>JAJFDH010000036.1:0-448619 GCA_028637635.1 Xylariaceae sp. X802 | reverse complement strand
ACGGACGTAAAGTAGTCCGCATTACCGGTATGTATGTACTCTACCTAGGTAGGTATGCCTGCGCCTGGAGTGTTGTAGGCACCTAACTTACCTGCTGTACCCGCCAACTTAGGTGCCTATTACGAGCCACAACAGAGCCTACCTAACGCGCTAAGCCTATTCCAGTTGTTTTGGTGCGCTACAGGCATTTTTTTCCGACAGTCAGAAGCAGCCAGTTGGATGGCCTCGTCATTCTTCCCGTTTCTTTCCCTTGGTCAATCTTGATCTCACTTCTGCATCTGCATCTGCGCCTCACATTGTCCTTTTTCTTCGCTCTTTCTGACCGCCTTCCGGTGCAAGGAAGACAGAAGAGCAAGGCTCCTAGCTTTCCCTCATTCTCGCCATGATCATACGTCGTCCAAAAACACCAACTTATCGGCAATAGACAGTACGCATACTAATCACTACACGCTGCTTGCGTCCACTCCTACCTGCCTCCCTCATCTCAATCGCCAACCCATCCCGTCATCTCAGATCATCGGTGACGGCTTCTGTAATATTCGCCTTCCATCATGTTTGCGCCGGCGCCCACTGGCGGAAGCCAAAATACCACTCCACATCCGATGACCACTCGCGGCCGCCGACGTCAGCGACCGTCAAGCTCTGATCACTCCCTTCCCCTGCCGAAATCGAAGCGACTCAGATCCGACCGTTCGCAAAACGCCAGTCAATCCAGTGCAGACCCCGCTACAATTCCGGAAACCTATGAAGTCAAGTCGACGCAGCCGTCCGCGACCGATGTTAAACAGGATGGGATAGACGTGTCTATCAATGTACCAAGGCAAGAACTGAGTGTGCGCTCCAAGAAAACTAGACCCGGCGATCGCTTGCATAAAGGCGATGGAACCACGCTACTTGTCAGTGATCGCGTTGTCTATCTGATTCTCTGTCATGGTTTCGTAATTCTAACAACACTTGTTTACAGTCCGCCAATATTGCATTTGAGGTCAGGAAGCTTCCAGCTCTCCCTGAGCGGGTAAAGCTTGACGCGACAAGTACGTGAATGTAACTCCAATGTATATCAAGTGTCGCATCTCTAAATCAATCTGCTGTTTCTAGGCCGCCAGCATGGTTTCATCGATAGCTCGACCGCGTCCGCTCTCAGTATCACGCACACCCATGCCATCGTATGGCCCTATACGGCGGCCACTTTGTCCCCCGAGTCGTTTGCGTTCACGCTCCCTTATCCGTCAAAGCACTCGACAGATCCTCTACCGCTGGGGTCGCTTGTATCCCCATCCGCATCTTCTTCTGAACCTGGCCTTGTTGTAGTAATGCCAATGAGTGGTAAGATTACCTATTGGGAATCAATTTCAAGCGCCACCGCTCTGGATTTCATGCGGCAACAGCGAACTAGTGTCGAGGACTCTATAACTGGAATGTTTTCCGGCGAACATGTTGTCGAATTAGTCAGCGTGGAAGCTGCCGCAGGTTTTGTCCTGTCATTTAGCAGCGGGCGGATTGCATATCTAAGTGTGCGAGATGCACAGGGACGACCCAAAGTGTCGGTCCAATTTCTGCGCACCAGTCTGGGGCCATCTCGAGGCGGATTTTTCGGAAGCATACGAAACGTCCTGTCTCAATCGGCAGTTCAGGGCGACATAGTAGCAGTGAGAGCTGATCGATCTTCCAAGCAAGGCGAGTGCACTGTGGTAGCTGCGACGTCGAAAGGGCGAGTCAACTCCTGGAGAATACATCGTGGAGGTCACCATGATGTTCTGGCCGAACTAGATGTCAGAAACGCCATTCTCGAAGCAATTCAACAAGGAGACCAAACAAGCAGCGTGCTCACTCCGGATGCCTTCAAAATCGTTGATTTTTGTTTTGTGCCGAAGGGTATGTCGTCTAAATACACCGACATGAGCAGATTGCGACAATTGCCAGCATCCGAAAATCAACAACACCTATTACTCCTTACTTCACTTGACGACAAAAATGAATGTCGATATAGTTTGGTTGAGGTGGTGATCCAAAACGGAGAGTCACCAGAGAATGCGCTAGACATCGGCATGGTTCGATCGATATCGAGTTTTTCTGCTCCACCAGACCCTCATGCGCTCTCCAAGCCGAGGTTGTATCTACCCAAACCCGCCGTGATCGCCTTTATTGTCTTTGACCATGCTACTGTGGTGGCTTCCATTGCCCTCCCTCCAATATCCCCCGATTCTCAGATTTTGCAAGACAGCCACAACCTACCGGTAGCATTTGAGGATGTAGTTGATTTGCGTCGCGATCCTACTCTGGAGATTGTAGGCTCTGGTTTTGAAGAACCCCAGATATACGACCTGGGAGATGACGAGATACGACCTGTACGGACCAAGCCAAAAAACCCAACAGTTGTGTTACTCGTCCGAGGTGCCGGTGTCTTGCGTGTTACCGTTCCAGATTACAAACGTTTCGCGAGCATCGCTCCACCCAAGCTCACCGCAAAAGTCAAGTTGGAGCAGGCCGTATTCTTTGGGATACAGGAAGGCAATCCTCTCATATTTGACGTGCAGCACAACATCCGCTTTAGCGATAAAGAGTATGGAGAAGCTGCTTTGGAGCTGAGCGAAGACATCCTTACGTCTAATGGGCCACACCTTTCACCATTGGCAGCTAGACTTGACGCAAATATCAAAGATCGCGTTGGCTATCTGGACAAGATGATGGCGCATTTGAAAAGTATCGAAGTCGACTTGGACCGTAAAACAAAGTGGCAGTTACTATGGAATGCTGAGAAGATGCATGCTGCTAGTACACTCTGGCGCAAGCACGAAGAATTTCTCCACATGCGCCCTTCTGCTTCGAAAAAGACTATTGTGGCAGAAACAGTTGAATTTATTCGTGCCGAGGAGAAATCAAAACCTGACCGTGCGAAGGGGGAATTAGACGATCTCAGGCACTGGTTCATCCACGACATCCATAGGATGGAATTATTTATCGCTTGGGGATATGAAGTTATCAAACACAACTCCATCGCCAAGTTGGATACCATCTCGCTGACGCGGTTGGTCTATGAGGCTTCGGATCTTTACAATGCCACTATTCGTGACGCGTTCGGCTTCAGGCAACTACATCTTGAACTTTACGGACTCAGAGGGGAGAAGCTCAATCATGGGATACTGGAGGGCGACTATTCGGGCTTACCTACACCCTGGACTGCGAATCGATTCATTGCCAACAATATGAAGCGTCAGGTTGAACTAGCTACCGAATGGATTAAGCAAGATCCCGAGTCTCTAACTGACGAACAGATAAGTCTGATAGAGCGAACGCGAGCAATACTACCCGAAATGACTGAGATTTATCTCTCTGTGCTCCAAGAACTAGCCAGATGGAATACCGCGAGCGGAGACCCTAAACTAGTCGCAGAAGGCCAGAAGTTTCAGGAGGTCTACAAGGAAGATCGTCACGCCAAGGTCGTTTTGCTTTCTCAATCCGGAAATTGGGAGGCGGCCATCAAGCTTGCGGAGACTCACAGATCGTTACATGCCTTAGCCGAGGTACTCACTCGTGAAATCGCGGTACTTCGTGATAACCTCTCTGTGCCTGGTAATACAGCAGTTCAGATTCAAAGAATGGAGTCAAGAATGGCAGAGAAGGAAGGGAAAATCCTGCAGTGCTTCGAAACCTATGGCGAGGATTTCGCATTCCCATTCTACGACTATCTTTTCAGGACCTACGGCGTGGATGCTCTTCTAGAGTACGAGGGTGACAGAACGTATAAGACGATGTACCTGCGAACGACACCAGCACTTGCCAAAATATCCTGGATCAATGATATTATTAGCGAGGAAGATATTGATCATGCTGCCGATACCCTGCTGGATTTGGGTTTGGCTCAGAAACAACAAGTTTGGACCAAGAAAATCGAACTTAGTCTTGGTAAGCTTGCTCGGCTGGCCGAGTCCTCACGCCCTGCCAGCAAAGCATCAATAATGGCCCAAGAAGCCACCATTAATGGACCTGCCGAGGATGTGCGACTAGATACTATTGATAAAGAGCTCGCTGTCATCAGCATCCAGAATGATTTCTATGACACGCAGATCCGCCCGATAGTCAGGGTGGCTTTAGACGAGTCCGAAGAACTTGGTCTCGTTCGCGAAGCCTTGACTCTCAAATATCCTAAGAAGTTCAAGGTGGTCTCTCAACTCTTCGACGATGCGATGAAGCAACTAGTCAATCACGAAGCCTTGGATCCATTGACTCTAATTGACCTCCTCACCATGGTCACTATACCGCCAGAGACTAAAGACATCATAGCCGATCAGTTTTTCCTTGCTATTCAAGTGGCCAGCAATGGCCTTCACGGCGATGAACGTATCCAAGCTGAACGACTTATCTGGCGGCGATGTTTTCTACGTGAAGACTGGACAGTAATCAATAATACATCGATGCAGGATGACGAGGAAACTATGGATGTTCTGGGCCGGACGGACCTCTTCCAACTCTATTGCACGTTACACGCAAATCGTGAGTCTACCTATGGTCTCCATTGAATAACTGGCACTAATTCGAAATAGAACAAAATAGCCGTGCCAAAATGGCGCATCGGCGAGTGTCACCGTTGCAAGCTGCCGGAGTCTATACACAGAACCTTGATGGGCGGTTTACGAACAGGGAGAAAAGTTATCGGGAGAAAATGCTAGAGGCTATGCGATGGGAAGACGCCGAACTTCGCAAGCATATTGAAAAGCACCGGTTAGAGGAGTGGACGAAGGAAACTCAAAAGCTTGCTGAGCAGGCGGTTGACCAGCAGTATGACGACGTCGATACCCAGTCAACGGGGAGCCTTGCGAAAACATTGCCTAGCAGGAAGTTGTGGGTGAAGTCAACGGAGGTTACAAATGGACAAAACAGTAAGCATTAAAGATGGTGCTTTTTCGCACTGGATGGATTCTCCCCCCTGGCGTGTTGGAGTTCACGGTGGCTAGTGTAGCATAATATCGTTCCGTGCTGGTTGGCGTTGCATTATATAATGGCTATGAGGCGAAGGAAAAGGGAGAGCAATAACGATAACAGGGACCCTCAGGTTGAGACCCTCGAACCCTACCCTACAAGTGTTGAGACGGATGACTCGTAGCTATCGTGCAACTACGTAGGCTAACTCTCTCAGATCGTGCGGTTTAGAGCGGCTTTGGTATTGTCGACGATTACCTTCTCGTCTACCCTTATCTACGTAGTCAATCACTACCCGCTCTCCCCTACGATAGAAACATAAATACGCTTTGTATTTACGCTCACTGACACTGAGCCGGGACTGGTCGCATCAGCAAGGACTTCATAGTGGTTCGCCTAGCTTCCATCTGCAGGAACGAGAACAAGTTCAGTTGACGACTTATGAGAAACCTTGTAATTTCCTCATCTGTCTTGTGTTAGCCCCTCACTCTATAGAATCTCCTGGTTGAACCACGAAAAATCATTCTACGGCTCTATGTTAGATTCTAGTAGTATCATACAGTTCTGTACCTGGCGGCCAATTGAATTCCTGGCAATCGAGAACGCGGTTGAGGAATTGCAGCAGACGAACGGCCAAACCTGAGGAGCAAAGGACAACGGGCCGAAGCTGTCATATGTGAGTTGGGTTGCGTGAATTCGTAACCGTGAGGCTAACCCGAGCCTCGGTACAGTTATAACGTCGTCCTCATATGACATACACCTATCCCGTTCCCGTTCACATTGAAATCCCAGATTCTTGGTCACGTATATCACTCGATGTAAAGTGACCGTCGTAGAAAGGATGAATGAAAACGAGGCTAATTCTTGTCATATGCACTGGACGTTGGTCTACCCCTTTCTGGGTCGATGGGGCTGAACGTCGTCATCTCTCTATAGATCACGGGGATGATGTCTTCCCCTGCGCTATATCTTCCCACATTCCTGGGTTCGTCACCTTCCTGTGCGGCAGGCGTCTCGTCTGCGAGGCGCCCGTGAGCTTCCAAGTCATCCCAATCCGGCTTCTCGATGCTATCGTTCCAAACGCCGGATGCCCGTGTAGTCCAGCTTGTGATGAAATGGGCAATCCGTACCCGGTTCAGGGCGGATAGGAGAGGACTGAACGTCGGGACGCAGGTACAAATCAGACCTGTGTTGACTTCGAGGATCGAAAATGCGAAGCCGATACCAGCCCACCATGTCCGATCGTATGTGAACTGGTCGTAGGTCGAAATCACGTACCGAACAGTAGCAACCGCCCATGCACTAAGCTCAACTGTTAGCAAGTTTAAGGCGTTATGCTGTAGGCGCCGGGGGCGACGAACATGAATCCGCTCGACAGCGTAATACTCAGCCCAATCTTTTGCCCGATCGAGGGAAATTCCAGTTTCCAGATGGGACCTAAAGGAAGAGCGGCGATGATCAAGTCGCTCGTTACGTGGCCTATACCGAAGAATGTATTCGCCGCGGTTCGCTCGATGCAGTGACCCGGTAGATCGGAACGCCAGAACTTCGGGATCGGCCAACAGCCTAGAATTTCCACGAGCAGGTTGGCGGTGAGGTAGCCTAGCGTGTAGAAAAGCACGATATAGCAGGCGATCCTGAACTTCTTGCTCACAAGCCCGAAGGTCTGCAGATAGAGGAAGATCAAGGCGCTCTTGAAGCCGGCGAGGCCGGTCGTGTAGAACTGCGATGTGATGGCCACCCAGAGGTAATAGTCCGCACTCAGTTCGGGCGTGTACTGCCAGACATGCAGACCCATGCCATGATATGTAGCAATTCCCGTCAGCACGGCATGGGCAATGCTGAGGAGCATCGTTATGGCAACGAGATCTGCATCGGTTCGTTAAGCCAAGCGCAGAACGGCGACCGGACGAAGGGAGCGCTCAAACGTACAGTCGTCAACCATAAGCCGCCTCCGCAACAAGTATAGCCGCGTGTAGAACCTCGCGGCGACGAAAAAGAAACTGACGATGGGCACGACAAGCGCTGTTCTCCAGACATAAACGCCAGTTTCAGCTGGGAGCGCAGGCGGCGCCTCGTACGGATGAACCATTCTGGGGAAAAGAAAATGAAGAGAGCGGACAACTCGAATTCGAATTGGATGGGATTGCGTATACCTAGTAAATCACATCGAAACCAGCGACGACATTGCTAGGAATAGCACTATCTCACGACAAACGTGACCGCTACCTGCGCGTAGGAGGGCGTACGAAGTACGAAGTACAGAAAAAAAATATCCAGGTTTATCTCGGGCCGGTCGACTTGGGCGTCGGGCCCATGTCATGTTAATCTAAATACCTGTTGCGGGCGAAGATGGGAATGGTAACTAGGTAGATAGCCCGTCTACCTAGTGTGAATCCATAATTACACTACACTACATAGTACATCCGGAGCACGCTGAAGTGTATTTCCATGACCTACGAAGTAGCTTATTGTCCCAAGGGTACCGTTTACCGAGTTCTACTGCCGTATCCTGGTAAGCTGAGATTAGTGTAGGAATGGGAGACAAGTCCGGATGCCAGTACGTGTATTCGCCATCTACATTATACCAGGAACAACAGTCTTGAAACTCAGGTACATTATACGTTGATTACATATTGTCCGATCTATCTAGAATGTTTTCCTCCCCGAAGTAGTTCTCAACTCCCCGAGATCGTTGTTACTGCGACGAGCCCGGATAAGATCGAGAACAAACTCTGAAACGGACCCCAACGGATGAACGTTTCGTGCGTGAGATGCTAGTTTAGGGAGGTAACTAGTCATGTAAGATCGTTGCGTACACTAGCATCTAGGTATGTAGCTTTCCACAACCAACAACATCTTCACGCATCCTCAAACATATCGACGGGGTTCTAGTTATAGGCGAGTGCCGTACGGCGTAGCCACAGGTTGCAACTAGTTACGCACAACTTTTACTCGGAGAGATTCACTCGGGAATTGAGTCGGCGTAGTGGTCAGTAAACATTCGTACCGAGAGGCGAAGAAACCTAGAAAACACGTGGTTTAATTTACCCATAACCTCTACTATGTATGTACTATGTAGGCTCTCAGCGCTACGTGGATTGTAGGCTCCTGTCGTTGATTAGCTAACTAGTTCTACAGTAGTTACCTGCAACTATTTCACCATCGATGGGGGAGTACCTACGCAGTACTTATACCTAGATAGTGTAGTCGGGTGGCATCCCTGGATGGCCAGGCAGTGTGGTAGGCCGAGAAACAGGGTACAATGCGAACGCGGTATTAATAGACTGAATGTCCACGACGTCCTTCAGTCTTTTAATGCTGTTGCGTAAGCCTATGTGACAAGAATGCAGTGGCATGATTCATGAATCCTCTCTATTGTCTCCTATTTCGTAGCATATCATACCTACATGTACGAAGCTGTGGCTACCTGGATATCCAGGCCACCTGAGGCCATCGCTCGGGTTACCGTCAAAGGTGAATCGCTGCCACTTTCGTCCAGCCTCGTTGCCCCGTGTTTTATCTTTCGAATCCTGCTGCGGCCTCAGCCCGACTCTGGCTAGTCAATGGCAAGCCTACCGGTACCCTCTACCTAGGTGGCACATCCACTTGCGGATATGCCATCATGCATGTCAAACAACCTCCTGGCGTTGCGCGCGGCCAAGGTTGGAAGCCAGTGGACACTGGAGTCCTGGACGGACTCACGGACTGGCGAAATAGCGAAGTAATTAGAACCATAGGGCCTCTTACATGTCACGCAAAATGCTGGACTGTACCGGTATCACTTGCCCGGTCTAATATACGTTGGTAGGTACATGTAGGTATGATGTGCCCAGGCGCGAATTACTTGGAGGACGTCGACATAACCAGCTACGCTGCATACCTCCTATGAAGATCGCGATTAGGTTCCGGTATAGGATAGGAGTCGATCTACTTAGGACATATACTGCGATCTGCCAGCGCCTGGCGTCCATCATCACTACATATCTGTGTCTTGGATACAAATGCATTACTATAACCTCCATACTGGTGCTTGAGTTTCCATCTAGAGACTAGGTTACGATCTTCAAAGCACCTCCGCTACGAAGCTTTTGAAGCAATACGGAACTCGCATTCCGTGTCCGTGATATTGATCGCCTGCTTCCATGCCGAAATT
The DNA here is from genome assembly GCA_028637635.1 of Xylariaceae sp. X802. Classification (NCBI taxonomy): domain Eukaryota; kingdom Fungi; phylum Ascomycota; class Sordariomycetes; order Xylariales; family Xylariaceae; species Xylariaceae sp. X802. The sequence continues at coordinate 439,543 of JAJFDH010000036.1, read as the reverse complement.
TGCCGAGACATAGGCAGTCCGGGGTCCCTAGATCTTATTGGTAAACGGGAAGCGGGAACGGGAATAATGATGAAAAGACCCCTTGAACCTGGTATGTCGCTAGGTTACACGCGTGGAGTTGGGCCAAATAGCGAGGTTAATCGGAATTCAAGCATTCCCTAGATACGGCGGCGACATGGTGATATCTGTGTGGGCCTATCATAGGTTATAACGGTTGAACATAATAGTGTCGAGTCGGGCGGCGTTACAAGTAGGTATCAAAGGCTGGTTTTCTCCTGCTCAACTTCGGCTGTCTTTCCATTATTGGTTTCTTACGAGTGTTGGCACATGCTTTCACAGCTTCTCTGACTCGATTCGAAAACGGAACCCCACAACCCCCTTGAACCGGTGCCCTTGTATACCCAGTTTTATGCATCCTCGGAATTCGCCTGAATAGGTAAACGATAACTACTTTTGGATCCTGGACTGATGAGCCGTCCAGTCTCTAGTGTGATATGCTGTGAAGGGCTCATACTCCCAGCAGCTTTCACTGCATACATTGCCCCTTAAGACATGATGTACCTGTCTAGATAGGCAATATCTAGCGCCGTCTCCCCTAGAAGGCAATACCTATGCGCGGAACAGCCGTTGGGATAACGTTGTCGGTTCTCGATGAACTAGACTAGGTACGCGTGGTCTCCCAGGACCACAAGGGATTTTGACCTTTAACCATTCGCGTAGCTCCCGCACGAACTTATTCCGGGATTACGCATTCGGTACGCTATTAAGATGTGTGATGTACGCCACGATTACCTATCAGAGGCTAATAAGGCCAAAGAATGAATTCGAATCTTCTAGTGTAGTGCCTACTTGATAGATAGGTATCTACTATGCAATACCTTTGCTGGCAAAAGACGATGAACAGTTGGTTGGTCTGAGCATCTACTACCGTGGCGTGAATTCCATTTAGCAAGTTCCAAGTTGTCCGTTAACGCCACTTCTGCTGGAATTGAGTCAACAAAATCCACCAAGGCCCCCAACTGATCACACAGCAGTGGTAGGTACGACGTGAATTCGCAGTGGGAGAATACGGCGCAACTATTAGGTGCCGCGAGTCCAAATTAATCTTATTGTCATACTTTAGAGGGCGCCGTATTTCTCTCCTTCTCTCCCGCTGGTTCCGCTGAGCAGATCCTGTCGAGGAAACTAAGAGCTGGGATCGTATCAACGGACAATATAATTACAACGGGGAAATTCAATTCGTCGGTCGATGAGGCCACAGCCCAAACATACTAGGAAGTATCCCACTCCGTTTGCGAATGACATGGAAAATGACATGACAAGCATGTAGACAACAGTGACAGACACGACGTATGAAAATGAGCGACAAGACTCCGATGGCAAACTTTGGATTAGAAACCGCGGCAAGTCGACTCCAATTAGCCTGTGTTTGACTCTTATGTCTCCAGCTTTCAGGGGTAAAGTCCTGCCCAGCCACAAGTTCCCTTGATGTATACGACATTACTGACATGTGATCTCCAACTTTGCTATCAGCAGCTTATTAGGATATAGTTCTGACTATTTCCGTAGCCACTTGTCCCATTTGCCGGTCGAAGCTGGTGAATTCACAAAACGGAGCCAACAGACTTATAAGTGAGTAGCATTCGTGGACAATCTTGATTTCGCTATAATGAAAATCCGATCCACCTCCGAGCTACCAGAAAACGTGAACCGCTTAGGAGGCATGAGTGACAGCATTGAATAGTAAAGTTTCCCACCGTGGCGGAAATCAAGCGAAACCGAGATATCAAGGACCGTATCCATATCGAACAGCTTCAGTTGAGAAGCTAAGCACATTGGATGGCTTCCTGCGATGTGAACTGTCCCCGCTGATCTGAACCAGTTGCCTATTACCGCTCTGCTCATCTCACGAAATCGCCTCAGTTAAGGAAATCGCCTTTCGTCTTGGCAAGCTGCTCATCGTAGTCTAAATCATAATCAGCGGCAAGGATCAAGAAAATGACAACCAGTATAAGTGATTATCGGTGAAACCAGGAGAACCACATACACGGTTGAAATGCCAACCACCCTTTCTCCGGCCCGCCGACTTGCGTCGCCGTATACGCAGCCTCCTCCTCATCGATGAGAATCTTCTTGTAGCCGCCGGCGGCCGCCGCATCGGCAAGAAGCTGGGCCTGACACGTCCTCTCGAGGCTCAGGAACCAGAAGGCCGCCTCGTCCACGCTCTGGCCCACGGTAAGAATGCCGTGGTTCTGGAGAATAGCGGCTTTGCCGTTCCCAAGTGCGGCCGCGATCCGTCGTCCTTCCTCCTCGTCGATGACCACGCCTCTAAAGTCCCGGTACACGCCATGGGACTTGTGGAATCGGCACGCATCCTGCGTCAGCATCTCGAGCTCCCTCCCGAAGGCCGAGAAGGCCTTTCCGTGCACGCTGTGGGCATGGCAGGCCGCCGTCACGTCGGGGCGCGCTTTGTGGATCTGCGAGTGGATCGCGAAGGCGGCGGCGTTGATGGGCTCGTCGCCTTCTACCACGTTCCCTTGCTCATCGCATAGGATAAGGTCAGATGCCTTGATCAGCGAGAAGTGCATGGAAAGGGGATTGAGCCCTAGGTTTCCGTTCTTAGCATGGCAATGATTTCCCCCAACCCACATACGTGAGAGATCGGCTTGGAATCGTACAGAAATGGTCCGTGAGGATTGGGTCGCGCACGGAGATATGGCCGGCGACGCCCTCGTCGAAGCCGCGGTCAGCGAAGACCCGGAAGGCGGCGGCGAGATGTTGCTTCCGGTACTGGCGCTCATCTAGGAGGTTCTCGAATTTCGGGTAGGTCCTGATGTTTAGCTTCTTCCCGCTTTTCGTCGTGCCCATGGCTTGAACCTGGGCGGGGTTCTGGTCCCGCTGCGTTCCGTGCACCATGACCCTTTGCGGTGCGAGTGCGTGTGCAACTTCGGCGGCCGCCGTCTTCGTGATGGTCTCAGTAGCAGACATGGCGGCGATTCCTCACTTGTGGCCTGGATGTAATTTGTCTTCTGCGGCAGAAGTAACGCTTATGAAGTTAATGCCTGAGGGATGAATGAGCATCAATACACCAGATAGGCTGGAACCTCGGACTGGGCCGTTTGCGGGGATGAAGTTGGGGTAATAATGGCCACAGGTGTTCGGCGGTTGGACTGCTCGGTTGTTTTTTGGAGTATGACCTGGCGATGCATCTGGCCTCCAACGGGCAGTAATATCGTCCTCCCGTCTTTCCGCTGGGGCCGGCTTTGCTTACCGAATTGGCAAGGGCTCGACGAGTCGGCGAGTCAAGCGTTAAGGGTTGGAGTGACCGTCTTCGGTACCGTGAACCCCCAACGGCGGGGCCCAATCCGCGAGAGGGGAGTTGCTAGGTAATTCTATACCCCCACGTATGCGATCGCGTTGCGCTATCAAATACTTTGTTAGGCATGCGATACGGAATCCCGCAAGCAAATATACTAAGTATACCGGGCTGCCGGACGTGTTCATGTGTTCTGGCTTGCGGCGTATTGACTAGAGCGCCCATGACACCGGATGTACGGTGGCACTACGACAGAGCCCGTAAGTATGTGTTGGTTGCTGGCATAGGTATTGCTTATATGGATAGTGACGATGGGATCACTTATCGCCATGTCCAGTGTTGAAATAGCGCTGAACATGTCCTAGATAATAACATAGACTTGATTGCGTATTGGAACTCGGAACGTCAGTTGGATTGTTAGTTATAAGAATACAACAAAACTGTAACCTAGAAGACTGTCAATTAGTGACCTATTATACTTCGGCATCAGTCTAAAGGGATATACTACCTGCGGGCTTTAGGAGTTATCGTGTGGTCCTACTCCTGACGTTTGTAAATTGGGACTTTCTCGTCGGGCGACTAGACATACCTGCACGAGGCGAGCGCCAAGCAATTCTCATGAGACAGGACGGCGGACGCGCCTTGGCTAGCTTGACAATGCGATGTCTCTCGCCAGAACCCTGAGTGGCCACTCCATAACCCATGCGTACTTCTCCGGCAGAAACTCGCGGATACCATGTATACTGAATTGCAGGAAATCTCGATTGTTGGTCCCCCTGCTCCACCACAAATGGTCGATAAATCCCAACACAGCCAGTATGCGAGCGTAGAGCGCAAGAGCTAACGGTTGGCGGGTTTCTAACATCATCACTTTCAAGTTTCCATTTCAGCCGTTTGCCTCTCATCAATCAGAGGATGTATAATCTGATCCTGCATCCTCTACTAAAGTTGCTATTGCTGGAGAGATAGGGGAATGGTTTGCGTTCACTTACAGTACAGAGGCTGCATCTGGACCGCCATTGTGAAAACCAGCCGTTGCAGGATAGTGTTGTCTACTTTCTGGACCAAAGTCATGTGCAGACTGATGATGCAGTTGGCCGTGTTCCGGTAGGCGCTCGCTTCATCAACCGGCATCGTAGCGACATGAAAGGCTTCTAGCAGCTTTGCTATGTCCTGTTCCACGTCAAATAGGAGCGGGTGGTGGGTTTGGATGACAACGTCGCTGGAAACAGGCAACCAGAGGTCCCCCGTATTAAAGCCGGCTCGTGAAAGCAATTCGTCGTGTTGATAGTGAAGAATGCAGCAGCCGCGAACTAACGCAAATACGTTCAACGGAATGCAATACGTCTCCGACATGGAAGACCGTCGATGGGCATTTTGCCAGGATGTGATGCATAGCATGAAAGCGGTTATGAACAGCGGCCCGGGGGGGAGTTTATTAATGCTACTGAGCGAGTTCCGGTGCTTGACCAACGTTCGGTCGAGATAATGGTTAGCAGCAATGCCGAGCTCGTGGTCTTGGGGCATGAGATCCTGCATGTGGAGGGCCGAAATGGCCAACAGCGAGTCGAGCAACAGATCCGACTCAAATGCCATCTGGGGCACCATGTCCAGCCAGAGCTCCCGGCTCGAGTAGCCATAGGCGGCCGGCAGCTCCAAAGCGACAACCCGCGTATAGTGGTGCATGAGGCGCATCTCCAAGAGCCTCCTTGTGTTATCAGAGGACACGCCCGTTGGCCGCGGGATCATGCTCGTAGGTTGCGAGCCGGTCGCAGTCGGTCTTGGCGGCGACCGGTTTGGCCGGTTCGGCCTGTGTTGGGGTGCCGGGACGGATGGATATTCACACGGCTCAATGCCATCCGGATAGTACCTCTTGGCGCAATTACCGCAGACCGGCTTCAGTTCATCACACTGCGCGCCCGGCCGAGGGTTAGCTCTTGGAATGGACGAGGGGGAGACAGCCGCCTATAGATGATGGGCTGGCGTGCTTTTACCTTGACTTTGCGCTGTTTGCATGCCAGGCAGCCGTGTCGCGACTTGCGCAGCCGGACCACGCCGGATTCGCGAGACGCGACCATGACTGCCGCCACCAAGCCGGGTTGTTAGTCCGGAGTCGATGTCAACAAAGTGTGCCTACCCACTTCCTGTTAGGCCGCTCCGCCGAGACGGACAACTTACACCACAGCGACTGGCTGTATAGCTCGTGCGCGCGGGGACGAAGCCGCAACTTCGCATATGTAGCAAAGATCTTCGGGTAGGCAGTCCACATACGCAGGATTACTATGAGGTAGGTCATCGACTCCCGACAATGTGTCCACATCCTACCCATGGGCCATCTACTGTGTAGATAGTCCAGATTGGCGCTGCCTGCTATACACTATGCAAATTAATAAGGAAGGCCTGCCGGGCACCCCGATTTCTCAACTGCCTGCCTAGGTAGACCTATCCAGCATCCTCGACTGTTGGCTTACTGTCCATTGCCGCACCCACGGTCTAACTGGTAGGTACCAGTATCCATCTACTACGAAGTACCTATGTACGGCACAGCCTACAGGTAGTGCCTATTTTAAGCTCACTGCATCTGCACTAATAAGTACCTACCCAGCCACATCTGGGTACCTAATGCTAGGTAATACGTTTCAGATCTGGCACAGGTACCTATCGTCCGATCTCGGGCGCTCCCTAACTTACGTGTACATACCAGGTAGAGGTACGACGTAGGTAAGCTACAGTTTAACCGTACTGTCAGGACATCCCCACGTGCATACACCTGCAGCCAGCCGGGACCCACCTATGCCGGCTGCCACCGGTTGTCCTGCACTGTCCCGACTGTCACCAGCTGCCACACAGGTTGGCATCCATATAGTCCTATTAGCTCTTTAGCTAGCTAGCTACCATCCCCTTTGAGGATCATCCTTACAATATACACTCATTGCACTGCATGCGCAGATAGATGTCCTTACATTGGTAGCTAGCGACCAGATCAATTTTCGACAGCTCCTCGTCCGTTAGACATCACCAACTGGTTTTCCAGCCAGCCGCCCCGCGGCACACCACAACCCATCCCACCCACCCCATCTTTCGTGATCCGAGTGACTCGGATAACCCCAGGCCCGGAGGCGTCCATCCTCCGCGTCCATTCTCTTCATGTCCCACCCCTGTTCCAGGGACCATCTTCTAGCTAGACAGTTGCTGCGTTTCTCGACATCCGGGTCCCCACTGACTGACGAGATCACCAACGAGGACCTCATCCTCGCCCATTTTCTTAGCCCCGACCCGTCATACACCCACAGTAGTCTCGAAGAGGTCTTCCCCATACAGTGGGTAGAGTCATCCGCGTCCTTCCGCTCTTTTCTTACCCAGTGGCGACGTCTACATCAACTATTCCAGGACAACAATTACTACGGGCTGTCCGACAGCGAAGCACAACCCCAACACCATACATCAGCGCCAAACCCACCACCTGCGCCCGAACCAGAGACGCCCACAGCGCTCCTGCCGTCCCTATTGGCACATTTAGGACTGACTGACCCCGCACTTCAGTCCAGTGACATCACCACTCACGACGGCACGTCCGACCCTGGTCCAAGCTCCACCAGACCCCGTGACCAGCCACGTGACGACCACACCCGTGACCAGCCACGTGACGGCCAGACCCGTGACCAACCACGTGACGACATAACCCGTGACGGCCAACTGCAGGACGCCCCAGCCGACGTCCCTGCCCGACCTCGGTCAGCCGCACAGACGCGTGGACGAGGCCGATCACGAGGGAACACACTATCCCGCAGGACATCCCGTCCAGCCTCAAAGACGTCCCGACCCACATCAAGATCATCCCATCCCCCCAACTCATCCGGCACCATGGGAGATCCGCTTACGGCAGATGCGGCACGCCGTATGATTGACGACGCGCTCCGAGCTCAGTCCGAGCAGCAGGTCAGAGACATGGCACAGCTCCTAGCAGCCGCAAGAGCCCAGGCAAACGGGGACAACCACCCGGGCCCGGCTTCAACGTCCCTCCGTCCACCGGACGTAGGATACTTCGACCCGTCCGCGAAGGACCCCGCCTATATCGGGATGGTAACCGATGGCAAGATCAACAAGTATACTGACGTCTACGCCTTCTGCACCCGGCTAGGACACCTCGCGAGCCAACATGGCGAACCGGCGGTGCAGTCCGTCTGGACGCAATGCCTACTCGGACCGGCCCTCCTCTGGCACTCCCAAGCCCTGACGGACGCGGACAGAATGCTGCTCCAGGGAGGATCCGTCGCCGCAATCCAGGCCAAGTTAATCGAGCGCTTCAAGCCGTCCTGGAGCGATTCCATGGCAAGGCTCCAATACCATAGGTTCACTCTCGATGATGTGTACGAGGGTAATGACATCTTCGCGCATCTACAACGTGTCATACGAGATGCCAAAGGTTGCAACCTGGACGACACCAACCAAATCCGGATGGCCTTTGAATCCCTAGACGCAACGATCCAGTCTGAATTGGACATCCCCATGGAGAAGACGTCCCTCGACGACCTCATAGCAGATATTCGCAAGCATATGGGCGTCATAAAGAACTTGGCCAAGAACACACCCCCCTACATCAGGAACTATCAGAGCCAAGCGCATAGGAGCACCCGTCCCAACTTTAGCGCGACACCGGCACGCTTTCCATACCAGAACCGTCCCGGATTTGCCCAGACGCCCTACAGAGGTGGCTACCAAGGACAACAAAGAGCCTTCAACCAACAGCGCCCTTTCACCCAGCAACCCCCATTCAGACCCCAACAACCCTACCGTCCCCAAGAAAGGCCCCGTCAGTTCCAGACTCAACAAGACCGTCCGCAATACCGCCCCCAGGATAGACAATACAATCAGGGACAGTATAACCAAGCTTACCGGCCACGTCCGGAACAAGGACAGCAACCCGAACAGGTCCGCCGGCAACAAGACCGTCAAGACGACCGCAAGCCCTTCCTCAGGAATAACATGTGGTCCGGACAATCCAAACAGCGGGCATACCATGAAGACTTCGAGTACACTCAGGACGACCAGCAGGGCCAAGAGACATTGGAAGACTGGGACAACCATGACGCGCACTTCCAACAGCAGGGGGACGAGCTCTTCACCGACCCGGCGCACGAGGACATGCATGACAGATCCCAGGAGGACGACCCACCGGCAGACGACCCCCAGGATGACGCGAATTTTGCAACGATCTTCCACTCCTCACATTCGCGATCGTTTGCCTGCCGCGACTGCGGAGAAGCCTTCCCCAGCAACAACAAATTGCATGCACACCTACAGGTCACCCACAAGAAGACCAGAAGGTCGTCACGCAAGTCGTCACACAACACCGAGATCCCAGCAGTGCAAGACAACTCCTGGACACATCACATCCTGAACTACGTCCCTAACATCCATCAAGCACCGCCCGAGCCCACATCCCCATACAGATTCCGCTCCTATAGCTATCTAAAATTCTTCATCACCACGGACCCAAATGACCCGTCATCGGAAACAGACGTCTGTGCAGATACCGGATGTTCCAAGACAGTCGCCGATGGTGAGTGGCTCGCCAAGACGTTCCCCACGCTCGTCCGCCAGAAAAGAGATGTGCCGGTCAGACTCAGAGGTATCGGCTCCACATCCCACACCAGCGACGAGTTCGTCATGATGGATATCTATTTCCAGGGAAAGGACGCAAACGATAAGCCGGCGACAGCCCACATGCTGAAGGAAGTATCGATAGTTCATGACCTGAAGGCTCACATGTTAATCGGAACCGACATACTGCAGCCAGAACAGTTTGATATCCTCATGTCCAAGAACGCGGCTATTATCCAATCCTGTGGTGTTACCATACGCATGGACACCATCCCCCGAGGTCAACCTAGACGCGTCTCGGTAAAAGTCAGGAAAACCAAGGACATCCCGGCTCGATCCTACAGCACCATCCAAGTACGTCACAAAGCACCCCATGACGGCCAGGATCTGCTGTTCCAGCCATCCACAAAACACATCAGCGCATTCACGCTGATGGCCAATGCGGATCTCAAAGACGTCATAGTCAGAAACGATACTGACGCCACCATAACCATGTCCAAGGGACAGTTCATCGGCCACCTGATGACAACTGATCCTGAATGTGTGGCCTTCCAGGTCAGCGAGGAACAGGCCGCAACTGCTGCCGAGTTCGCGATCGTCAAACCACAGGAAACTGCTACGACGGCCACAAATCCTTTCGTGACCAACTCAATCAAACATCCCATGACGGGGGTAAACGTCTACAACGATCCTGAAGGGGATCCCACACATCTCGAAACCCTCTTCTCGCTGCTCGACGAATTCGAAAGAGTTTTCCGTGATACTGGGTTCGCGGACATCCCAATGGAGGATTGGCTGAAAGTCGAGCTGAAGCAGGATTGGCAAAAGCTCCTCCCAAAGCATTGCCGCATATACCCATTGAACCACCAAGGTCAGCAAATCGTCGAGGATTCGATGAATGATTACCACAGGCGTGGCAAGGCATACAGGACGATGCGACAAGTACCGTTCTCTTTCCCTGTTTTCGTTGTCTATAAGGTCATCCAGGCGAAGATCGAACAGGCCATGACCAAGGCCAAAGCAGACGAGCCAAAGATAAAGGGACGAATGGTACTCGATGTACGTCCATTCAACAGAATCGCGTTGACGGACTCCTATCCGATCCGCACGCAGGATGAGATTCTGGAGCACGTGGCAGGGAAGCGCTACCAGACAGTCTTCGATGCAATAAGCTTTTACCACCAGTGGCGGGTTCACCCCTCCTGTCAGTGGATGTTTACTGTCTCCACCCACAAGGGACAGTATACTTTCAACTGCGCTGTCCTAGGCTACAAAAATAGCAACGCGTACGTTCAACGCCAGATGGACGTCATGCTACATGACACAGTCGCGAGGTCGTACTGTGATGACATCGTTATACCCTCCCCGACGTTCAAAGACCACGTCAGGGACCTCCGCCAAGTCCTGACCATCTTCCTCGAGAAAAACATAAGTCTCGGGCCATCCAAAAGTTACGTAGCGTATCCGAGTGCGATCGTCCTTGGACACCTTGTCGACTCATTCGGCCTTACAACCACCGCCGAAAGATTGGAAGCTATAAAGCGTCTGAAGTTCCCATCCACGCTTAAGGATCTCGAGACATTTATAGGGCTCACGACCTGGCTGAGAAAATCCTGCCCACTCTACGGGATACTCATCAAGCCACTCCAAGATCGCAAGACCATGCTGCTGAAGTTAGCACGGACAGGCCAGTCCAAGACCAGCCGCAAAAGGTGGACATCCTCAGTACAAGTGACGTCCCCGACTACCGCCGAACTGCTTAGTTTCGAAAAGGTCAAAGAATCGCTCGTAGCCAATGTCAAGCTAGCCTTCTGCTCCCCCGACCGGCAACTCTTTGCCGACTTTGACGCGTCAGCGGATGGGATCGGAGTCGAGGTTTACCATGTCCGGGACGACGCGCTTCCCAAGATGAAAAACGACCAGGGTGTCATCACCGAATACCCACCGCGCTCGGCGATAGAGACCATCGCGTTTCTGAGTCGTCCCCTCACCTCACCGGAATCGCGGTACTGGCCAACCGAGATGGAGCTCTGTGGGTTTGTGTGGCTCCTGCGAAAGTGCCGTCACTGGCTTAACTCCACCAGGGTTGTCCCCCCCATCATATTTACAGACTGCAAAGGTCTCATCGGGCTACACAATAGATCCTCAGACATTGCCAACACTACCGCACTAAGCGCGACAAACAAGCGCATTATCAGAGCCATGGAGTATGTGAGCCAATTCGACGTCCGTCTGTTGCACAAGGCCGGCCGATTCCACGTAGTCCCAGACGCACTGAGTCGTCTCCCACGGATGCCATCACCGCATGACCCACCAACCAACGCCCCCGGCGGCCTGGACATCTTGCCGGATGACAGAGAAGAACACTGGGCAATGCACTGGATTGACCAAATTCTACCAGCCTATCCACTGGACAGTCCTGATTCAGATCTCCTACCACCAATGCGTGTCCAGCCTGACCCGGTAGTCGACCTGGCTGTACCACTGGGCAATCCGGCACCACCAAGCTTCTCACTCGTGCAAGTCAGCCCAGAATTTAAACAAAAATTACAACAAGGATACCGCGAGGACCCTCACTTCAGACGCACCATGGACATCATCGAACGCGAGGCTGGTAGACATCCCGACAACCGCACACGCATCCCATTCACGGTCAGAGATGGAGTCCTGTGGAACATCCCCCGCAATCGGGATCCGGAACGACTTTGTATCCCACGCTCGTGCCTTCCTGAGTTTTGGGACATCGTACACGGTCCAAACCATATCAGTTACGGGAAATTGACCCACATCATGAGACAATATTGCATCCACAAAGGTCTTCGTCGGCTCAAGGAATTCATTGACGGCTGTCCTGACTGCCAACTACTACAACCTAGACGACACAAGCCTTACGGCAGTCTACAACCCATACTATCCTCACCCCCCAACCCTTACTACCATATCACAATGGACTTTGTGCTGGCACTTCCGATGTCCTACAACGGTCTCAACTGCGGGCTTATACTGGTCTGTAAACTGTCCAAGGAGATTCAAATAATCCCGGGCAACAACAAGTACACCGCCATGCAGTGGGCAGACGTCCTTCTCGACAGACTACTGACAACCAACTGGGGCATACCAAGCGTCGCGCTGTCTGATCGTGACAGGAAGTTCCTTTCGGCTATCTGGAAGGCCATTTGGGCCAAACTGAAGACCAAGCTACTCTACACGACAGCTTACCATCCCCAGACGGATGGCCAATCTGAAATTACAGTACAGATCGTCCAATCCGCCCTGCGTTACTACATCCATGCGATGGACGATCCCCAATACTGGCCTGACGTCATACCCCGACTACAGTTCGAACACAACAATACGAAGAACGCGTCCACAGGATACAGTCCCAACGAGTTGACAAAGGGCTTCAAGCCAGCCGGGCTTACGGACCTCCTCGTCAAATCCCCACCCCAGTTGACTAATGACGAACGTCTCACACTCCTACCCGCGATGAGTATCGACGCGTCGGACGCGATCGCCCTGGCATCGATGTCCATGAAACACTACTACGACCGGCGACACCAGCCCAAGTACTTCGACGTCGGCGACAAGGTCCTACTCCGTCTACATAAGGGGTACAACATACCATCCACAGCCGCAGTGGGACACAAGATGGCACAACGGTACGCCGGACCATTCGAGGTCACCGAGCGTATCGGGGCGCTCGCGTATAGACTCAATCTGAAACATTTCAACCCACATATCCATGATGTCATCTCAATAGACCACTTAGACCCCGCCGTCTTCGATAAATACGGACGACTCCTACCTCCCATAGGGCCGATCCGCACAGCAGACCACCCACGCGAGCGGATCATCGCAGAAAGACTCAACAGAGGACGTACCCAATACCTAACCAAATACGAGGGCCTCGGCCATGAGCATGACGAATGGCTGTCCACCGAACAGCTCGCAGAGGATGACAACCTGATCGAACAATGGAAACAGAGACATCCCGCGCCATCCTAGATACCTACCGACCTGGGAAGTCATTAAACTCAACCCCTATTGACCTAGGATGTCACTAAACTCAACTACTACCGACCTGGGACGTCACTAAACTCAACCCCTATTGACCTGGGAAGTCATTAAAAGCAACCACTAGCGACCTGGGACGTCAATAAAAGCAACCACGTGACCTGGGAAGTCAACAAACTCAACCACCCTTATCGAGCACGCCCAACGCGCCCCCCCCCCCCCCAACGAGAGACGCGTCGCAACGCGGGGCAACGCGTTTACCGCCCTCCTGCTCCGACTCACCGCCCGGCAGTATTTTTTCACTATAAATAGCCACCCTTCCGCCCCCACCAACTCTTCACCTCTCCTTCACCTCCAACCCACTCGCAACCAACAATTCCGCCCACAACCACCGCAACCGCCACCATGGCGGAACTTACAGCTTTCCCAAACCCACTGTTTGACTTCGGCGGCAGTTCGGATGTCACCAAGGACCAGAACACCGCGCTCCGCATCAAGCTAGGTGACGTCTCCGAGCTCGTTCGTCAAAACACAGCCTGGGACACCACCATGCCGACTCGGGACAAACGCCGCTTCCTCATCAAATCCAACCGGCTCGAAGCCAACGAGACCAGCCTCCACAAGTTCAATGATGTCGCAGACTTCTGGACCAAGGTCCTCCAGCTTTTCCCCCCCGCGCCTGGGCCAACAAGGCAGCCGTCCTGCAGCACTTGGCCACAGTCAAGCCCCTCGAAAAGCCGTCCAATACCAAGCCCTGGAAGACCGCCAACACGTGGCTCATGAGCATCATGAAACACGGACATCAATATAACTGGATCGACAACATGGACCCTCCTCAGCTCCCGATCGACGAGAGCCTCTGGGAGGCGCTACGCATCATCGGAGATGCCACCTCCGGATTCGGTACCTTCCCGGTCAACATCCGAGCCAAGATGGTCGCCGCTGGCGTCCTTTGGGTCACAGTCGACCCAGCCACGCGCAAGATCCCAATGTGCTGGCGCAAGTTTGCCCAGGGCCAGAAAGTCCCTTACGCCGAGATAACCCAGACTATGGCCATCCCAGCCCGCACAGACCAGCCAGTCACCTTCGCGACACCCTTCAAGCGCAAGCGCCCGTCCACTGACGGACAGCAGAAGACCAAACAAAGCCGCAAGGACACGCCCGACGGCAAGGATGACATCGACGCGGACGGAGACACAACGCACTTCGTAGCCGAGAACGAAGACGCAGCCAAGTCGCTGATGGCCCTCAATGAGATGAACAAGCCAGAATACGAAGACTTCAGCGCCGAACTCCCCCAGGACAACCCCTTCCACAACCTAGATGTCCTGGCCAACAATCTTATGAAAGACATACGATTCATCATCAGAAACGCCATCTCAGATGGCCCGATCGAAGCCAAGATCAGAGAGATTATCCGAGAAGCGTTTGACAACGCAGGTATCCAGAACCAGCAAAAGCTGGAACAAACCATAGCCACGGTCGTCACGCGTATGATGCAAGCCACCCAACACGATCTTGACAGACAGGAGATCACGATCCGCCAGATGAAGACTCAGATTGAGGACCTCACCAACAAAGCGGTCGACATGAACGAACGCGTGGACACCCTGGAACATGAAAACGCCGGTCGATTCTCGGCCCCGTACCTAGCCATCCCAGACGATCCTCCAAGCCTATACACCCGAGTCAAGAAGAAGAAAGTCACAACTATCAGCACCGATGACGATGACGACGTCCAAGTACTCGATGACGTCCGTGACTCCGATCGTGATACCCCCGTTAGACTGGGCGCTGCCCCTCCTAACCCCACGCAGACCACCCAAGAGGACGCACAGGTCATCCAAGAGGAAGCGCAGGTCACCACGGTAGACACCAGCTCCCAGGCTCCGCAACAGGATGACCAAGAGCCAGCCACCTTCCAGACGCCCAAACAGCCGCGCAGCCTCAATTTCTGGTCGTCGTGAATGGTCATCGTCGTCAATGGTCATCACAGGACTACAAAACAGGAGGAGTAAGAAAAGAGGTCAGATGGAAACGGGAGGACGAAGATACGGATATCAGATACACACACGCCTGCAACGTCAGGACGTACTTAGCTTAGCTCCGGGACGTAGCATTTTCTAGGGGTGGCAGACTGTCAGGACATCCCCACGTGCATACACCTGCAGCCAGCCGGGACCCACCTATGCCGGCTGCCACCGGTTGTCCTGCACTGTCCCGACTGTCACCAGCTGCCACACAGGTTGGCATCCATATAGTCCTATTAGCTCCTTAGCTAGCTAGCTACCATCCCCTTTGAGGATCATCCTTACAATATACACTCATTGCACTGCATGCGCAGATAGATGTCCTTACACGTACCTACGGAATAGCTTCGCTGTATAAACTACTTAGGTACCTATCTAAGGCATCAACAGGTGCCTACATCGGGTTTGACAAGGTTGCAGTTATGTAAAGCTCTTATGTAAGTACCAGCCAGGCGGGACTCCGGGGGAAACCAAGGACCCGCCAAGTGGAAGTTGCAAAGCCACTTTCAACCTGGCTGAGCCACATTTCCTTACGAAACAGTGACGATATACGAAGTACCTGGTACCCCTCTGCAGCGGCACCTGTGCGAACGCATCTTCAACATTCTCGACTTCTGACTTCGGGTTGCTTGTGTTCGCTTGTCTGCCAAGGGCCTCTTTTTCTCACATCGATGTGTGATGCTTCGTTTCCACGCATAATGGGCCTTCGTGCGCGTAACTTGTCTCCAGCTGCACTCAAATAGTTCCAATGTTGTCTTGACAGTCGGTGGTATTCTTCCTACAAACTGCCCAACCCGAACGGTTGCGCCGCGCGCCCTCGTCGCTGCACGAGGTGCCGAGAGAAGACGATATACCCTATTTCACCGTCGCCTCTTATCTTAAGGCCTACTCACCTGCTCCTCAGTAGTCGTCTTACCTGTTACGTTTGCCAACATGTCCATACGTATCGCCCTCGATACGCCGCCGGAATTCTACACGAACCTCGACTTTATCAGTGGCCGGGTCATCCTGGCCCTCCAGCGCCCTGAGGTCATTGGCAATATTATAGTAAAGCTGGAGGGCGAGTCTCGGACTGCGCTGGCTATTTCTCCTGATGAGCGCCGCGATCACAGAGGGCCGCCGAACCATGTCACCGAGAACCACAAGATTCTCTACAAGATATTTCAGGTATATCCCGATGACGCTATTGCGCTTTCGTTCCAGCCAGGAGTGCACGAGTTCAAGTTCAATTTCAAGTTTCCGCTCAACAACATCTGCCATGATGGGCGAGCCATCAGTGCGACCATGGGTATTGGTGGCCTCGGAGGCGCTGGAAACCCTGGCCTCTTTGGCGTAGGCGGCTTTCGTACTATGGATGGAGCGAAGCAGCTGATGCTGTCTCACGTGAAGTCTACACTCCCACCCTCGCTGACGGGCTTCCCCCATGAAGCCGAGATATCCTATTACATCAAAGTGACGATACAACGTCCCGGCTTCTTCAAGGAGAACTGGCGCTATCAGGTCGGCCTCAAGTTCTTGCCTATCGAGCCTCCTCGACCAAGTTCAACGCAGCAAGAAGCATTCGCCCGTCGCCCCTTCGTCTTCAAGCCGCTTACACCGCTGACGCCACGGAAGTCCTTCTTTGGTAGCAAGCCAACCAGTGTCCCTAATCATAATGCTAACCAGACTCTTCCCGCGGTCGAAATGTCTGCGCGCTTGCCGTTTCCTTCCATTCTAACCTGTAACGGGCCCATCCCTCTACGCCTTATTGCGAAGAAACTTGCGCCGGCGCAAGAACAGATTCATCTGACGGCGCTTGAGATTGCCTTAGTCGGTTATACGCACGTGCGCGTGGGACACGCCGAGAAGGTTGAGCGAACTCGCTGGGTTGTGGTATCGGCGCTTAATCTCTCAATAGCATTAGGTTCCCCGGCCGATCCAGTAGACGCTGAGTTCGAGATACCCAATGCTTTGTGGGCAAAGCAGCGGCTTCCAAACACTATCGCACCTTCATTCCGAACTTGCAATCTCGCGCGACGGTACGAACTCGAGCTGAACCTTGGCTTGAGCTGGGGTCTATCAGGCGCCGGGAAAAACACCGGGTTGCTTCCACAGTGCATCTCACTTCCACTAACCATGTCCAAGATTTCCGTATATTCGGGCATCAAGCCGCCTGCCCAATTGCTCCAAACAGCGAACCAAGGGACGTTAGAAAGCTCGGCTCCTTACTCTACGATGACCGGTACCACTCATCTCGTTAATGGAAACGGCGTAGGTCCTCCGCGACCCCCTCCTCGACCGGGCACCAATGGCGGTCCACCGATGCCCCCGAGACCTAGTGACCCATTATATCCACCGCAGTTAGGTCCAGACAATGTTCCGATGCACTATGATGCCCCCCCGAGTTACGACGAGGCGATGGCGGAATCCTTGACAGGGCCTCTGGAACGTCCTGCTTATAGCGGTGTGACGGCAGAGAACGCACCGAGCACGATGCCCCCTGAAAAATCAGTGCAGCCTTGACGGTGACACGTCAAATATATTTGTTTCGCCCCCAAGCACTTCAATGAGACATGGGCAACGTGAGTGAGAATTGGGCTCAAAATACGCCCAGCTCAGGGCAGGAGGAATCAAAGTCAGATAAAGAACAGAAACATACCTACCAAACGGCGTAGGACGACTAGCATCTGTAAAAAGGCGTATGGATTGACTCGTGGGTTGCATATGAATGAATGAATGATCGGACGGAAAGGACGGAAAGGACGGATGGATGATACCCCCTCTCAAATAGTCTAAATTAAAAACAAAGTGCCTACATTTCGGCATCGAGCACTCGGTACGAGAGGAAGAAGCTCGGACACGGGAGTCGCGGCGCAACTTGCACGGCATGAATCACATTAGCATGGACACTGGCTGGCCACTGGTTTGCCAATCCGCGAGTGTGGGCATGTAGTTAGATAACCAACCCAGGTGAAACCTGCCTACTACTACCTACATCTGTTGGGCATCGTTTTGCGTGAATAGATAAGCATCTAAATCCTTACCCGACCCGGATGACCTCCATTTCATCAGATCAGTCCAGGGAACAGAGGTAAAACAAATACCTAGTCACCGCACACGTAATGATCTTGAAATGTGTGGAATAAGCCCGAAGAGAGGGAGAGAACAGGCATGAGTCTTACGTCGAGGACCGCCCAGGAACCCAGGAGGCCGCAGGGGCATGCGAGAAACCCTGACCCATTCATAGTCCAGAGACACACACACACACACACACACACACACACAGAGTAAGCATGAACAGGAAAATCCAGACGAATCGGCGGAGGTTATATAGACAGCCATGCGAAATCTATATACAAATAGCGTTTCATGAGGCTTTCGGCAACGCGGACGCGGTTAGCGTTAACCGGGGGGGGAAGGGGGGGTTCTATATACAGTTGTAGTATAGAGTTGTGGTGTTTCAATGATCTAGTCCGCGATGCAAATGCGTTTAGAGTCGCAGTCTTATCTAGAACGTTCATTTATCGCTGGAGAGAAATCCTTCTTCAGTGCGTTTTCCCGTTTGAACTGTATCTGTTAAAGGCGAAAAGCCTGTGTCGTGTGGCATGGAAATGGTGAAAACAGCTGTTTCCGAGGGGTGATAGGACACTTACTCTCAGCGTGGGCTATAATTGTTGTTGCGGGTCGCAGCGACGTTGACATGCTAGCTGCTTATAGCTTGCCCTTGTACGTGTCCTTCAACCGCTTCTCAACAGCGTTCAGATATTCAGTGGTAGTGACGTAGTCCTCACGAGCTGTCTTGCCGCATGCCAGCGCCAAGTCCTTGGTCATGATTCCGTCCTCATTTACAGTGTCGATACAGGCTTTCTCGAGGGTCTCCGCGAAAGCGACAAGTTCGGGGGTGTTGTCGAGCTTGCCACGCTGGGCTAGACCCCGTGTCCAGGCGAATATGCTGGCGATAGGGTTCGTCGACGTCTCGCGGCCCTTCTGATGCTCGCGGTAGTGTCGCGTTACCGTGCCGTGGGCGGCTTCCGATTCAAATGTCTTACCGTCGGGCGTGACCAGAACAGAGGTCATGAGACCAAGAGAGCCAAAGCCTTGTGCTACGATATCGGATTGGACATCACCATCGTAGTCTTGCATCACAAGTTAGCGCGCCACGCTGTCTTATACGCGGATTGTCAGACAGAGTACTTACTCTTGAGAGCCATAATGTATCCGCCAGCGCTCTTGATCATTTGAGCGACCATATCGTCGATGAGACGGTGCTCATACCAGATCTTCTTAGCTTCGAAGTCTTTCTTGTACTGGGTATCATACAGCTCCTGGAAAATGTCCTTGAATCTCCCGTCGTATTTCTTGAGAATGGTATTCTTGGTACTCATATATAGTGGAAGGCCCTTGTCGAGGGCAAGCTTGAAGCTTGCATGGGCGAAGCCAGTGATGCTCTCATCGGTGTTGTACTGCGTCTGCGAGACACCGCCCCCGTGCTTGAATTGGAAAACCTCGATCACCTCGGGTTCACCACTCTCAGGGGTGTAGACCATGGTCAGCTTGCCAGGGCCGGGAATGACGCGGTCCTTGGCTCGGTACTGATCACCGAATGCATGGCGCCCGATGATGATGGGCTTCTGCCAGCCCGGCACCAGGCGAGGAATGCGGGGGATCACGATAGGTTCGCGGAAAACGGTGCCGCCGAGGGCATTTCGGATCGTGCCGTTGGGGGACAGCCACACTATAAACAGTAGAGAATCAAAGGTTAGCAGACGATCCTTGCTTGCATTATAGGTACGGTACACATAGGGAGACGATGCATTTGGGTTGAAGTTCGGGTTAGAAAGCTATATGCCCGTAACGAGCGCGCGTATGCAAAGGCGAGGACAACGGCGAGACTCCATGTGACGAAGCATGCGGGGTCAGGGTTGCTGCCGGCGCATGCCATGCAAGTGGCTGCTGCTCGCCTGCAGCGGCAAGAAACAAGCAGCCAACCACGCAGAGCGGTCCATGGAGAGACCATGTAGAGATTCGCTTACTTTGCTTCAGGCTGAACTCCTTGACACGAGCCTCGTCGGGGGTGATCGTCGCGCACTTCACACCAACCGAGTACTTCTTGATTGCTTCGGCGGCGTCGATGGTGACCTGGTCGTTGGTCTGATCACGAAACTCGAGACCGAGATCGTAGTACTTGAGGTCGATGTCGAGGTAGGGGAAGATGAACTTGTCCTTGATGTCCTTCCAGATAACCCTGGTCATCTCGTCGCCGTCTAGCTCAACAACGGGGTTCTTGACCTTGATCTTCTGGGCCATGTTGTGTCTGGTATGGTGGAAGAAAGCCACGGGCACAGCGGGCCTGGTAGCGGCGACAACCGGCGATCGGAGAACGGGACGCACCGAGCTACGCAAGATAGACGGCCGCAAGAAGCGGGCGGCAACTGGAATTGCGGTACTCATTATGACAAGCGGAGGGATTAGACTCTGCAAGGTAAGGTCCGATAGAGAGTGCGAGGGAGGTGATGGGCCAGCAACAAACAGCCGAGGAAGTCAATTGCGGCGAGAATTGGTGGCGGGTGAGTTCGATCTGAGCCGGCTACTTTAAGGACGAGTCGGGAAGGAGCGCTTCTGTTGAAGGAAAACAGGAGCAGCTGCCGCACGGAAGCGTACACGGACTGTGCCTTCCTTTGGGTCGAGGTCGACTTCAGCGGACGCCGAAAAAAAAGGAAGCTACGAGGGTGTGGGGAAGGAAGGCGTTGCGGGTGTTGAATAGCTATAGCTTCTGGTCGCCGATGACGGGGCTGGACAAAAGTTAGCGGTGCTGTATGACATCTGCCGGTACGGTAGGTACCTACCTAACCTACTGCACTGTACGGGTGCTCATGCCCTCCGGAATGCTCTCACTCTTGAGCAAAGGTTCTACCTAAGGTTCCGCGCAAACACTCGGTTCCTCCGTTGGCTTCCCCAAGGTCAATATATATACGAGCCAAGTCCAACCCACCGGACACATGGATGTGAATCGTGCCTCTGTCTGGACTGATGCTACATGGTACATGCCGTGCAGGTCGGTCACGGGCCAATCCATCTGCTGCAGGCTGTCCAAACTGGCAGTTGGCTTTGTCCCGTTACTACTAGCAAGGCCCGGCAATGTGCGATCCCATCAGTCCGGTTGCATTGCACCCCCAGGTCAGCCCAGGTCCTGCCTTAGGCATTTGTTGGACAGCCTCTAGTCCGGAGAGGCGCGTTATGCGGAAATGAGGGGAACCCCGCAGTCTACCGGCCCTACTATAGGCATATGTCCTTCACGTCATCTACCTATGGATGTATAGTGTCTGGAACTCAGCTGTGTTGCGGCCGGATGCCAGCGCGTCCAATCTGTCCCGTGGCTATCTAGTAAGGTCTTGTCCGGAGCAGTCCAGGGACATCGATGGACGGTTGTGCGGTTATGAATGTCACCGTCGCACCGCATTGCATTGATTGGCCTCACATCCATGCTGTCGCCGGTCCTGACTTGAGTGTTTTTAAATTCCCTCATATCTAGTTGGCAAGAAGGACATTCGTTGTTTGTGGAGAAGAGCCAACACCGCCAAGGTTAGTTTCAAATGGGTTGATCAACCGTTGATGAGCATGAATAGCACAGGCATATTATGGTGGTAAGTCAGCGGCATTTAGATAGGTAAAAGGTAAGGATTTGACAAGACTTGCGATGGAACGGCTCTGCTATCGGCACGTTCCCCTTCTGGGCTGCTGTGACCCAGAGCGCTCAACCCGACTCAACTTGGTTTCGAATTGTTGCGACTCGTGAAGCCTTGGGTCAACGGTACCTAGTATTTATAGGTCTATGAAAGCTCCTATTAACTACGAGCAACCAGACCGGGATAAAGCTGGTAAGTTACGATATAAGTCTAAAATGGTGCACCTGGCGTGACGGGTCAAAGTATCAGCATAACACGTCCGATCTCAGGAGTTGTATTGTTTGTTTTTCGCGTTCTTTTATTTATATATCTTGGATTTCTGGTTGTATACTCAACTGAACGGCGGCCTTTAACATGAGCTGTGGTCATAGAGAAGTTTTGCAAATACCTATAGCGATTTGTATAGTTAATGGATGTAAGTTGAGGAAAACGCGGTACGTACGAAGTATGCCTGGGTGGGTCCACCTATGGTGAATGGTGAAGCCCAGCGGCTATAGCACCACCTAGGTACCTACCTAGGAGCCCAGCGTGTCCACTGTCACGTCATTCCGTCCGCCCTTGTGCGCTCTGGACGGCCAGACCAGCGAGGGCAGGGCAGGCCAGCCAGGCCAGCCAGTCCAGCTGCCCGCCATAACGCGAGACGCGAACCAGAAAGTGAAATTGCCCACGCAATAACGTCTTGTGCTACGATCCTCCAATCCGAACTTTCTCTCGCCCGTTCTCCCTTCTCCCACTTCCCACTTCCCACTTCCCACTTCCCACCGCCCACCGCCCAGTCCTCCCCCCATCCCGCCGCGAGCGCTATCTAGACCCCTGCAGTGCTCAACATGCTTGTTTACGACTGACCGAGTCGAGCTTTTGTCGACGCGCACCCGGCTCTCTCGGCCTTTTTCATCTCATTATACCTGTCCTCGACCAGCCCAATTTCCTGCCCTCTTCCCTTCCTCGCTCTTGCTGGTCACTGCCGGACCAGTACCATCCCAGTATCCCCTCACTCTGTCCTCATATTGACCTCCTTGCCATATCACAATGCCCGTCGAGCTCCGGAAGCGCAAGGCGCCTGCCGCGCCCGCGCCCGCGCCCGAACCGCCTGCTAAGAAGCAATCCAGGGCTTCAAAGGCGCCCGCCAAGGCCAAGGCCGCTGCCAAAGGCGCCGCCGCGAAACCTGCCGATACCAACGGCTCAGGCACTTCCGCAAAACCCGCTATCGGCGACACCATCTCTCTCCAAGGATTTGGTGGCCAAGTAGAGACCAATGACGGCGTAAAGATCACTCTGAAGGCTCTCGTCGATGAGAGCAAGGCAGGCGTAGTGCTTTTCACGTATCCAAAGGCATCCACCCCGGGCTGTAAGTACATGTCGATGCCGTTGCTTGGACCTGAGTACTGGCGCGTCGCTGTATCTGATCACATGCGCAGGCACCAATCAAGTCTGTCTGTTCCGGGACTCCTACGCTGATCTCACCAAGGAGGGACTCGCCATCTATGGTCTCTCCACAGACTCGCCCAAGGCGAACACCACCTTCAAGACTAAGCAGAATCTACCCTATCCGCTTCTGTGCGACCCCAGTGCCACTCTGATTTCAGCCATTGGGCTCAAGAAGACACCAAAGGGCACGACACGCGGCGTCTTCGTAGTGGACAAGGCTGGTAAAGTTCTACTTGCCGAGCCCGGTAGCCCTGCTGGCACCTTGAATGCGGTCAAGGGGCTTGTCACTGCCGGTCTCTCCGGCAAGAAAGACGAGACTGATGCTGACAAGCCTGTTAATGGAGAAGCTGCCGAGGAGGAAAAGGATGAAGAGGTCGCGGAGAAGGCAGCCGAGTAGTTGGGGTTAGGAGCGATTCGGACGGCGTTTGATGCTGGCTTTAATCTGACAGTCCGTCGGTATCTATTTTGTATCACCGGTATCGCGTGGTATTGCGTGGTATCGCATTTTCTTTGGTCCGATGCTGCCCCTTGTTCCCGGCCCCCTGCTTCGGCCGGTTGAGCACGGCAGGCTGTCATGTATCACATGTGCCGCTTCCGCTTTACTTGTCTCGATACCACGCGTCTCGGCGTTGCCAGTTCGCAGACATCTCTGTACTCATCAACATCCCGAGGAATCTGCTTATTATGAAGTCTAATAAACACGTCAAATATGCCGTCACGCTATTTGCCGGGAGAAACACCCCGACCCTTCAGATCATGGCCCGCAATGGATTTCTGCCCCGGCGCAATTCTCCGATAGACTGGAAGCATTCGATGCGAGAAAGTAGTCGCTTGAACATGGATTCTTTTTCTGTGCTGCAATATGTGTGAAAGGGGGATGGAAAACCGCGTATCTCATGTGTATTCTCCCCTGGTCGTAGAATTAGTACTCGGATAACCCCATGCCAGGCAGCCAGTCAATGATCTTCCGGTTACAGTGTAGAATACATGTTATTTCCCGCGACCGTCTCCGGATACCGACCGGGCGCGGCGCGTCTAGATAGTACCTGTAAGTAACTTGTAAGCAGTGATTGGACCCTTTGGGCTTGATTGCACTCACTGATGACTCGCTAACCTTGGACTTATTTAATGGTCGGCGACTTCGCATAATTACTAGGACGCGATATACCGCGCCTAGGGAATGCTGCTTAGTCCGAAGAGCCCATCAACCGTTACGTTTTGAGATTGGTACATTCTCGTTGTGCATTGTAGCCATAATTCCTCCCGGTATATCCCCTCGCGGCCCTCCGGCATAAGCCCCGATCAGCCAAACGAGATTGAGCCCCAGGCCGAGTTTTCTCTTCTTCTTTATTGTGTTTCGGTCATTGCTCCGTTTGGAAGAGTATTACACTGGAGGTGTTTCCAGCAGTGCTGAGGGACTTCGTCGATATTTACTGGAAATTCTTGGGTTCAGATTCGTTTGGATATACTCCCGTTGTATCGATTCTCCAAGGGAATAACGCCGATTTCAGAGAGCATTCTAGGGATAGGCACAATATTATGGCTGAAGAGCACCAGTTGGCTGCTGCAGCGGCGTTACAAACGGCTCGCCATGAGCGCTGGGCGAATGATCTATAGAGTCGCGCTGACAGAAATCCGGTCGGGTTTTCGAGCAAACTGGCTACTAACATCTCGTATATGACATCCGAGAACCATGCGGTATTCGGTGGTACATATCCATCTGGACAACTGGAAGAAAGCTTTCATGCGAGCGCTGCCCCGGTACTTTCAACGGAGGAGGCATAACATCCGAGAGCCGGCAAGATGTTGACTATCTGTGAGCGGCGGCTTAGTACCGTCCTTCGGTAGAGCATGGCTTTTAACAGAAGCAAACGTATCCATAGTCCCATCATCGACCTATTCTCTCGTTGGAGCAATGGAGACTGTGAATCGCTTCAGAGATGCCTCCTCCGACATCCTGATCTGGGAAGAGTTTTGTGCACAATCTACACGATATCTTAGGTACTGGCACCTCTTCCCTGTGCAGCTTCCTGAGTTGTCAAGACTTCACGACACGCATATTGGCCACAATATGAGCAGACATGTTTGATATCTGGCCCGAACATAGCAGAGCCACAAGTAACATCACCTGATCACGGGAGTCGTCAATGCGGAGTTGATCGAACACTTCCCATCGTCTGAAGGACAGCAATACGGAAGGCTCAAGTACCACCCTATTGCGGTCTTTTTGATCGTCGCAAGATCCAAATGACCACACCACCCGATACAGATGTAATGTGAATGTCTACTTGGATGTATCAACACAATGCATAGACTGCTAGATAAACGTAGAAACCCCCCCTTTCCCCAAAAAGAAAACAAGTCCGAAGCCAACCCAAACCTAGTTCCTTAACCAACCAACACCGATGCCTCATTCTATAAGTACAGCCCGCCCCAAGCGATTGAGCGCTTACACGATCACTGCAAGAAACAGAAACGCAGCGACGCCACCCAGCCCAACCTAACCAACTCCCGCACAGGAAGAAAAGGGTATTCATAAACCAGACAAGACTCAAGAAGAATAGCGAAACTAACAGGCATAGGGAAGACATGATAAAAGAGAGAACAACAAATCTGAAATAAACAAGAAAATAAAAACAATTCTATCCCCATGCTATTTTATCCGTCTATTGTCTCTGCAGAAAGCGCCCTGCCCCTCTCTGTCTTTCCTGTATCTTTTTTTTCCTTTCCTCTTCCGCGTCTGCGCCTATATCCGCATCCGTATCCGCCCTCGCTACACAGACAGGCAAGGAAAAAAGGCGCCGCACAGGAGGCACAGCATAGAAAATCTCCGGGTGATCCCCAGACCCGGATGTCAGGTTTCGGCAAACCGGTGCAGCAAATAATCGAAGAAACACGCCAAACTAAAAACGGCGAAATACAAAAGTGAAATAAACATGGACCAGCTCAAGGAAGAAAGTACAGGTGAATATAGAAACGAATGGACGAGATTTACTCCAGCGACCGCCCCGGTCTGGGCCTTGCGCCACGAGTAAGCAGCGTCGAGCTGATGGAACGGTTCGTAAGAGAGAAAGTAAGCCAAATGGCAAGTAGATAGGTGAGCATGACAACCAGTTGCCGCGCGAAAGTCAGAAGGCGCACAGCACAGTCTTCTCTCCCATTCTCTGCTCACCGAATTCAACAAGGGGCAGGAATGGCAAGGGGGTCCGAAACGAAACAAAACGACAGCAACAAGCAGGATAGCTGACTGTACAGGCCGACAAACAAACAAACAAGCAGGCAGGCAAGCAAACAAAGACAAACAACACACTCAGGTTTGTGTGTAGTATGCAGACGCAGAACATGACGCCGCGTCCCTCCGTATGAAGCTTGTGGTAGCCGGGAACAACTTGTACATCGTGGAAACCCAGGAAGGAAGAAGTCGTAAGCGGTGAATGTGATTGGGATGGTATGGCATTGCTAATGTCATGGAAATGTTTCGTGGCTTGTATTTTTTTTTTTTTGGAGTTGTTGTCGTTTTGTGTGTTTTTTTCTTCCTTTTCCGAATGTGGAACGTGTAGATGAGATGAATGTTGAATAGGGGTCCGGTGAAGTGTAGGTAGCCCATGAGTAGATAGTGTAAGTCCACGAGAGCGTTTGTAAAGCCCCGTTAAGCTGGACGGTCTTTGCCAGTTCCTGTATCTCGATCCACACTTGATACGCGAGGATCAATTAAGCTGGGAACGCTGAGTTTAAAAAGATCCTTGATGAGCCGTACGGTAGGATACTCTCTCGCTCTCGCAGCTCGTCTTGCACTCAGGGCATTCGTAGCCGTATGCCTCGATCTTAACGCGACAAAGGCAACGCGAGCAACGCCACCAGTTGGGATTTATGGCGCGTGAGTTCCACCATTCCTCATCTTGCTTACCCGAGGTGCCGCGGCGCATGATGTCCTCATGATGAAACTCTCGATAGTGCTCGCGGTGGTGGTCAAGGCGATGGAAAGGGGCCTTGGCCCGCTGGCATCTCTTCCAGTCGCAGGGGAACTGATCCTTACACTCCGACTGCATATGGATGTTTTTGTGGTGTCGCTCCACGTCGGCTTTGCGCTTAAAAGACTTCGAACAATTGATCGCCGGGCAGGCGAACATACCATCATTTACTTGGGACTGCGGTCTTTACGACGGTTACATTAGTACCTCCAGCTTCAGTGTTAGATAGTAATAAACTTACGGTATACTGTATTCCACATTGAACCTTATCGCGGGGTAGCGAATGGAAGGAGGAATTTGTGACTTCAATCTCCAATGGGGCCGCTGGCCAGGCTCCGCGTCGTCAATGAAGTCGTAAAGTTCCCACCACCTGTCTGATTCGCTGACCGTGTTATCGTAGCTTCCATTACCGGTGATGATGCATTCGCTGTTCTCGGGCATGTAAGGAGGGTCATAGCTGGTGGGCAAAGAATTGATGTCCTGACTAGATCCGGGCACAGACCAGACCAAGCCCTGATGAGATACAGGTACACATGTCCACGGAGACTCATATGCACCATACTCTAAGCTTGGTGTTCGCATCATATCGCTGCTGTACGTGGTAGTTGTACTCTCTCCGGAGGGCTCCCGGGTCATGCAGGTACCAGAGCTAGGACTGAGCGGCCATTCTGAGGAATCCCGATTATCAGGAAGATAGTACCTGCTCTGGTCGTAGAAATCTCTATCCTCAATGTAGTTATTCATCGTTGAAAGTGAGTTGTGAGAGTTGAAGTTATGGTGTTAGGTGAGGGACAAGACTGGCGGTGCGTGTTCTGGAGGATTTGTGGGAGGGTGGTGACGATTCACCAAAGTTATAGAGGTTTGTTGCTTTCTGTTTAGTCGCCGGCTCCCGAGCAAAGATCGGACAAGCGTCTTGACAGGCTAGCAAACTGATGGAACTGGGACTGGAACGGGACGGATCTTCAATTGTAGCAGTGCATGTCAGAAGAAGTGAAATAGATAAAGTGCGGTAATACAAGATAGAAGAAGCTTTTATGTTTGCAAAGCCTCCGTAGTTCTGACCAGACTTCGGGAATCTTAATACATGACGGAGGTGAGGAGCCGCCTGCCTTTCATCGGAGGCTCAAGTCCATCATACGTGTATGTAGAGAGGCGTGTGTGCGTGTGCGACCATACAAATGAAAGCGAGGCTCAAAAGCGCAAATCTGATACGACGGGGCGGACGTTCGTGACTGACTGGTGAGGCTTCCACGAGGTAATAGACCAGACGGAAGTGTTTCCGAGATCCAATTCGATAATTAAGGAGTAAACAGAGGTAAAGAATGAAAGGCATGTTACCTACCAACCTACGCGAGTAAAAACCATGGCTAAACAATTCATCGCCTTGCTGATGAATTGTGCATTGCGTGTTGGCACTATTGCGTGCTGTCCTTACTGGACAACTGGCAAGCAGAGCCACACCCTGAAACGGCGGCAAAGAAGTCAAGTGCAAAGGGGCGCCGGGACAAACGTCCAAGCGCTTGGCGATTCCAATAGTCGACGGACATCGAAGACGGGCTTCGTCGCGCAATAAGCTCCACCTGTCGATCTACTTACCTGAGTTGCCTGCCGCTTTTCACCCTAGGTGTGCAACTACATATGGTAAGGCTTTTGGGTACCTAGATTGGAGTAAGAGGTCAGATGGAAGGGAAATTCCGATCCTGGTTCCTTAAGCTGGGGGCAGGCATCCCCGGATGGGCTTTGTGGTTTTGAACAGGGCTGACATGAGAGTTGATAGGGTTGGGAAATGACTATTGGAGAAAAAGGCGGTAATTGAAATCTCATTTTGATGTGAAGAGGGTTTGCGCAATTGGACCAGATAGGTAGGGATAGGCAAGGACAGACTGCAAACAGAACAGTCTTCGGGTTTTGCCCAAGGTAACGAGTAGCTATCCAGGGGGTTCCTCTCGAGCTTCACCCCCCGGATTGAATGAGCTGTGCAGTCTGACGAGATTCACGTCGGCGGGGTCATCATGTACTGGCCGCCCCGCTGGCGGGCTGCGCCACGGTGAGGGACTCGAGGACATCGCGTTACATATGCACATCAATCCGCGAAATGTTATCAAAGCGACACTTGCTTCTCGACGTCGCAACGTGTCTCTGGTGCGGAGGAGACTACAGGACGTCCCTATTGTGGATGTATCATGCATGTACGTCATCCAGCCTGAGCCTGCGCTTGGCGCGATAGGACTTTGGGCGTCTGCTTGGGCTGGACTGACAACATGAATTCCTGAGCCTAACTGGTTGCCTTACCCAGCCGGCAAACGGAGTTTCTCTGCGGGCCGGGTTGCCTCGATACTCGACGGCCTGTCTCAGTGGGGATTGGCCAGCTCGACCAAGTAGCCAGTGACTCTGTTCCGCAATGCTTTTTTGATATCATTAGATAGATCAGTACGTCCGTATGATATTCGGCAGTATGCGGCAAGCGGCAGAAACTCTTCTCATGGCATATCGTACAAGACAAGCCAATTTTGGCCCTCCTTGTATTATTGCCGGCTTGCTGTCAAACGATTCAGCGCGTACCTATACTATGGACGTGAGCTTAGAGGGGCAGGGGCAGGGGAAATAGCATGGCGAGTGAGGTATCCCACAAAATGAGGCGGCGTAGCAATGCCCGGCGCCCCTGCAATTCTCAGCTCTGCACTTACCTATTCCAGTATACACTGGACAACTCAGCTCCTGAGGTCTTGAGGTATCAATCGGTAGTCAGGTAGGTAGCAGGGACAGCCCTCCCAGCGGCTACAGCCAAGTCTTGCTGTGACCCAGGCAGTGTAGATAGGTAGTGGTGTGTCGTATCTGTGAGTTTTCGCCATCGTTTCTTCT
Source organism: Xylariaceae sp. X802 (assembly GCA_028637635.1). Lineage (NCBI taxonomy): Eukaryota > Fungi > Ascomycota > Sordariomycetes > Xylariales > Xylariaceae > Xylariaceae sp. X802. The sequence goes on along the minus strand of JAJFDH010000036.1, from coordinate 409,653 downwards.
GCCGATGAGTCAAAGCTTCTGAGCTGGGTATCGGAGAGCTCTAGAACGCTGTGAGGCCTGCCCAAATCCATTCTTTAGCCAATTGAAAACCCCTGTTTTCAACGGGCTCGCGGGCTCCCTCAGAAGCTCTTGGGTTAGAGCAACGGCCGGATTCCGTAGCCCTGGACACCAGTCATCTTTCTGGTAAGCGACGTCTCGACAAACTCACATGCTTCTGGTACAAAGAACAGAGCAAGCCCATACCGACCTGGCGCATCCCAGTTCATGTCATCGCATCGCGCTTCTTGAGTGATGACGCATCAGCGCCTGACTACCGCCCAATTTGCGTCGATCGCAATGGCAGCGCGCGCTCTGCCCCAGTATAAGCGAACAGACAAGCTCTCGTGTTACATTGGACCTCAGTCAGGGAGAGTTCTGCTACAATTGATCAGAGGCTCGACGTCATGCGCGGTCATTCCTTCACCGCCGCGTCTTGGGTTTGCTTCGATCGGGCGCAGGCGCTTCGGTGAGAGGAGCGCGGCTCATCGCCACGTTCTAATCTACCACCTATATAGCTCGCAAAAGCCTCGACACAAGTATTATTACTCTTCATATACCTTCATGTTGGGCTCTATTGTCTGTGCACCGGGTCAATTGGGTACCTCTGCAGAGCTTTGCTCACACGTCGGAGCGCGGCAACGGTGCCACGTTTCCTGATGACAATCGAGCTGTGTAGTAACAAAGCCGTAATAGCGTCGTATCAGCACCGCCTCATGAACCGCCATTCTTGGTGACGTGCATATCACGCAACTGGGTACGCGTCGAGTGGGCATTGCGTCGTCGAGGCTGTAACGTTCCCGGGTCATCTCACCAAGGCATTTGCTGTCAGTCAGGAGGCTAATGTAGGTAGATGGCACAACCTCGATGTCGATCTGACCACCAAGGACAATGCACTCCACAGAAAGGACTTCTGCTCTGACAGCCAAAGCTTCGAGAAGGATTCCTGCAGACGGAAGTTTTATCCCGGCCAGCACAGCCCAGATCTGCTTAGCCTTCTGATACATTCCGATGCCGTAAATGCGATCAGCTGCAAATGGTGATGCGGCTTCCATTCAACCATTCAATTCTCCGAAGGCACTCAATGGTTCGTTGGATCTTGCGTTGGCGAGCAAGACATACTGTGGCTGTCGACCGTTACCACTCACTCGACGGTATACCGGCGAGCCTACTGATAGCATCTCCTTATGTTCGCAAGCCATTCAAAGAGCCACATGGCTTTGAAGCTGACGATGCTGGTAGTTGGATTAAGAGTTCCCATCTTATGTACCTATAAGCTCACACTACGCGCTTCCGAGCCCCAAGAGCAATGGGGTGAGAGGCTTACTTAGACCTATGTTTTTGACTGCCCGGCCTGGTTCCCTTCCATGCAATGGGCGCGAAGGATTAATCCAGGTGGACCACATGCAGCAAGTGCATTGATTACCTGCTGCGTAAGGCATGCTCTGGGCTGGGGGACGAAATGGTACGCATGATGCCGTTGGAGTCCGGTAGGTATGCGGAATTCCACCATATGGCTAGTGTGGTGTGGCTGCTGCCGTCGGGCATATGGCTAACGTAAGCTTGATGTGGCTGGACTAGTCCAAAGGAGGCTAGTTAGCCTGCAAGCCACATAAAAAACATCCGGTCCGGTCTAGCCCAATTCGGGACAGATAAGGATATAAGGCGGCTTAGTGCCCAAGCGCCTTCATCGAGCAGCTCGGGTTTCCTGGTGTAATGGTTATCACAGTGGATTTTGATTCCACTAATCTGGGTTCGATTCCCAGGGAGACCTGCAGTCATATCCGGTATAGTGTAACGGCTAACATATCGCGTTTTCACCGCGGGGCTCGGGGTTCGATTCCCCGTACCGGAGTTACATTATGGCATGCCTTGCCTAATCATCTCGAGCGCTTCTTTTTTCCTCTTTAAACTACCGGTAAACCACTTGCGTGCCCGAAAAGGGTCGCCAACGATTTTATCGCTTTTGGGGTGCGAGTTGCGGCAGCGCTTCAGTGCTGGCGCTTTGTCTCACTCCAAGCCAGATAACCAGTTGTTTTACACCTCGTGATGCGATGCCATGTTATTCTTTTGCCATCCTTTTAAACCGTTGTCCACCAAAGAGGCTTTTAAAACGCATCACAACGCTCTGACCGACATCATCCATGCAGCGTCTGAATGACTCAAAATACATCTTGAAGAAGTTGCGCCGGCCTGCCTCGGTGGGCAAGAGGTGGCCGTCGTACCCGTGCTGACTCCTTTTCAGGTTCTATCCGAGAGCGAAGTTGAGATCGCGCAAGGGTTTGAACATACCTAGGCATGCTCCATGTTCAGTGGTGCGTTGGCAACACACCGACTACCTACCGGCAATCCTTCAATCCCTTAATAGAGACTGCCTCATTTCGAACCAAAGGCCAGTATACCCTTGAAACCAAGTAATTAGCAAAGCCCAGAAGGTACTGTACGATACCATCAAATGGCTATACGCAAACTTGTGAGCCTACTGAACTTCAAGGGCTCAAAACCACGAGCAGGCCTATCTAATAGGTAATCTAGCAACGCAATTACGCGATGGTCTTGCAACGATCCTGCCTAACTCCAGATGAGCTTGGCCGCAAAAGGCAACGAGATCGGGTTGGTTGCGCCGTGAGTATTTCAAGCGATTCATCATCATGCTAGCAATGTAGGGAACATGCAACCTTATTAATATACAGGTATTCGATCAAGGTAATTTAGGTAGGTATTCACATTTGGACACAACGCCTATATCTGAATATCAAAATAGATACTGCAAGCTAGGTATTAACCAACCCAGACATGTGGCAGCCATGATGCGCCGGTAAAGATGCAGCGGAACTCGCCGGGGCGTGCGTATCGTCGCATGACTCAAGACCCAAGTCAACCCTTCAACAAGCCCACCCTCATATGGCCTCTGCCCTCGCGATTGGCGCGCAAATAATACGGGATGAACACCAACTCCCTAGCTTCCCTGGACACCCCGGCCTCCACAATCGAGCTAGGGTCCGCGCCGGGCTCAGCCTGCGACCACTGGTCCATCGTGCGGACCCATCCGGGCGCAGAGAGGCCGATATAGCGCTCGCCCGTCGTGCCTATCGTACGCTCTTCTTCGCTGATGGGCGTGTCTGTGGATATCCCGACGTTGCGGAAATGGTCCTGCTCCCACGGGTTGTCGGAATCCTCTACGCAGTATATCAACGGACCCCGGGCTAGCGTCAGCGTGTGCTGGTTTGTGTACGGATGAGGCGAGATGAACCGGGGCTCGAAGCCGTGGATCTGTATGGTGAAGGTCTTGTGTTCAGCGGTATATGACGGCGGCAGGACCAAGTAGCCATTCTCGATCGTGGACGAGTGTGATGTCGGAGTGAGCTGTGAGGAGATTGTTTAGGGTCAGGTACACCATATAAGAGACGAAATATGGTCCGGTTTTAGTCAAACGAGTTGAACGTACCGTATACTTCTTCCTAGCCCAAGCAGGAATCCGAAGTCTGATCGTCACGTTTGCCGCAGGAGGCGTTTCCAGCTGAAAGACCACATTGCCTGCCCATGGCCAGTTCGACTTTTGTTCAATGGCTACGGCGTGACCATCGACTTCAAATGAGACTTTCGCAGTCGTATACAGATGAACATTCACGAAGATCTCTTGGCCGTGCCCCCCGTAGTCCCAAAGGTAGCCACCAATACTGCCAAGCAAACGCGACACATTCGGCGGACAGCAGGATGTATCGAACCACTATCAGAATTCCCTGTCAGCATCATGGCCTGCGGATGACCATTCCTATAGAACAGGCAGACCTAAGTGGCTTCCAAAGGTATGAGGGTTGCACTAACCGCGGCGCGTATGTTTTTGTCCTTCTCGGAACTCGCAAGCTGGTTGACATAGGTGAACGCATCTCCCTATGAAATCTCATGTCAATACGTTGAAACTCCAGCTCGCCTTTTGTTCCCACGCGCCTTTCAAGCACTTACACCAAGGCTCACTAAAATCCAACATGTTAGCTGGCAACACATAGAGTGATAAATAACACCGGCCGGTGAATAGCAAAGGCATAAGATGTCGTGACTTACTAGCAGTCATGACGGCATTATAGAGACACAACTCCATCACATCGGCGTATTTCGAATTGAGCTCCAAATGCAACATCCGCTCCGCCAGCATCATGACTCCAATCGAGGCGCACGTCTCATTGTAGCATCCCCCATCATCAGAGCCTTGAGGGAGGAAATAATCGATGCCGAAGCCTTCCCACTGCATCATCGACCCAATCCCACCGGTCAGGTACATCTTCCTATCCACCATGTTGTCCCATAGTGTGCGCAAGGTGTCAAAATACTCGTTCTTCTTCGTGAACGGCTTTATGCCCAACTTGTCCAGACTGAGAAGATTGGCGAGCCCCGTGAATAGGTACAGGGCCCTTACTGCATGGCCCTCAATCGTCTTTTGCTGAAGGATCGGCAGATGGGCTTGGCTATACCAGTGATCCAGATGCATGGGGTAGGCATCCGGACGCTTCCAAGGGCTATCGCCCCTTTGTTCTCGTTCCCAGTCGTAGTACCTCACTATACACTTCGTCAGTCAGGATTCGACAGCACAGCTCCCGGATGTGAGACATTTGCTCCTGCTTTTCTGGAGCTGCCGAGATTATGAGGGGGGCATACTGCCGCCTTGACCTGTGGGGTTGCCACGCTCCTCAATGAAGTACTGCGCCAGATCGTACGCATCCTGATTCCCGGTCGCGGAGTATAACCGAACCAACGCAAGTTCGATCTCCGGGTGCCCCGGGTAACCATGCCTCTGGTTTTCCCCTGGTCCGAAAACAGACCGGATCAACTTCACATACTTATGCATGACCTCGATGAGCAAGTCATTCTTGTAGTAGTTACTATGGGCCAGGGCTGCTTCGATGAGGTGTCCAGCATTATATCTGATGAAACGAATCAGCCCGAGTGCTCGCGAGCCAATTAATGGCCTCAGCTGCTTATCACACGTATGGTATGTGCTGGTCTCGTAAGTGTGCGGCCATCGGGGCTGAAACTCACAATTCATGCTGATCCCTCAAGTTAGACCACCGTTTCCCGGGCTCAATGACAGTGAAGTACACATCCAGATAGCCATCCTCCTGTTGAGCGTCGCGAATCATCTGAACCAGCTCGCGAACGGCGGCATCGACCTCAGCGTCGTACTGCTCCGTGAGCATGTAGCAAGCACCCTCAATCCACTTAGCAACGTCACTATCCCAGTATACCGGGGGCGGCGAAGGCCAGCGCGACTTATCGGCATAGACAGGCTGCCACTTGAGGTTAAAGCACTCGTACTGGCCCGATTCCTTGAGCTTCTTGAGCTGGGCCTTCACCGTTACTTGCTGTATTGTGTCGCGACGAGCCTGCAGCAGGGAAGGCCCTGTGAAAGTCGTCTGCGTGAACAGGACTTGGGGATGTGACATTGTGCGCGAAGAATTGCTTGACACTGGTGTATAGGTAGTTGGTTGGGCTAGTATTGAGATAGGTTCTGGCCCGTAACAGCGTATGATGAACTCGTAAATTAGAGAAACGACCTGGGAATCAGACAGAGCCGTAGACAGTTTTCAAAGACTTATCCCCAAGCAAGTGAAATGGTATAATCAAGGGGTCCTAATGTGACTATTCAGTAAGCCTCAAGATTTGACGAGTTTCAAGTGATTCTCATTCCAGACAAAGAGACCATGGCAAAAAGGGCACCAGCGAAACTGCCGAACAAACGGCCCCAACCAACTCGACTCCGATGTCGAAGTATGCACCAAGAGCATTGTGCTTTCGTTTACATAACCTCAACGTTAACATTCGCTCTTGTGGAGACATTATCGTAATAGTCACCAAAAGTCACTCCTACTGGTTGCGTCCAGGAGAATGCTGATTCCTCGGTCGATCGCTGGGTGCCGCCTGAGTGCCCGCTGCCTGGTCAGCCAGGTTCAACGGACGTAAGCACCGCGACTCGGCCCATGGCGCACCAATACCGCGAGACGACACTAGGTCCCGTGGTCTTGAATCATGCTTGTTTCACTTTGACCTGCAGCTCTCGCCATACCGGGCAATTGAGGAGCACATGCCGGCGCTGCTGCGTTAGAGCAGCGTCCGGACAATGTTGTAACCTCAACAATCCGCAACTAAAAGCAGACTCCTCGTTGCTGGGCTTGGGCATTTCCGTGTCGGTGTAGCTTAATCGATCTGTCTTCCAAGTTATTAAAAGCACGTACACGCAAAAAGAAGACTACCGGTAATAGGTAGCAAATACTAAATGGGCCCGGACTCATGTGACCAATAGGAGTTGTCGACGACGCGCCTCAGTCCCTCGTACCGGTGGTTGGGACACCCCCGATTGGTACAGGATCGAGGAATGACTCCCAGTCAGCATGTAGAACCACCAACTGTAGCCGAGTTCGCTACTATTATGTATATACCATGTAAGCATACCTGTTAGAACCATGGCCCATCTCTGACTTCTATGTGACCATGGCGACGTCGGAGCGCATCACTCGAGGAGGTTATGCGTGCGACATGTTTGCGATATGCATTTATTTGCAGTGTATGAAGCCAATACAACGGCGACCGGCTATCCCCGTGCATTTGCTGGCAGCAGCCCGTTAAAACCTTTCCTCTTCCCTCGAAGCACACGACAGTCATAATTCTACATTGTTCAACGAAAGCATGCCCCCTTCGTTATACTGTTGGCCTACATTCGGTCTCCTCCGCATCTTCCTACGCATTCACATTATCGCAAGGCCGAGCAAGTTAACCGTACCGTTCAAATGTCGTCTTCAAGGTACCTATAGGCAAACCTAAAGTCGGCTTTTCTTCGATTCATCCTGTGCTATTATCAGTTTCCGAAAGAAGCCCAATCTTCCTGGTGGTCTGAGTAACGTACCAAGTTGATTCATAATCGAAAAATCGGTAGGTTCCTTGCTCAAACTCCTCTGTGATGTTCTTCGGCTCTTCGTGTCTCTGAAACCAGGTCTGGTATTGCTTATGAAAACGCCAACTCTGATCCTTTAACGCTTTAGCCGCTAGATACTGTTGGTAAGATCCTTGCTTGTAATAAAACACGTAGAAGAGCGTATCAGGCTCGATACGTGAGTACAGGCGAGGGTCATCGAGAATAGCCAAGGGCTCCTGCGGATACCCAGACGCCGAGTGATACCGTGTTTCCGGTCTATACGACCTTGGCGGTTCAGCATCAGATGTATCCATTACGTTCATATACATCTGTGAAGTTGCCATCATGCGCAGATTCGATGGCGAATTTACCGGTAAGGCGCGCTTCTTCTTAATCGATTCATAAGATTCTACTAGGTCCTGTAAGGTGGCAGGAAGGTGGAATATGGATTCTTCTTCTTTGTCTTGGCCGTTCTTAGACCCGCTCGTCAATCCATTAGAATACGATGCTAATAGTGCTGTCAATAACACAGAAGTACCAAGATTTGTGCAAAATAGTCTATACCTTTTGAAAATTCACCAGATTCCATGGCGTTAGGCGCCTTGCCTGATGACTTGGAAGATTTGTCGGCCTTTTTGAGTGTGCCCGATATGCTAGTAAGCTGTTCTGAAGGCTTGGGTTCAGGCACAGGCAAGTTCCCTAATTTTGATTCCGAGGGCGCGGGTTGTACAGCTACGGTGCTTGGAGAATTCGTAGCGCTCGTTTTCAACGAAGTGGTTGATGGCAATGGCAAGATACCCACAGACGCCGAAACTGGTTGAGAGCCCGGCGGCGGTGGCAGCGGTGCTATACCGACATTATTCTTGTCGCTTGCGGCCGCTGCGGCGGCCGCTGAGGCGTATTTGAGTCCTTCGCCAGGGGGTCTCTGAGGCAATGATGCCGGTCTCATGCTCGATGCAGACGCAGCGCTACTATTAGTTACGTTGGCAAGCGGATTGTGTAACGTCGCCAGTGTCGGTAGGGGGGACTTCAACTGTGAAGAAGGTCTTCGGGCGGCGGCGGGATCGATCACGGCAGTCCGTGCCTTGGATGGCAGACTGGCGGGTCGTGATTCCGAATCTGCTATTTCTTCTTGTACCGATTGTGTGTCTTGGGAGGACACGCGATCGTTATCTTGGTTCATACCATAAGTATCTTCCTCTTCCTCGAGAGCTAACTCGTCGTAAAGCCCGTCGTCCTCCATGAAGTCGTCGTTCATGCCATCCGTGACATAGTAACGGATGCTTTCTTCCAGCTCGGTGACTTGTTCTGTCTCAATGCCGCCGTTTTCCAACGACCGCCTGATCAGCTCAAGTTTTCCCTGGTGCCACTTATGTCTCTCGATGATATGCTCTATAGTCGCAATGCGCTCTGCTTTCGCTGCTTGAGTCTTGCCCTTTTTCATGGTCACTTGTAACTGTTCGCTTTCGGCTTCGAGGGCCTCGATCTGTTGCTCAAGCTCGTCAACCATATTGCTCAGGAACTCCCCAGCTTCTGCCTTTGCTTGCTCTTTCGGGTCAAGCTTGGCGGCGGCCGATAGGCCTTCTTTTGAGTAAGCCTTGGTCTTCATAGCCTTCTCGACGGCCTTGAATCTCTCCATTTGCTATTGACCGCGGAGTTAGCATAGCGTCTATCCCGGCCTGTATTAGGTTTGTGGTCCCCCCCGAGAAGCACCAACCGTCTCAATCAGCTTCCGATGCTCAAGCAACGGAGCCTTGTCTTTGATGTCATTGCTAGCGGCCCATGTCTTGATCTGATCACGCAATCTCTGGAGCTTCTTGATTTCGCGCTTGAGATTGTCCTCGAGCTTCTCTTTCTGTGCCGGATTATTGGACTGTTCAATCTTCTCATATATGCCGTCAAATTCGGCCACGCCCTCGGCGACCTTCTTGAAGGTTTTATCAATCTCTTGTTGCAGTTTCCGGGCCGCCATTGTGGTTCTATGTACATATGGCGTTGCTTATTTTCGAGCGACCCCGACTCCGGGACAGAGTTTGCAGAGGTGGCGCAACGCCCTGCAGAGGGGAAACAACGACCGATGCGGATGAGTCGGTGGCGGGAGTGTAGGTGAAGAGCGTAAGTCTGTTAGACGGATTAGATTACCGATGTTTATAGTGGAAGCCCAAGTGTCAACAGGGAGGCAAAGGGACGGGCGCAGGGTCGGAAAGGAATCGGCGGAGAAGAAGAACGGCAGGATGGCAAAGGCCCACGTACCGTCGGATGATGGAGATGGAGATGATGCTGTGGTGAAAGAAGGCTTGTTTGCCGTGTAGGTGCGTCGGTGCGTAGCTTGCCTTTACTAAGGGCCAGTTAGGTAAGTAACTAGCGGGTGTGTTGGCGGGAAGGCTGAATCGCGACTTTTGGGAGGTTGCGGGAAGTTGCTCACCAGTTTGGCCTGTACCTGCCTAGCGTGGTTTGTTGGTGCTTACGTACGAGACTAAGGCCTATCAATACGCCTGTGTGTCGATAGCGGGGGCTTCTACCGGTACATTAGCACCGCCCTGGGGACCAAGGACACACAGCACTGAGACGTTACCGGTAGGTACCTAGCCTACTGCCTTATGCACGAGGGTTGGAGACCGGAAAAACCGATCGTGCACAGACCAAGAGGAAGTCGAAGTACAGTATGGCCTGTCATTCACACACAGTGATTTAATAGAGCATTAGCGACAAGAAGGGCGCTAAGCCCACTATGATTTGGCCGCCTACAACCGCTAAGGGGTTCTGCCTTCACATGCTAGACTGTGTGTGCAACAATCACTTACACTGTCCAGAAACTTGTTCTTGGTCTGTGCGCGTTCGGACTTTTTTGTCTCCAACCTTCGTACGAACGTGCATCCCAGGGCGTCAATCCAGCGAACTACTGGATACTTGTTAACTACAGCAGTTATATGGTAATATTCGATACATGTTAATCCCACGAAGCCAGACTGTTTTTCTTTTTCTTTTCCGTTTTTCGCATTCATATAGGTATCTTCCCTACTCAACATGAAAGGTAAGTGTCTTCGTCTTTGCCACTCACTCCGGAAAGCAGGCCCCTTTATTCATGCACCCATATCTTGCAGCTATACTACAGCGTGTGCTGTCGGCTTCCGTCACCGTTGAGAAGGAGGTGGTGTCATCAATAGGGAAGGGCGTCCTCGTCTTTGCGGCCGTAGCGCCCGGGGACACGGAGAAAGAAGCCGACTCCTTAGCGGCCAAGGTGTTGAAGCTGAAGCTCTGGGACGATGAGTCAGGGGGCAGAGTACGATTCCAATATCTATCTCCCTCGTCTCTCCTTCATACCGTGTCTCTTGACCGCCAAACCGAGGTCGAGAGTGGCGTGCCTAGCCCTGCGGGCTATCCCTTCTTAGCACCTATTCTGTGACAATGTCTGACTTGAGCGCCTCTTCTCAGTGGAAGAAAAACGTCCAAGAGATCGACGGAGAAGTTCTCTGCGGTAGGTTTCCTACGCGCTCTTCCTTCCCCAATCTCCATTGCAACTCGTCTGATAGTAGGCTACCAGTCTCTCAGTTTACGCTCCTTGCTTCTACGAAGAAAGGGAACAAACCTGATTTTCATGGCGCTGCTGGGGGAGAAGAAGCCAAGCGATTATATGACTACTTCTTCCAGAAGGTGCAGCAAGGTTACACTCCTGGGAAGGTCAAGAATGGAGTATTCCAGGCCATGATGGAAGTTGCCCTGATCAACGACGGACCTGTGCGTACCACTTCTGCTGGAGTTGGGGAGTTTTGTTAACAAATTTCAAGGTCACGTTGGAGCTATCTGTTCTTCCAAAGGCTGGATAAAAGCCATGTCAAAACTTCCCCAGCATCGGCGCTATCTAAGCTCTAGGTGACTGTATCGCTATTGGGGATCAACATAATGCTCATCAGATGACTTGCAGCCTTCGTCCATCAGGACGGTCCACGCTCCAAGCCTGCAGGAGGGGATCTCGGCGAGACATTTGCATAAGATAGAAAGTCTAGACACTATTCATAGAAGTTGCTAGAGGACATTGCATAGCAGAGCATTTAAGACAAAATCTGGTTCAATGCACAACATTTGTTGCGAACTTGTGCTGTAACTCCGTTCGCCATTTCGCCATTTCGCCATTTTGCCACAGCAGTGCAAAGCGTATCCCGAACCTTGATCGCGTTTGATTTGAACAGCCGGAACCTTGTGATGGCCCAAAGATATTGCCCAATATAAATTAACGATGAAGCCGACCGTGAAGCTACTTGTTTTGACTAGCCTTCAGCTTGCGTCGCTTTGCGGCGGTTCTAGCATTCCAGACGCCTGCAAAGAGGTCTTCACATTCATCTTCGTCTTCCGAGTCAAACATGATAGACTCCCTGCTGGAATCATCATGTCTATCCGTGTGATCTAGTTCAAGCCCAAGATCGAGCACCTCGTTAGCTGTAACGTCCTCCCAGTTTCTATAATCGACAGTTCTCTGGGTTTCTAAGATGAATTTGCCAATTTTATATCTCTGCGACTCCTCTTTCGCGTCAACGTACTTCCAGCCCACTCTAGTGCGACAAATAGTGCACTGGATGTCGCTGACGGTGTGTGCTCCAGTGACTAGAATGCGGTTCTCTGGTTTTCCAATCTTGATGTTCATCAAGGTTGCTTCGGCCTTCTGTCGAGGAGGATCGGGGGGCGAGATGAGGTATGCGCGACCATGGCGACCAGTGAAGCCTTTACTCACGATCTGTGAGTAGAAAGCAAAGTCAGCTCCGCATGTGGAGCACCGGATTGTGTCGGGCTGGATTTTAGCGAGCCTTGGGTCATCGCGCTGTTCAGTGGAGCTACGCCGGCGAAGCCCATCTGTTACGTGAGAATTGGAACTGGGAGCAGGCGGGGCAGAGGCGGGTGGGCCGTCTACTGGGCTCGACAAGAGGGACTCGGGAGGAGAGCGGCCCCGGGACGCAATACCACCGTGCGCAAGAGCAGCATTGCTAGGATGAGTAGCAGAGGCAGTTGAGGCCGTTGATGGCGAGGGGTGGCGCAGTCGGCGAAAAGGCCGTGAGAAGCTTGGCAGCAAGTAGCTCGGGAATCTCGGCGCGAGAGCTGTAGCACCGGCGGACGCGGTTTGGGGCTGCAGTGGGGGCGGAGGAGGAGTCGCCACCTCGTTTAGCACCAAGGACAGCATTCTAGCAAGAATTAACGAGCAGCCTGCTGCCACGAGAATTCACTCAGTCGCTCGCACCAGGTAAATCACACAGGGAATCATCCAGACGCGCGATCGGCGGGCTTGTTTTCGTTTTCCTTGCCCAGACGGCTTGAAGGGAATGTGGAATGTAGGTAGACGATTGCCGAGGGATGGAACGGAAGGAAAGGTACCAGGTGGACCTCTTTATCATGAGCCCCGCACGGGCGCACCGGCATCCTGCAGCTGCAGGTGCGTCCGTACTTCGCACCTACCTACCTACCGAGCCTACCCACTCAGCTCCGGTTACTCATGGCAGCTGGTGACGCAGTTGGCGCTTGAACCGCCAAACGTCATCGTCCATAAGGAGTCTACCGATTCCGCCCACCATACGGACCAACACCTGTGCCAGTGCCAGAGCTAGGTACCTACTCGTGGACAACTTGAACTACTATGCCCATCGCACACAATTTAAAGCTTTCTTCTCCCATTCAAAGTCCGGGTTTTGATTTTCCTGATTTTCATATTCGTGACAATTGCGTTGTTAAACTCCCAGTAGTTATCAACATACAAGTCACGTTTACGAGTGAATGGATCAGCCATCCCTACCTACCTCCTACATATATGGGCGGAGTTAGAAGGTAAGTAGGTATTCCGTATGCCCGTATGAATCACGTTGCGCTCTACAGTAGATCAGTTAGCTTTACCTTACTAATCGTCCGGCCAGCTGAATAATGTGAGGCATGCTGAACATCCGCATGGGATGCCTGGGTAGGCAGGTATGTATCTAGGTCGCGCAGTTCAGAGCATGGAGTATTTTACCGAACCTTGATCAATTTCATTGATCTGATCAAAATATCGGAGCAGGGCCGAAAGTCCATTGGAATCTCCCGGAATGAGACAAACGACAAAGAAAGGACTTATATTGACGCAATGACCATCACAACTAACAAGCCCGGCATTTCTTGCTCGATGCCTCACCTGCTTGCATAGACACAGAGTGTGCATATATTATCATCAGTTCGTGTAAACTTGGGTGTTTGCACATTGTAAGCCGAATTTCCGTTCTCGTGGCGACGCGGGACGAGCTCGTGGTTGACGAAACCAGGACTGAGAGATACGGTACTGCGTAGAGGAAAAGAAAGCCATGGGAAAACAAGGAAGACATACCAAGTTAACCGAAATCGTCGACGTTCGTTGGGATTGAATACTACGGTACCTAAAAGTACAAGTGCCTATGCGCAAGTCAAACCTTAGATACCGGTACACTACTGCTTAGGAGAGCCCTCAATGACCTCGGATGATTCGGATATACCTACGCAGTAGGTATTGCTGAAAAGATCCTACCTGCTAGCTGCTAGCTACCCACCCTGCTACATGTGTGGACACGTCGACACGTGTACGAACTACGAAATACTTCCTAGGTATCTAATGCAGTGTTCATTTTCCAAAGCACGGGCAGGATTACCTACCTAGCTGCAGCCAGTTGTCAGCTTCGTTCCCATTACACACTTGGTCTAGAACCAGACGATCAGAACGCTTACCCACTCTGTGAGTAGGTTTTCGGATTTATTTCTGCGTATCTGGTACCGCTTTGAGAGCTGCTGAGAAGAGCAATCATGAATTGCTGCGGCTGTCCACATAAATACGGCACTATAGTAGGTATGATGGGTCGGGATTGTCAGGATGTCCAATAGCATATGGATGTACTGGCGATGCCGGTACGGTACGAGGTAAATCGCGCTCGGAATACTGCAGATCTACGAAATGGTCGCCCCTTCATGAGATCCAGGCAAAGGAAAGGGTGTATTGAGGTGTCTACGTAGTAGTGTATGTATCTTAATTTAGATACGGGGACGTCAGGAATCCCATTTGTGAATACCTACCCAATTGGATTGCTCATAGGGCGCGCGCTTTGTTCATGACTGCAGTGAGGTAGTGTAGGTAGGTTAGCACGCGTTGTGATTTGCCTGCTTTCGATGTGATGTCTTCAAGGACGTAGGCGTAGCCGCGTAGGTAGTAGAAGCCCTTACCTACCTAGGTACACCAAACGACCAAGTCGCAGAGCGCCTGTTAGTCGGTAGATAGAGATGTATAGATGTACCTAAAACAAACACCTTGAAAGACGCACCCGGAGTGGGTATTGAGGATCATCTCTCTGCAACCAGCTTCAAAGCGCCGGGGCACGTTGCAAGCCAATGTTGACAATATTCTGGATATATACTGATGACTACCTAATAGCCCAACTTGAATCTACGTATGACCTAAAACCGAAGACAATGGCAGATCTGCTCATTTAAGTTCCTTCGGGAAACCTCCGACAGCGTACGTATTGCCATCACATTCAAATACTAAGCCAACCGCCATTAATCCAAGCACGAATGCTGAGCGGGACGTGCGCAATGTTGGAGCGGATAAGTATAAAAGTGTGGATGTCTCGTTCCTGGTGATGTCCGCGTCATACACGGTAGCACAGTTAAGCTAATGGACAACCTATTCTTTCGGCGAGACTTTGCCTTCCCTTCTCCCGTGGGCCGCACGCCGCAACTTGCTGAGAAACTTCAAATCCGGGGCCAGGAGCAAACCTGGGGTATGATGTCCAGGCTAGCGATGGCCCTATACCGGTAGCCTCTTTCCCTTTGCTATACATTATACCTACTGCTGAATGGTGGAGTAGTAACAGCCGGCAATATGGACTCCACGACGGGTATCTCCATTCAACGAGCTTCGCTACCTACATTGTACTAGTGTAGTGCTGGAGCGTTCCGCCGGGGCCGACAAATCCATCTCATTCGGTTGGAGTCCCCGTAGCAAAGTTGCCGTTGCCACGGGCTCAGCCGTGTACAGTAGCTCAGAGTCAGGATCCCAATCCCCATCCCTCGCCCTGTCGCGCATGCATATGCCACAACGGCAGATCCTGATGCAGCCAGGAAAGGAAAGAGGAAGACTATCGGTAGCAATGGATGAAACTAGGCAGTCTACCGGCATAGGGTGGTCGTTCCAGAATCTCATGGACATTGGAGTGAAACTAACGCTGGGCACGCAATCGCCGATGACATACTTAAAGCACGGTCTTTACTCACCGTTTTCTCGAACCGTTAAGATTTGGCATGATCCTAAGTATTATGCAGAAGATACCTAGGGCGCTTATATGACCAACTAGGTACCTACTTCGTACGTAAAGGAACATGGAAACGCAATAGGTACTAGGTACCATGTTACTTATAAGTTAGTAGGAAGGATTACATGCTACCGGTAAATCTGACGTGGAGAATAGTGTAGATAACTAGGTACCCAGGATTCCGCGTTCCCGATCAAATCTGTGCCGGTAGTGTACACACACATACCGGTACGTCCGTAGATAATGGTTATGAGAACATCTCCGGCTGCATAATTAGTAGACTTAACGTGTTACCAACATTATTAGGCATGCCGCATACCTAGGTCGCGAACCCTGCCCCCGCGAAACTTCCTTCTGCTAGGGGTGCTATGCAGGTAATTGTCAGGTGGGGTGACCGACCAGATTTGGCGGTCTGGTAGTTTGGTGGTCCCCGAGGCGCCAGCACGTTAATTATAGAAAATACTCGCTAGGTTACCGCGCAAATTCTTGTACGGAAACCCGATTGTAAAACTCTCGATTAGCCATAACCACTAACTACCTACCTAGGTGTGGTGATCGCAACTTTTGAATCGCTTAACTACCCGTAGTGTACCATAACTACGAGATATCAAGGTCTGTGACACAATACTACAGAAATCTACATAATGTATGGGTCACGGCGATGTGACCGATAAAGAGGACTTGTCACCAGCCGTACTTCGTAGTCACGCCACACAGCCCTCAAATGCTTTCGACACCTTTACCATTTATACATAGGTAGTATGCACAGTTCAGCCCTACGGTCCCATGAGTACCTATAGTGAGCGTAAACGACATATTATTTGCGTATTAGAGTCCCGTTGTTCCTGATAGATACTAGGTGGGCAGTATTTCGTGCACTAGATAGTGGCTATGCCTGTACGTCCGTAATTGACATAGGTAACTACCTACATACCTATGTACCTAGCTATAGGTAGCCTTCCACGGGGTATATACTTCGTACTAGACACTGAGTAGAAATTACCGGTACTGTTCAGTGTTAGCCATTTCGACCCCCAATATACTGTACCTCCGCGCCGTTACACCACGTTGAGTTGAGTTGATGGTAGGCATTTACACTGTTAACTAGTGAGTGCAAGGTAACTACATGTGAACTAATAAGAACACATCTCCACCGTGTAGTGTAGTGTCCTATGTACTATGTAGTTTCAGAATACGAGATCAAGCAAAATATAACTTTAACCTTGTACCCAAGTCTAGCGCAGGTATGTACACACATACTCCCATGCGACCAAAAGTGTGGGCACCGTCAAGATTGCGGCAACTGTATGCGACAATACCTCGGCACCTTCACGTGGCCCTGAGATCTGGTATCGCGCGCTTAGCGACCACGCCTGCCATAGGTAGTGGTTGTGGTGAGACTCGACAACTCCAACGGCTTATAAGTAGACAGCCATTGGAAGACATAAACACAGTTCCAGAGGCAGCCGAGCACACCATATTTTCTAGCCTCGCCGGTAATCCGAGATGTTGGAGGCAACAAATATAGCAAGGACCGGCCTTGAAGCAGGAGATAATAAGCACGGCATTATTACCTAGCCTAATAGGTAGGTAAGTTGACCTAACCGTTACATACGAGAACTTACTAGAGTAGCGCACATAACTAGAAGGTAGTGTGTACGGAATAATGTAGTTTCGGATATCGGTAGATACGAAGTACAGTACCTACATGGATGGTTAGCAACTTTCCGATCTACCCACAGGGTAAAAGTTATGGTATTGTTGATCAACCGGGTTTCTGGGAATCCCGTACGAACTATAGTATCTAAATATATGTACATAGTATGCGTATCTCAAGTTTTGGATGCCCTACGTAATTGCGGTTATAGCCAGTGCTGCTACAGATCTATAGGGATGCAAGCCTTTCCGGCATGAGTTTCTCGCATCTTCGTCTAAGCCTCTCACCCGGATGCCTAGTCAGGGGTCGTGCTGGTACCTGCATTGGCGTTAAGCCGCCCTACTACTACCCTACAGTAGGTGTATAAAGTACATGCTGCGCCGGAATGATTCTGCCCGTGTCTACGTTAGTGTAGGAATCTCTTGTCGCAACTTGGTTAAATTGAGGACTGTCCCGAATGCTTTGCGCCTCTTGAACTCACTAAGTAATTCGCACACTCCATAATGAAACTACAAACAGGTTCACGGCCTGGATATCCCACAATACCTCCAGTCCATTACCAACCTGTTCTGACGTTGGTGGATAGGTACCGGTAGGTACGGTAGTTTCCTACTTGCGGTGGAAATGTCTGTAGTGTTCTTTTATAGTGTGCGTACACTGCAGGACCCGTAGGTACACGTGTGCAAAGCCCAACCGATTGGTACGGCGTCGGTTTTCGCGAGCGTCTCCCCGGGGCCGTCGCTACTAACGGACAACTGCTCATCTCCCGCGCCCCTTTTCTCTACATTGTACAGTACGGCATGTACATAATACCGTACCTACACCGGACAGCAGAACACCTATTTCAGTCATCACAACTGGGGCAACCCCCTGCCGCCACGGTGAATAACCTGCCAAGACAGTCGTAGCAATATTGGGTAGTGGGCGCCAGGCTAGGAATAGGCGGCAAAATGTTCCCACTTCAGCTAGGGTTCGAACAAACAAAATGGGTCATCACAGGACTCCCGCCAATCGAGAGAAGCCTGCTCTGCTTCCTAATGCGGCCAATCCATGCCCGAAGTCAGGGTCTTATGCAGACTAGGTGGCGAGGCTAGCAGTCGACGGGCTCATTGGCAGCGAACACACATGGTAGGTGGTAGCGCAGGATGGCCGAATATCGTAGCGGTCGACAAGTTAGTACGGAATAGGCAATGCGGTGTGTTGAAGGATGAGGGACTAGGATTAGTGAAGGAAGCACTCGGACACATGGTAGTATTTAACAAGCAGAAACGCCCACAACCGCCGGATTGCCTGGCATATTTCAGTCTTCTTCTCTTCTACGCTGTTCCCATTGTCATAAGGTCAACTCAACAAGGCGAGACTCTGCTCGCGACATCGACGTTTTTCACGTCATCCACTCTTTAACAGTTAATAAAACAGTCATTCTTTATAACAGCGATACGTTAATTTAATCAACAATAAACAAAATGGCACCCTCGTTCATTAAAACCGTTGGCGCCGCCGCCGCCATCTTCGCTGCCTCGGCCAATGCCAACAGATTCGGCCGCCACGGAGTCCAGGAAAGGGCCCCGGATTACCCTGTTTACCAATACTCTACGGTGGAAAGCAGCTCCACCGTCCAACCCGAGACAAGCAGCACTCCTGTTGTTGGTTACCCTACCGGATACACTCCCGCTCCGGTCTCCAGCTCTAGCTCCAGTGCTCCCGAGACCAGCAGCACTCCCGTGGTTGGTTATCCTACCGGATACACTCCTGCTCCGGTCTCCAGCTCCAGCTCCAGTGCTCCCGAGACCAGCAGCACTCCCGCTTCAAGCAGTGCCCAGGTCTCTAGCTCCAGCTCAAGTGCTCCCGAGACTAGCAGCACTCCCGTTGTTGGTTATCCTACCGGATACACTCCAGCTCCGGTCTCCAGCTCCAGCTCCAGCTCCAGCGCCCCCGAGACCAGCAGCACTCCCACTCCAAGCAGTGTCCAGGTCTCTAGCTCTAGCGTGAAGCCCGAGACTAGCAGCACTCCTGTTGTCGGTTATCCTACCGGATACACCCCGGCTCCCGTCTCCAGCTCCAGCTCCAGCTCCAGTGCTCCCGAGACCAGCAGCACTCCCGCTTCTAGCAGTGTTCAGGTTTCTAGCTCCAGCGTCCATGCTGAGACTACCAGCACTCCTGTTGTCGGCTATCCCACTGGATACACCCCCGCTCCGGTCTCCAGCTCCAGCTCCAGCTCCAGCTCTATTATCTCCAGCTCCAGTGTGAAGCCCGAAACCAGCAGCACTCCCGCTTCGAGCAGTGTTCAGGTTTCTAGCTCCAGCGTCCATGCTGAGACTACCAGCACTCCCGTTGTCGGCTACCCCACTGGATACACCCCCAGCCCGATCTCCAGCCTTAGCTCCAGCTCCAGTGCTCACCCCGAGACCAGCAGCACTCCCGCTTCAAGCAGTGTCCAAGTTTCCAGCTCTAGCATTCATCCCGAGACCAGCAGCACTCCCGCTTCAAGCAGTGCTCAGGTCTCCAGCTCCAGTGTCCACGTTGAGACGACCAGCACTCCCGTTGTTGGTTATCCCACCGGATATACCCCCAGCCCGGTGTCCAGCTTTAGCTCCAGCGCTCAACCCGTGACCAGCAGCACTCCCGTGACCAGCAGCACTCCCATTACCAGCAGCACCTCCGTGTCAAGCAGTGTCGAGGCGTCTAGCTCCAGCACCTGCACCGATGAGGTCTCCAGCTCTAGTGTTCATGCTGAGACTACTAGCACTCCGGTCGTTGGCTATACCACTGGATACACCCCGAGCCCTATCTCTAGCTCTAGTGTCCACCCTCAAACCAGTGGTACTCCTGTGAGCAGTGTGCCCACCGGGCATCAGACGCAGCCCGGAAGTGGCCCCAGCAGTCACCCAGCCGGCCACAGCACCTGGAGCCTCCCGGTTCCTAGCTCCAGTGCTTCGAGTGCTTCGATCTCAAGCTCGAGCTTCCCGGTTGCCAGCTCCAGTGCTCACCCTGAGACCAGCAGCACTCCTGTTGGAGGCTATCCTACTGGATACACTCCAAGCCCTATCTCCAGCTCGAGCGTGCACCCTGAGACCAGCAGCATCCCGAGTTCCAGTGCCTCGGTTCCCCACTGGAGCTACCCAGTCCCCAGCTCTAGTGCTTCGATCTCAAGCTCGAGTTTCCCGGTTCCCAGCTCCAGTGCTTCGATCTCAAGCTCGAGCTTCCCGGCTTCCAGCTCTAGTGCTCACCCTGTGACTAGCAGCACTCCCGTTGGTGGCTATCCCACTGGATACACCCCGAGCCCAATCTCCAGCTCTAGCGTGCACCCTGAGACCAGCGGCATCCCGAGTTCCAGCGCCTCGATTCCCCACTGGAGCTTCCCGGTTCCCAGCTCCAGTGCTTCGATCTCAAGCTCGAGCGCCCCGGTCTTTAGCTCTAGTGTTCACCCCCAGACAAGCAGTACTCCCGTTGTTGGCTACCCCACCGGATACACTCCCGCTCCGGTCTCCAGCTCCAGTGCTAAGCCCGAGACCAGCAGCACTCCCGCTTCAAGCAGCGCCCAGCCCTCCAGCACCTGCACCGATGAGACCTCCAGCTCTAGCGTCCACCCTGCGACAAGCAGCACTCCGGTCGTTGGCTATACCACTGGATACACCCCGAGCCCTATCTCTAGCTCCAGTGTGAAGCCTGAGACCAGCAGCACTCCCGTTTCGAGCAGTGTCCAAGTCTCTAGCTCCAGCGTCCAGGTCTCCAGCTCTAGCGTCCACCCTGCGACAAGCAGCACTCCCGTTGTGGGTTACCCTACTGGATACTCCAGCGGTCCGGTCCCCAACTCTAGCATCCTGGCCTCCAGCTCTAGCTCCAGCTTCAGCGTCCAAGCCCAGAGCAGCAGCACGCCTGTTGTTGGCTACCCCACCGGATACACTCCTAGCCCCATCTCAAGCTCCAGCGTCCAGGCCCAGACCAGCAGCGTCCCTACCAACGGTTACCCTACTGGATCTCCCGTCTCCAGCCAGACTGCTCCTGCTACCACGAGCTCTGTTGTGTACACGACTTCAACCATCTACTCCACCACCCAGGTCGAGACTGCTCCTGGCCAGGTGACAACCGTGATCATCCCCATGAGCACCACAGTCTGCCCAGTCACTGAGACTGAGACCCAGCCTGCTGGTAGCTACCCAACGGGCTCTGTCCCCAACAGTGCGGGTTCCGTTCCCAGCAGCGCAGGTTCTGTCCCCAGCAGCTCTAGTTCTACCACCACTTTGACCTCGACCCTCTGGCTTCCCACTACCGTCTATGTCCCCCCGACTTCGGAGACTACTCCTGCTGGCAGCAGCCCAAGCGGAAGCTCCCCTGCTCCCGCTTCTAGTGAGACTTCCGCTGTTGGTACCCCTAGCCAGAGCTACGTTGTTGCCACTCCCAGCCAGAGCTCCGTTGTTGTTACCTCGTCCAGCGAGACCTCCGCCGTTGCTACCACTCCCAGCCAGACCCTCCCTGCTACCGGCTACCCCAGTGAGACCCTCCCTGCTACCGGTTACCCCGTCGAGAGCTACCCCGTGGAAAGTGCTTCCACAAGTAGCAGCGATTCCCCCGTCTACGTCACTGCGACCGTGGTCCCGGTTACCCAGACCCCCGGTAGCTACCCTGTCTCCGGTTTCCCTACCCCTAGCTCTGCCGCTCAATACCCTGGCAGCAACGCGACCATGACCACGTCCACCGTCCCAGCCTCGTCGTACCCGACCTCGGCTATCCCCACGGGCGCCGCGATGAAGAACGGCGTCAGCGTTGCTCTGGCAGCAGTCGCTGGTGTGTTGGCCTTCGTCGTGTAAATTACGGAGTGCTCTCTGTTAGGGAAACGAGCAATGTATTCATGACGTGAGTTCGGAATTCGCTGGTATTCCGAGCCGTAGACAAGCGGCTTGGTTGCCGCTTCACGGATGGGCCTTTATATATTTAAAATCTTCCGTATTTCTTCCCGTGAGACTGGGTAATATATGTTCGATCCGATGTATATTCTCTGTTCTTAAGCGCATTTTACCTTGTATCTAGTCAATAAGCCCAGATTTGTTTCATAGAGTTCTGTTTTTTGTTCATTTCGCGTGTCCGACCCTCGACGTGATTTTAGACGTGAATTGTAGCTAGTGAGCAGTTGGGTTGAACTTGTCTCCCGCAACCTGTTGTTGGACGACGTTTCTCGAAGGTCACATGCTTTTGTTTCTCAAGTCGGGTTCACTCACCTACGGAGCTACCTAATTTATTCTTATTATTCAATACAGTATGTTAGCTACCTTTATAATTGCATAATACATGGTAACTCTGTAGTACGGGTATTACATTACTTATGCAACTAAAGTTGGGCGCGGATGAGCTTCGTCATGAATTTCAAACTTCTTGTTGAACTACAGGTCTCTTCCTTCTTGCATCGTGCTTTTTGGTGTTTGCAAAGAGCGTTCCAACAACAACCTCGTTCTAAAATAGATACCCATACTGTAACTTGCACATTAATTGATACCAGGTTGACGACCAAGGATTTGTCCCCTTCCCGCATCCAACTACTACGTACGTATTCTTCACGACACTTTTGTTCGTCAACGAATCAACGACATAACCACGATGCGCGCCCTGCGCTTGCTTCCGCCGGCGCGCGCAGGCATTCGCCTGTCAACTACATATCAAGCGCTACCTCATCCCACATTTTATTCTTCCATCCCGACCGAACTCCCACGGCGAATACCTCACTTACAACAACGGTGGTTTTCACACATGCCGCGCTGGCGCAACAACTGGCGCGACCCGCGACGTCATGATCCCTACGAACGGCTCGCGCAGGCTAAACCGTTGATAAGTCAGGAAAGTCTGTCGCGCTTTCTGTGGTCTCCTAGTCTGCATGGCGTCATTGTACTGTCAATAGCCGGCGCCCTGGTCTTTTACTTCATGAATGTCGAGACGGTACCTGTATCCGGACGACGGCGCTTCAACTGCTTCAGCGAGGACAAGGTGAGAGCGGCGGGCCAGGCCCAAATGAAGCATATAGAATGGGAGCTCGAACGCCAGGGCAAAGGCTTTCTTCCTGACTGGCACTGGAAGACCAAGCTTGTCAAGCGGGTCATGGAGCGTCTGATTCCCGTCAGCGGGATGGAGGACTCGGAATGGGAGGTGAGAGTGATCAATGACCCTAAAACTGCCAACGCGTTCGTGCTACCCGGCGGTAAAGTCTTCGTCTTCAGCGGTATCATCCCCATTGCGGGCAACGAACACGGGTTAGCCGCCGTGCTTGGCCACGAGATCGCTCATAATCTAGCCGAACACGTCGCCGAACGCATGTCATCCCAGCTTGGCATAAATATTCTCCTGTACTCGCTCATCTTCTTGACCGGTGGGCTTGCACTTATGGGAACTTCGTATATCGGCTCTTCCATACTTAACCTGATTTTCTCGCGTCCTATGGACCGTCGTCAGGAATCCGAGGCGGATTATATCGGGCTTATGATGATGGCCGAGGCCTGCTATGATCCCCGTGAGGCCCTTGGCTTCTGGGAGAGAATGAAGAGGGCACAACAAGGGGAACCGCCCGAGTGGATGAGCACTCACCCTTCGGTACGTACACATATTTATTCTTATCTGTGTCGGATACTTGGCCTTGTCGCCAGTCTAAATCGGCAGCTATAGTCAATCATGGGGGAGTCAGCATCTATACCCGAAGTAAAGCTAACACTATATAAAGAATGATAACAGGATACAAAAGATACAAGAGTGGATGCCGAAAGCACTAGAAAGGATGCATGAAAGCGATTGTCAAGGGACGGCAACGTTCGCGAACTTGTTCAAACGAGCATTAGAGAGGCATATAGTCATGGAACGACGAGTTGACGTATAGATATTAATCATAGCCTTGCCATAGCGTGGCTATAAGGCTTGCGGTATGGACAATCATATATAACGTGGACCGTGTCGTCCTCATACGATAGCTCGTTCAATCTAGCCGCCACACAATCATGGAATCGGGACGCCGCTTCGTCTATGCCCCGAGAACAAATAGGATGGACCTTCGATGCGGCACTACACTACTACCGATGACTCCTAGCGCCCATGATGGGTTGGCACTTTTGTGACCAAGAATGCCATAGACGTTGACGTCGGAATAGACTCATGAAACGAATACCCCTATGGTGAGTTGCTGTCTATACTCCATTACTTGATTTAAAAATCCTTCGCTGAGCTGACTGCCACGCTCATTCCTAGAAGGGTAACATGTTATATGGCAGAGAGTGAAATCGGGGTCTCGGTTTACGGCGTCGGGCCGGGAGCCCAGCTAGATGCAAGCGCCGAACGTTTGGGGAATCTTCAATTGGCTGGCTCGGGGCCGCCAAGCCGTTCTTATTCATGGCGATAACTACACTCTGTATACCTTAGGCGACAAGTACCAGTGGTCAGGCTCGTTGAATGAACGCTTGTCACTTCGATGGCATGGCCACTTGTGGGGTAGGTAGTTCCTCAATCAGGGAGTTAAAGCTGTGGCCTGCATGATCAAGTTCCTTGGGCCACGCGTTAGCGAGGCATCTCGGGCGCAAGGTGCGCTGGCAATTGGTGTTCATCCTAATAAGCCCGTATACGTAGTACGGCTTACATACTACTACCGTATGTTTGGAAGTTCATTGAAAACGAGGGCTTTTACCCCCGGCGGGAGGGGCCTAAGTATATATGGGGCAATTGCCTATGGCAGAATGCGCAAACTCAGCAGTTGGTGGCGCAGCAATTCTGGTATTTACTTATAGGGTCTGTTCAGTAGGAATTTCAGCGTGAGGAAGCTGGTGACTTTGATACATTGGTATCCACCGTACTTAACCCTTCATAGCCAAAGCCGCTAGTGTTGTACCATGCGTACCGACACCTACCGAGAATAGCCTAGCCAAATAATTGATCACGCCCACAGAGGCAGTATGCGGAATGCCTATCACCAGTATCTCTTTGACTGCCCGAAGACACCAACTCGGTCACTTGCTTTACATTACCACTCCGTCAGTTACCGAGTTGGTGTCTTCGGGCAGCCAAAGAGATAGAAATGTAGTGAGTTCCTATCGCTATAAAAGACGCCTGAGAATAATGGTTAATAAGTCACTTTCAAGACAACTGAAGCTGTACGTGTAGGTCATAGGTACTATGTAACGTGTTAAGCGGTAGGTAGGTATAAGCTTTCGCATGCTGGTCAGTGTTTGTATGTAAGCCAGCGTCCTCGCCCTTCCTCGAAAAGGTGGTGTGAGGAAACTGAGCGTCAGGAAGCTGAAAAGTGGCTTTTTCGGTCTTTCTGGGTATAGCTCGCATTTCAATACGGCTAGACTGCCAAGGGTACCTGAAATACTTGCGGTTTTGAACTAATTCGCGGCTATGTCCACTTTCGACCTTGTACACTGCCCGACGCTCAGCTTCCTCCCAAACGAACAGGCTCTTACATAATGTACTTACTGCCTAGTTCTCCTCCAGTAAGGGCGTGGCTGTGAAATATAGTCCACCCAGTATCTCTTTGGGTGTCCGAAAGCTGCAATTGGGCCACTGGCTCCGCGCTACCATGCGAGATACCAAGCTAGACTTTTATCGCCAGTGAATTGCTCAAGAATGTTATGTACCGGCAAGTCGACGGTTTTTTGACTGGTTCAAACCCCGATCCGTGGCCCAATTGCAGCTTTTGGACACCCAAAGAGATAACTACCGTGCGTTAAACCCGTGCGCACAGTCCGCCGTTCCAGGACCATAACGCCGACGCTGCATGAGATGTTCTGATGTGTGTAAACTGCCTAGTATAAGAGTAGAGTACCCCATGAACATCAGTTACTTTAGACCTGTCTATCCGTTAACTTCAACTTCAAGTGATGGCTTCGATCGGTCCAAAAGACATCCTGGCTCTGGTTACCAGCTTCGTTTCCCTTCTTGTCCAAATATTATCACTCTTGTTAGCCTACCAAACCTTCTTGAGTACTCGAGACCGTAGACGGGTTGAAACCTGGTTTGCGATAGCACCAAGACAGACTGAAAACCGACTCGCCATAGCACCAAGACAGACTGAGAACCGACTCGCCATAGAACCAAGACAGACTGAGAACCGACTCGCCATAGAACCAAGATAGACAATACGTTAATTCAGTTGCCGTTGTCAAACCTCACCGGAGACTCGCGATATTGGACATTCGTACCAAAAAGTGAGCACGATCTGGAATCGGTACCCGTATGGTTCTAACAGCACGCCATAGTCACGATAGCCTCAGACAAAACTGCCAAAGCTCACTCCTCAAATGCGAAGAACTATGATCGAGCCCCCAAGGGACATATCCTGAATATATATCTTGGGGGGTATTGCATGCACTCGGTACATTGATTCACCGTGAGTCGTCGATGAAAGAACTTAAAGTCGGATCAAATGAAGTTGACAATGCACAAAGCGCTTCGTAGGTACCTGCAAGGGATCGGTTAGTCGCCTATTACTTCAAACAATGCATACCTACATATATTATGCACCTATTCGATCATTGAAGAGCGCGATTCACTCTGCCCCGCCTGAGCCCCTATGTTTCTGTCCTGACCAATGATATTAAAGGCATTTTTGATCACTCCATCTTCCGGCCTTCGCGAATGCCGAGGCTCTTCGACCAGACCAAGCAAGCACTTTTATTATAGCCAACCTCATTCATGATCCAATCCACCTACTTGAATCGCCATCATTACACCTCATATATGTCAAGTACCTACACATTAAAAACAGACAATCCAACATTAAACTCAGACTCATCATTCCTGCTGTTCAATCCAAACCTCCCATCGCCATCAAATACATCTGAAATCAGCAATCATGTCGAAGAAATTCACGGCAAAGGAGGTCAGCGAGCACAAGGATGCGGAGAAGGGCCTTTACATTATCGTTGACAATGGGGTATACGATGTCACAAGTTAGTAGCCGCAGCGCATCCTCCCCTGCTATTTTCCTTAACTACCACTCTCCATCCCGTGTTGTGTCTCTATGGCTAATGCTATTCGCTGTGCCGCAGACTTCGTCGACGAGCACCCAGGCGGCGCCAAGATCCTGAAGCGCGTGGCCGGCAAGAATGCCACGAAGCAGTTCTGGAAGTACCACGGCAAGACAGTTCTCGAGAAGTACGGCGCCAAGCTCAAGATCGGCGAGCTGGCCGAGATGCCCAAGCTGTGAAGTGGAATCGCCCAACACGTCGCACGGAACTATAGCCGCCTCCTTGTACTGCATTTCATCTCAGACGGCGTTTTGCGGCTGCGGTCCCTTGCTTGCGTTAGACCAATGGAGCCCTGTATAATACCACGAAGAGGGTTGAAGGTGGCTCTGGATCGACTTTTTCTTGGATATCGACGGAACGTATGCGAAACCGGCTTTATAGATTTGGGGTGAGATAAGACTCAAGAGGAAGCGAGCGGGACTTTTGGTCTGAGGAATGAAGGCTACCTGCATAAGCCCGCCTTTGTAGTGCAATGGGTGTAGACAGCCGCCTCTTTTGGTTTTCCCGGTTCGAGAGTACACTATGTACGACAACCGGCCTCATTAAAGGGTATCACGTGAAGGAATTGAAGAGATGCATTTACATATTCAATACCAGCATTGTTCTTTGAAAATTGACATCTGCAGCTTCGAATTCCTTATATACCTAGGTATATTGGTGCTCGCAATTACTAACAGTTGGTAAGAGCCCTCTGGTCTCTTCGCCTGTGACTGTCTAATACTTTGTCAGATCCACGGGTTGCCGGCAGGAATATATATGCCATCGCTGCGTATAAGTGAAGGGCTCTTCCATCTAGCGGCAGGCCGTCGTATTTTGTACGCCACGGAGCACTTCTAGGCAACGCTGCATATCGGTCGACCAACCCGGCGACATGCCGGGTGGACGGCTTTGCTCCGGGGCCTGCCGGATCTCTGTTGGCCAAAGCCGCGGGCCGCCGAGTCTGATGCCCGGTCGGCCGCCCAAGCCGGCGATTGTGTGCAAGTTCGTTATCATTCCCCGGATAACTTGAACAAGGTACCCTAACGTTGCTTACCGATTATTCAATTCAAGCCCATTGAAACAAAAACAATGTATGAGTCGTCACTTCGGAAAGGGCACCAGATTTGCTACGAGCCTTTGAGTCTTGACATTGACTTTTCTTCATCTTGCGAGTTTATATGGCACACTACTTGGGGGTAGGTGCTCTCACTGTACACAAATACTCTCTAGTCTACGGGATCGCCGGCAGTCCCACATATCAATGCAGCCTCGGTCAATACCTACCTCTTGGCCGCTGGGTAGCGATAAATCGGCTGACTAGTTCCCGGTGGTCAGCGAGCTCATGAGAATTGACCGACTGGATGGACCGATATGCAGCTACGTATTCAGGCTAGGCATAGCAACCTCAGGCAGTTAACATACTCTCCCTGGTCAGACGATAGGTACATGATGCTGTGAAAGTTGTAATACTTGACAACCTCTGAGCTGCTTGAGACAGGGTACGTAATGTTTTTTACCATCGAAGCGTCTTACTTCTTACCTTGAGTCAACCCCTTGCGTTGCAGATTCTTCCAATTTATGGCGGTTGGGGTGACGGCCAGGCAACGAATAACCGGGTATGCATTACCTACCTCTATCTAGATCTTTACTCGTATAAGTGGATTTACGCTACGATTATCGCTTTTAGTTATAAAGAGACAACGATTGCCTATTTTTAGCGGTGAAGCCCGTATTCCGTTATCCGTAGGTACGTCGCTGTCGAGATGGGATGCAGTCTCCTTTTGAACTCGGGAATCGGGAGCCACCTGGGCTCCTCGTCACCTCGCGGATAGTCTGCGAGCCGATATTAGACCGAGCGAGTAGATATGCCGGGCGACGCGGATCGAGTACCTACACCGTACAGGCACAACTACCTACCTACGATGTAACCGATGGGTAGCCGAATCCGTAGAGCGGAGGGCCGCAAACGGTCTTACGAAGTAGGTATTTCCAACTTTGATTAGGTAGTAGGGCTCGAGTAGGTACCTATACAGATGGCCGCTCGACCCGTCGCCTGACCCAACGCAATGGGGATTCCAGTTTCCATTTTCAACTTCAAAGCATACCTACCTACATACCTACACAAGCCGTCCTCGAAGGGGCGCACCTTAGCTGGATGGATAATTACCTAGTTACCTCGTATAACTACCTATCTTGTGAACGGCGTACGCAGTGCCTCGCAGGTGGTAAGTACCTGATTCCTGACCAAGTCTTGTTGTATTTGGAAGTACTACCAACGGCTACTTGCGTCTATACTAACCTCCTACCTATCTAGTATGCACCCGAGTCCCGAATTCAGCTCCGCTACCTAGGTAGGTAGTTAACACCCCGAGGCAGTCCCAGTCATTTCGCCAAGACCCATTACCTAGAATATGCAGCCAATCAGTTGAAGGTGCCTGTTCGCCCTGCTCGTCAGCTAAAGGCAGCTAAACTACGCATGAAGATGGTGTGCGCTAGACTACTCGCAATGACATTTGTTACAGCCGTTTTCTTTAGCACGATCTAGCAGGATGTTTAGTGCAGTTAAGAGGCAGCGTACCTAGTGTAATTACGAAGTCAACATCAGGGGGAATGTGCTCGCGGAGCCTCCGAGCGTAGGTAGGTACATTTTTACCGTAGGTATTTAAATGCACCCCGTTAACTTCCGGTAACCAAAGACGCTGCCTACCTATACTATGTAAGTAGGTAGTATAACCAAGTTCCAAGATGCTTGAGCACGTTACTCGTGAAGATGCTACCTTGAGGTCCTACCCCTCTGTCCGAGTCCCGGGTTAAAGATGCCGTGCCGAAAGAAAGGGGGAGAGGGGCAATTGGGAACTAACGGCTTGATTGACGGTAGATATCGGCGGTGCGGACAACAATACCAGAATGCGGGCATTCCAACATCTTCTCGGCGCGCGCAATGGCACGTCCTCACACTGAGACGGACAATACCGGTACGCAGTATTGCCGCCACCATCAAGCTGTCAACCCCCGGCCCTAGATAACGCTCAGCATTAAACACCGCACTGCGCAGTGTCTGATGATCCAATGGGTACTACCTATGCCGCACAATAGGTATGGATGATCGATCAACTTGAGGCCTTTTGATGACCGACGTCCGTCCAATATTTTTGTCGCCCGCGGTATAAAAGAGTTGGTCAGCGTACATGATGCACGCAGCGTAGAAATGCCGCAAGTGCCCGTTATGTACACTGTGTTAGTATGGCAGCGCTACTGTGCTAACTGCATTGATGCACTGTACGTCCGTATAGGGCGCGCGATCGGTCGCAAGTTGCAACTGACCGGCCCAGCTAGTAGGCTGCTCGGCCATTCCGCCCTCCATGCCGTGGCGGTATGGTGATCGGATCTGCTTGGCCGGGATGTCGGCCAAACAGCCTGGTAAAACCGGGCAATAAGGTTGCCACGTTAGCCGGCTAGCGTCGCGGAAGCTCGGCCTATCTACACTACCTATATTTGCAGGATTCTTCTTACTCGTCCGCGGCCAGGATAATGGGATGGCCCACTGACTTACGGAATACACTATCTCCTTAGTAAGCGATGCGCTATCTAGTAGGTATCTCATGCTTCGTTTCGACTCCCATCCGCCTCTCGTCTACTATCGACCTCTCTCTTGTTTGTGTTCTCTGAGCCCGCGACACTGCGACAACTGTTGACCGCGCCCATAAATCGCCGAGGCTGGTAAGTAGGTCATCCTGCATCCCGTAGCAGATGGTCCGGCATCGAATGCGCTCTATCTACTGGATCTCCGTCTCTGCTAGCACCCGGCCTAGCCCGATGCCTCCTAGCCCGGTTCCCATCTCGGCCTTCGTCGCGGGTTTCGACCTCGCTACTGCATCAGTCACATTCCCCCATAGCCAGATTGCCTATCGCGGAAACGCGTTGTATCTCGCTACCCGCACTGGGTCTGGTGATAAGCAAGTGCTCCGCCGGTTGGCTGAAAGGCCGTCGACAAAATCGCGCAGATACTTAGCAGGTACCTGGCGCATATTGCGAACTTGAAGGCCAGGAAAATGCAGAGGGAAAACAAGGCCAGCCACCGCGCCGCCCACGCCCTACATCCCACTGCGCTAGATACCTGCTGCACCCCATGTAGATACCGTAGTCCCGAGGTACTGAGCATAGCGAGGCGCGAAGTATTGCGCACCGCCGGTACAGT
The DNA here is from genome assembly GCA_028637635.1 of Xylariaceae sp. X802. Lineage (NCBI taxonomy): Eukaryota > Fungi > Ascomycota > Sordariomycetes > Xylariales > Xylariaceae > Xylariaceae sp. X802. The sequence goes on along the minus strand of JAJFDH010000036.1, from coordinate 378,587 downwards.
CCCGAGTCCCCGTGGCACTGTCCACCGCATACTGTGTACACGTATCGCAGCCGCCGTGCAGCCGGTGTAGCTGCGTGTACATAATCCATTCCTCCCGCGCAGCATATACCTCCAGCTACCTGCCCGCGCTCATCCACCGAACAACCTCCCCCGTCCACCGTCAGATCTTGACTCGATTTGAACTCCAGTGAGCTTAGCTTATTATATCCGGTTCGATAATTTTACTGCGTCCATTCCGCCCGCGCTTTTGTTCTTCTCGTTTTCCTCTTCTCTCTTCCTCAACTCACTTGTCCTTGCGCAGAGTCAGATCCAAGTTCACCCAATTCTAACCAAGGCTTGTGTTGTTCGCAGAACAATTCTCTCCCAAGCTTCTCGACCGCCTCCCTGTTTCCCTCCATCCTGACATTTGTTTCCGGTCGACGGTTCATTCCATGTAAGCGAACTTCCTCCACTCTTGTTGCCCTGCCGACGCGTTCGGGCCAATTCCCACGAGACCTGGTGTTTTCCGAATATCAGTTTGGGCTCGGTAGCTGTATAAGGATATCGTCACTTGTCTCGGTGGTTGAAGGAGCACATCAAGAACGGGAGTCGAACGAGCGTGTATATGCCGCTTTGCATCGCAACTACCACCCGCAGGGGGATTCATTGTCGCGAATAAAACGCGCGTTCAACAGAGTTCTAATTTCGTAACAGCTTATCACAATGCCTGCCATTAATACCGCCATTGTTGCTCGCGACGCCGTCCACCAGCTCGCGCGCCGCGAGAACTGTGAGTAAACCCCAACCGCCCAGCGCGAAATCTTTGAAAATGACGAAGAGTCATGCTGGTCATTACTCCATTCCAGAAACTAATCGAATACAGGGGCACAAAAAGAAGCCGGTGTCGTTGTCGTCTTTGGTGAGTGCTATGCGATTATCGGGCGTGACTGAGCTCTCTCACACCATCGGGCACTTCCGGATTGCATTCCGTGGTCTAGGAGGCATCGGCTCAATATCCATATGCTGACTGTCGTGCCTGTTAGCCATCGTTTTCGTCGTCGGTGTCGGTCTATTTTCTCTATTCATCTACAAACTCATCAAGAAGAGACAAGCGAAGAAGGCTGCCATTGTCGGCTAAATGACGTCTATCGAGAAAAGAAAAAGAAACTGGGGGAACTTGGTGAGGTGTACCGAGAAAGAGCTGATCGTCGTCCAACCCCCCGAACCGATATCCAACACCGCGAACCTATAATATGCCCACAAGGCACTCTGGCTGATCTTCTTTACCGCCCATATTCGAAGTTCGCTGAAACGAGAATGAGGGGAATCCTGGCAACATGATGCGTCAATCGCATTCCCGGGATGTGTACATTTATCCAGCTGGCTTTCTCGCTCTCTCTGCGCGAGAGTGTCAGGTCATGGATGACGATACTGTTGATCAATACCCGGCATGCGTTACCAAGAGTTTTTGATGTCAAATAATAAAGAATTCTGTTCTACTATTTATCTCTAGTGAACATGACCTTATTAATGAACTGCCATAGTTGCAGTATTACCAAACCCCAACAAATGCACATTCTCACTGCGTTGCGATTCACTTTCAACTTGATAGTAATACTGCACGAGCCGGTATGTAGGTAGTACCGGTATATGGTTTATGGCAATGCATCACTCTAGGAGTCGCCAACTACCTTGAGCTGTTCAACAAAGATGGCCGTCGTTCCAGGGCTCCCATCAGTTCATTGGCCTCAAAATCCAAACATCGCGCTGGGTTCAAGATCCGTATGATCATCCATCTGCTCCAAATGTACCAGGCCGTTGGCAGGCTACGATTATAGTTAGCTTATGACGCTCATCTCATCAATAAGAAGCAGACACACCGGTGAAAATTGCCTAAGTTTGACGCCAGCGGACATGAAAACGCGTGCCGTCTCACCGTCCATGCTATAACTCTGGCTGTACACCACCTCGCTGATGCCGACCTGCACGATCTTGATGCTGCAGGTCAGGCAGGGGCATGTATTACAATATAGCACGCTGCCGTCGTGGATGCGCTCGCGCCCGGCCTCAAGGAGCGCATTTTCTTCCGCGTGGAGACACAGACAGGTGGCGAGACCCACGCCGCTGGCATCGCCCGAGTTGCAGCGCGGACACCCGCCGTCCATGCAATTCGTCAGGTTTCGCGGGGTCCCGTTGTAGCCGGTCGATATCACGCGTCGCTTGCTGTCTACCAACACGCACCCCACGGCCCGCTTCATGCAGTTACACCGCCGCGCCGCGAGGGAGGCCAGCGCCATGAAGTAGCTGTCCCAGCTGGGGCGTAGGCGGTCTCCGTTCGTGAGGTCCAGCTTTCCTAGCGTTGCGTATAGATGTGCGAGAGAGTCGGAGGTGTTGAGGAGACGGATGGCCGCCTGCGACATGAGCGGGAAGACGCCCGTGCTGCTATTGTAGAGGTGTGCGTCGGAATCGGTGACGAAATCTTCTAGGCTGGTGCTGCTTTGGGCTGAATCGGGGAGCCGATTCTGTAGCGCCTGGTACCGGCGCCATCGCACCATAACGGGCGCGTCCACGCTGACGAGGATGAAGAATGGACGCCGGCTTAATGTGTTGACGACGGCCTCATTGTGGATATCTGTCGTTACCCAGCGGGAGCGCCAGTATTTCGTTACGAAGTGTAAGAGGTCTTCTTCGCTTGCGAAGGTGTACGCCTGCGTTGTCGCTTTCGGGCGAGGGGCAAGGGTCTGCAGCTCGGTAGCGGGTGTTTGTATGCCGTTGGGCTCTGCCCCCGAGATTCCGTTTCGTGCCTGTTCCGAGATTGGGCGTTCTATATGCAGCTTCTTGAAGCCGTGGTGTTCAATCAGGTATTGCGCGACGGTGCTCTTCCCTGCACACCTCGCTTTGGATGGGGATATGTTAGCTTTGGGGCGGCAAGTGGAGGGAGGACTGCAGTCGAAGCAAAGTTAAAGAGAAAGAAGGACGAGGGTGTCCGGTGAATAGGCATATCATACCGCCGCATAGGCCGATAAGCATCTTCGTTAAAGCCACAGGCAACACGCAACTCTCGGGATAGTGTAGTGTAACTAACCACAATAACCAGGCAAGTCGCTAACGTTAAGTAATGGACGACAATTGAACAAGGTAGGGCATGAAGTGGCAAGGTCTTGGATTGGAAGAAACAAAGACAGTCTAGAGCTTTCTCAAACGCTCAAAGTCGAACGAGCTTGACTGAATCACTGCTCTCGCTATTCAACCTCATGAGGTATTACCTAATTCAGTAACTTTTCTGTTCTCGAGACGCGGCGCTGTCGCGCTTGACCGTGTTCATTAGCGCGATAGGGCCCGCGGCTGCTGAGGCTAGGTAGATAGATATCAATGTACCTGCCAAGATCTATCTAGGAAAAGGTACCTCATGCGCAGCTGCATTCTGCAGCGCACAATAAGTACCTGCCTACGATGGTAGACGACGAGGTACCAGGCAATTACAAGCGTCCATTATTGCAGCCTGATAAGGCCGCTGAGGAGGGGGACAATGGCGCCAATCTGCAGACTGCAGGTGATCGGGTGTCCGTGCGGGGTACCTTCCAGTCTCCCATCGGTGCGTGCCTGGCAGGAGCCGAGGCCCCAACATCGAACAGGTCACGTCATCCCGAAATCGTAGGCGAAGGAGCTACTCCTCGTCTGCTGTAGGTTCTGGTGTAAGCTATTCAGTCACCACCTGCACAGTCTCTAATATGCGGCATATGACCTCTCGCTTGGAATCACGGGCGCGATACAGTCTATAGAAAGGAGTCAGCTGTGTCACTGCATTTCGGTGGTTCATGGGTTGTGCGGTCACTTGCGATGTTATACCTAGGCGTACGAAGTACATGGTATACCTACACTAGGTACACTAGACCTCGGACGCTTTGAGATCGGACACGTCGGGCTCAGCTTGTAGCATGTTGGCAGTCATTGCCTTTTTTTAGACAGGTGCCGGTTCGGTTGTTGCAGTCCCAAATAAAGAAGGAACGAGCCGCAGTCAGTTTGCGAAGGTTTGCGACGGGCTTATGATTTTGAGGTAACTTCGACCTCGCTCGCCCTTTCCAGAATTGCTGAGTACGTCCCTGCTAATGCCATTACTTAACCTACGTAAGAGGCTCCGCTTACCTACTCTCTTCCCGCTCCCGCTTCCCGCTTCCCACTTCCACTTCCACCCGTGCCCACACTCCGTCCGCAGTTGACGCCAGTACTTACCTACTTCTTTTTCCTCTAGCAATTCCTTCTATACCGACCTAGGATTTGACTCGCCACAATTAGGTAACACCATCATCATTGAAAACCTTCTGCGACCTCGACTTTATATCCTCTTCATTCGCCCTAGACGTCCCGGATCTCTATTACCCCACGGACACGAGGCGCATCTACTTTCTGCCAACTCCGATCTTCCGGCACGGACTAAGTCGGCCAATATGGCCACGCTCAAGTTTGCGCCGTTCTCGTCCGAGATCGAGCTGCCTTTTTACTCGGCTTTGTTTGCCTCTAAGCTCGACCATGACAAGCTGAGCGACTCGGCGCGCCCCGTCCTAGGCCTCTACGAGCCTCGCATCGGCGTAAATCCCGATAGCAGCGTCAAGATGCAAATTCTGGCCAGCGCCCTCACAACCACCAAGTAAGTTCGACTCCGCTGTGTTCACTTGTGCGCATACACTTTCTGCCGCGACTAACAGTCGATTCTGCAGCGTGCCCGTCAACGCGGTACGAGCCGAAGGTATTATCAGAAATACCAATACTATGGAAGCCTTCAGACAGGCAGACAAGTTTGAGATACTCAATAATGCAGCCCGCCAGGTACTTCCCTCCACTGGCGCTCGTGTGCCCGCCAGACGTCTCGCTCATATCATATAAACTAATCAACCTAGATATGGGACGCTATCAAGGATGGCACTATTTACTCGGTTCCTTCCCTACTCTCGTCATACGTCATTCTCTCTTACGCCGACCTCAAGAAGTATCGTATGACATACTGGTTTGGATTTCCAACTCTCCCGTCAGACCCTGCGTGGAAGCGCATTGGCGAACTACAACACTTGACGCCTGCCGAAAGTACCGCCTTGGTTGACCGTATAGGAACTTGGCGGTACTCTGTCGATAACAGAGAGTATGGCTTTTTCCTGGCCAAGAAAGTTCGGGGCAAGCAGCCCGACACTGATGCCGATTTTCCTTCCGAAGATATTGGTTATATCTGGGAGGTCGGTTCCTTACGTGACTTTGAGAACGGGTTCTTTCTCAGTATTCCAAAGGAGGACAGATATGTGGCCTTTGTGGACCCCTCAACGTATGACGAGTATCCAGCCTGGCCGCTGAGGAATCTCCTAATGCTGGTGAGGCAGCGATACAAACTCAGCGAAGTTCAAATCTTGTGTTACCGTGATATCCAGTCACGCAGGCATGAGGCACGGAGCATAATTATGACCCTGAAAATAGACCCGGGCAATCAATTAGTCCTGTCTACAATGCCCAAAGCCACGGGCTGGGAGCGCAACCACGCAAACAAATTAACCGCGAGATCGATCAGCCTAGCAGAGTCAATGAACCCGGTCCGTCTCGCCGACCAGTCGGTGGATCTTAATTTGAAGCTGATGAAATGGCGAATCTCGCCGAACCTTAATCTCGACGTTATTAAGAACACTAAATGCTTACTCCTTGGAGCAGGCACACTTGGCAGTTACGTGTCGAGAAATCTGATGGGATGGGGCGTCCGTAAGATCACCTTTGTCGACTACGGCGCCGTGTCTTTCTCCAACCCTGTACGCCAGCCTCTCTTCGTCTACGATGATTGTCTTAATGGTGGCGCTCCGAAAGCGATCAGAGCTGCCGAAGCCCTGAGGCAGATTTACCCCGGTGTAAATAGTCACGGCGAAGTCTTATCGGTCCCAATGCTTGGCCATCCGATTGCCGAGAAAACCAGGGCTGATTTTGAGAAACTAAAAAAGCTGTTTGATGAGCACGACGCAATCTTCTTGCTTATGGACAGCCGCGAATCTAGATGGCTCCCTACTGTGATGGGTAAAGCTGCCGGGAAGATAGTCATGAATGCTGCGCTCGGTTTCGATACCTACGTTGTGATGAGGCACGGTGCCGAGCCTAAGGATGGCAGTGACAATACCCTGGGTTGCTACTTCTGCAATGATGTAGTAGCGCCTGGTGATGTAAGCCGCCTTTTCCTTGGTATTCTTCACTGCTAACAACAAGATAGTCGCAGAAAGATTTGACCCTTGACCAGCAATGCACTGTCACGCGACCCGGAATTGCTGCTATTGCCTCTGCTCTCCTTGTTGAGCTTTTAACGAGTTTACTGCAGCACCCCTTGGGGCATCACGCCCCTGCGCCGGCGACGTCATCAACCGCGTCGCAGGATGCCAACTCGGCCGATGAGTATGCTTTGGGCATTGTTCCCCACCAAATCCGTGGGTTTCTCAGCCGATTCCAAAATATGGTCATCAAAGGCCAGTCCTATCCCTGCTGCAGTGCTTGTAGCCAGCCTATCGTTTCGGCGTATCGAAAGGAAGGTTGGGAATTTGTAAAGCGGGCCTTAGAAGATAAAGACTACGTTGCTGAGCTGAGTGGACTGGCCGAAGTCCAGCGAAAAGCCGAGGCTTTGGCTAATGAGGTTGACTGGGATGAAGAGGGCGAGACCATACATGGTGGTGATGACGAAGGGGTATTGTTGTAGTTGAAGATTTTCTTCCCAAGCAACCACATTCGTCGCAACCGTTTGCGGAGGAAACGTATCGAGCGGTTCAAATATTGGAGGCGACCTCATTGGAATGAGGTAATATGGGATGGAGCGCTCACAGCATCTAATTCCCCGTTAGATTCGTCGTCTCACGTTTCACCCCATGACACACCACCTACTACTACTAGCACACCATCGTTGGGGGACGTGGAGAGGTTTGGGCCGAGGCCGGTAAAGATGCCGGCAAAGATGCCGCGGCCCCGGGAATCTGGGCCCATGATGGGTGCCTTGATATCATTTCAAGACATCCTAGAAGAAGGGCCACCGGTGTTGTTCGTTGATTAACGGGCATTTTTCTGACTGCCGCTACGGGCGGGAGAGGCCGTTACATGAGTATGATGATGCATTTTAGCACACCAGCCCGGGCAGGGCTATCGGCAGTCATGACCATGGGGCGTTTGGGCAGGACAGATACCGCATCAAGCAGGTTAAAGAAAGGGTAATGACATTGCGGCAAGTTCGGTGTTTGGGCATAATCATAGTGACTGGGAATGATTCGAACTCCCTAGCACGTACCTATGGGGCATACGAGCTAAAGTAACGTGCTTTAGCTTACACATTAGATACTCTACCTCATGAAACGGGAATCAAAGACAACATACCTAAAGAATACTCTGGAACTTGTCGCGTCGTGAACCAAATCAGACATAAGGACCGTTCTTAAAAATGGTGCTACGGAATGCTTTTCGATAATGGATTTCATAATGATGCAAGAACCTAGGGAATCTCATTCGATCGGCCCATGATCTCTTATGACTGATGTTTGGTGGAGAGCTGTCCTGGAACGTGACGGTGTGGTATCCGGCTGCATCCACGGGAAGACGGCATTCACATGCATACGTAAACTAGTCTACGCGGCCTCCTCTCGTGCCCAATATTCCTGCTCATTGCACCATATCTAGTAGTCGGTATCCGTGCCCTGGGAAATCACCATGGCCCGATCGATTGCACGATATTCGAACTCGGCCGGTGTGATGGAACATTGACTCAGCATCACGTTGGGATAAAGGGGTAGGTACCTACCTATCTAGCCACAGAACATTCCTTTTTCTTCTATTTCCCTCAGTGGACTTGTAGATTGGGTCGTAGAGAAGGCAAGCAACTATGTAATGAATCTGCGGAGTAATGTGTTACATAAGAAACTGGAAAATGAGACCACATGTGGATTCCGGGAATGAAGCCGTCCTTTTCCCTAACTGACGGCTCAGCCGAGTGTCGACTGATGACCGGCTGCCTATGACTCTGGTTCGACGGTCAGGTACGTATTGCTAGCTGCTTAGGTAGGTAGTCATGGTTTATGGATTTGTGATTTGTTATCTACCTATACTAGTTGCGGGGGGGTTTGGGGTTCTGTTATGACTTTCTGCCGACGGCGATGGACGGGTCTTCTCGGGTAAACATCTCGTCGCGGGTTTCCAGGCAATATGCCTGGTTTGCCCGCCCCTTAATGGGGGATTATTATTCATCAACGAGGGGAACTTGAGAGGGGTTCAGGTACCGCTGTGTCAGCTCTTTATCTCAGCAGGGCTCTCTCTTAGAGTCCCTCCTAGTTGTCGATGGTGCCTTGACGGCGGAAGCTGAACGCCGAGTCATGACGATAGAGTTTGTTGGGTTTGGTACATAGGCGAGCCCGCGAGAGCGTCATAAACCCTGTCTAGCCTGATGGCGAAAGTGGTGTGCAGCCCTTTAGGCTCGCAGCCTTTTGGCTGCGGTTCTGTGAGATGTGCCTGATCCCTTGTGTCTTGGGAGGGTTTCATTGAGATATGCTACATGCTATACTTGGAACGGATCTTTTTTGTATAGATCCGGACCAAACCCCTTGCTCCTGGAGCCGTTCGACTAAGTTTCTAGACGCTAGTGGCACTTCTTCCTCCCCCTTGGGCCCGTCTGGGACGCCAGTCCTTGCCCCCAGCGTCGACACCCCGCGTGTGTTGATGGGTGCCGCTGTCACCTTCTCCGGCCGGTCGGTAATGGCCGGTATTCAGGCATCTAGATTGCCTGGGCTATAATTTTGAGTTGGATCCAAAGCAGACGATGGCCAGCGCTAAAACGTGCCTCGCTAGATAACAGGCGAGTTCCACGATGTAGGGATTAGGGTATAATAAGAACTCAGACCACGTCGACTGCTTTGGTGTATGGGTTGTGCGTTGAAAAGTCGGTTTTTCATCTTCGAGGCCTGTACTTGTCCTTCTCCCTTCTCGCCGGTCTAGGTTACGTTCATTAAGCTTCTGGAGCTTGGAATACTCCTCGACTTACCTGTGCTGTGTTGGCTCCCTAGACACGTGTCGGCTTGGTCTGAAGGGCAAGGGCCTCGTCTCCGTCGATTCGCAGTAGCCCTATCACCACAACGTCTATTAGTTGCGAAAGCAGCAATACCGAGTCGTCTGGCGTGGAACCACATCGAGAAGTCCTAACCCTTGTCCCAGCCACTCTCGACGCGGCCGGCCACGTATACTTCTCGCCATCCGTCTTTTGCTCCTTGGGGCTTCTTGTTTCATTCACAACGCGCCTCCACGGTAAATTCAGGGGCATGGCACAACGGCTCAAAGAGTTGGAAAACGCTGTTTGCAATGTCATTCAAATCATGAAGCAGATTCCGGAGCTCGAGCGCTTAAAGCTCGCGGTCGTAGGTGGCCTGGCATTATGGCACTACCTTGCTGACCGGCAAACGGATGTAAGATTCAAATTTCCTCACATTGGCCTTCAATCTGGCTTGGTAATGTGCGCATTGCTCATTATCTTTGTAGAATATCAATTTCATCACCGGCGTCTCAACCCCTCCAAGCCTCATCAAGAAGAAGCTACTGGGGCACCCAAAGTCGCCTTTCAGAGAAGAGAAGCAGAGTTTTTTGTACCGTAGTCCCGCAGGCTGGGACATCCCAATTGAGTTCTCCTCACAATGGCGTGTAAGAGATCTTTCAATGCCGAACTCAACCGCTGAACTGGCCCCTTAACACGAACGATAGTTTCCCTATCTACCGCGAGCAGCGCGTTTTGTTCGGGAGCTCCTATACGGCGAGGTTCCTTACATATCACTGGCCGACTTGATCGTCTTCAAGCTGGACTCCAGCTGGCTGACACCCTCTCATGTACCGAAAAAGTCGCGAGATGGGGATGACGCGGCCGCGCTCGTGGAGAATGAGATGGCACAACGCGCAGAAAACCCTGAAAGGGCCGAACCCGCTAGAACGCTATTATGTCCTGCTACGACCAAGATCGCCGAACCCGTGGTTCGGCTCTCGCCCCGTCAGGAAAACTTCGTCAGAGACGCGTTCTGCGACATGGCGCAGTGTGGGTCACGGGATAAAAGCTGGTGGGAAGATTGCCTAGGCCTTTCACGTCCTGGGACAGGCCGATCCTATGTGAGCTCCGAGCCGGACCTCTCCTCGGGGCACTATGGGACGCAGGGCTGGGCGTCAGACGAGCTAGATTCCAACTGGGATGATCGGGACGGATACGAACGGCTGGATGGGAGGGTACGTGTCAGTTTCAGGAAACGCGTGAACTCGATGCCGCAGGGGCCCAGCTGGAGTCCTTGGAACGGCGGCAGCACGGGCAATAATACTCCCACCCCCGGGCAGAGCACACCTGCGCCCGCCTTCCAGACGGTCACGTGGCCAGGCGTGCCCCTGAATCATTACCCTGGGGACGCCAGCATGCGCAGCAGTGTTAGTTTATCTCCGCGCAGTAGCATTCCCAGGGAAGACTATTTCGGCCCTTACGCCGGTCTCAGTACGCTTCCTAGAGAAGAGGATTATTTTGGCCCTTACGCCAGCCTTGCTACGCTCCCCAGAGAAGACTACTTCGGGCCCCACGCCGGCTTCGTTACTCCTACCACAAGCATGGACACCAGAGCGAGGACCAGGTATAGCAGATCGGACTCTGGATACGGTAGCACGAACGACTCTGTTAACTGTTACTGCCATCCGAGTGTAAGGTACAGCTCATTCAGCGAGGGAATGCCGGAGATGAAGGTCCATTTCGGCGCCAAGCTCCGCGAGAAGCTGCTTGGAACGGTGGCCGAGGTCACAACCACCGACGAGCAAGATGAGGATGGATGCGAGGAATTGATGAGGGATAGCGTCGAGGAGCCTGCGCCGGTAAGGAAAGCTGTTGCTTTTTTGGCTTAGTTTGCGATGCTAGCGTTTTGGTCAGCGAAGAGGAACAGACAAGACAGGACGCGACAAGACGAACTTATTACAGAATAATAAGACTCGTGGCGAATTTGGGGTTGAGGATACCAAGGTAGACGAGCGCCTTGCTTTCTAGGCAGTAGATCTATTAATGAAGCCCTACATACTGAGTAGGTATTGTAGGTATTTTAACGGGCAACATTGGATTCGTTCTCAAAGCATCTGTAGACTGTACCCAAGGTATTGTCCAGCGGGTATTATCCCCTGGTCCTGCCTCGGTGCGCTATGCATTCAGATGGACATATTGACTCATCAATGATATTTATCTACCATGTATATGTACATAATGAATCATCAGTCATGCCCCTCCCTCCGGCTCCCCCCACCAAGCCCAGGCAGTTTCCAACCTGCTTGTGAGTCAGTAGGACGCAGCAGAGAAAAACCAGGGACAACTTGGCTTTCCTCCATCTCTCTCTGCAAAGCGCAATCCTTCCGACTTAAGGACCTTGACGGTTTCCCCAGCCAGCCCGTGCCTTATTAATTACTCCTCTCGGCCTCGAGACTAGGCCGAGGCCATGGGCTCCTTCGCAAACTCGCCTCTCCTGCCGGAGCCGGGCAAGAACAACATCCTGATCACCAGGTACGTATTTTCTTAACAAGTCGGCCGCATTATTCGAGTCGCGTCGTCTAATAGTACTCGTCGCAGTGCCTTGCCATAGTTAGTAGAAGTCGGCTCCCGAATGCGACAGGCCAAAACTAACCTACACACATTTGCAACAATGTTCCCCATCTAGGGAACATCATCGGAAGCGTTTTGGTACAGTCGCCGTTCTCTCCCTCCGCTTCGTCTTGCGCACGTGTGTGTGTCTAATACTGACCACTCATGGCGCTTGTAGTCTGCCGACTGCTTTGCCCGTTATTGCAGAGCCCGAGGACTGAAGACACTCTACATATGTGGTAGTGACGAGGTACGCGTATCCGACAATTCACGAGCGCTTCTGTCTATTTTGCTGAGCAAGCGATAGTACGGCACGGCTACCGAAACCAAGGCTCTCGAGGAGAACACTACGCCCGCCGAGTTGTGCAACAAGTACAACGAGATTCACAAACAGATCTATGCCGACTTCTCTATCTCTTTTGATGTCTATGGTCGCACCTCGACGCAGCAGCACACCGAGATCACCCAAGGCATATTCACTAAGCTATGGGAGAACGGCTTCATCGAGGAGCGCTCGAGCATTCAGCCCTACTGTCCAACCCATCAATCGTTCCTGGCTGATCGATTCGTCGAAGGAATATGTAGTATCTGCGGGTAGGCATTCCCCTTTTCCGACTTCCCAAAGGCATGCTAAAGAATACTAATACATAACTGTTCGTAGCTATAATGATGCAAGAGGCGATCAAGTAAGTAACATCCCTTCTACCAACATAGTCAGCGGCGGCCGTTTGGTTCGATGCTGCGGCGCGTTGACTTGTTGCACGCCTTCATTTTCTAACCCATGCCCCTGATAGTGTGATGGCTGCGGAAACTTGCTCGACCCCCTCGAGCCCGCGGCGGAAGCTGATGATTCGACTGGGAAAAGTGCGAAGGGAACGGGTTTTCTAAAGTCGCCTCGTTGTAAGCTCGACGGCACAACACCAGAAGCAAGAAGCACAAAGCATCTCTACCTCCGCCTCGGCCTCTTAGAAAAAGATCTTGCAGAATGGGTCGAGTCGACAAAGGATGAGTGGAGTTCAAACTGTGTCGCCATAACGCAGTCGTGGTTGGCCAAGGGACTCGAAAGCCGTTCAATCACAAGAGATTTGAAATGGGGCACACCTAGAAAGTACTGCCCTCTGCACTCACGTGGGACCCATTTCACTAACTTTGATCTGTGGGACAGTTCCAAAAGGCTTGAAGGGATTATCCGACGAGGCATATGCCAACAAGGTCTTCTATGTTTGGTTTGATGCTTGTGTAAGTCTCACCCTGGTTCCGGTCCTTGCGAGAGGCTTCGTGTTGACAACTTGACATTAGATTGGGTATCCGTCAATCACAAAAACCTACACGGATGGCGATAATCTCTCTGGAACTAATTGGGAGAAGTGGTGGAAAAATCCGAAAGATGTCACCCTTTACCAATTCATGGTGAGTATATTTGATTCTCATCCCTTACTTCTTATGTTTGCGGTAACCCAAGTGACTTATACTGACCCATGCATAGGGGAAGGACAACGTTCCGTGAGTTAAATCCTCAAAGTTGTGCAGCGTGCGACGTCTAACCATAACTAGATTTCATTCAATAGTATTCCCGGCTACCCAACTAGGCACTCAGGAGAATTGGACCAAGGTTTCGCGATTCTCAACAACCGAGTACTTAAACTATGAAGGGGGTAAATTCAGCAAATCTCGAAAGTATGGAACTCGCTCACTCCCTTCTCCCCCTCTTTGGCACGCTCTGAGCTTTGTTGCCCATGCTGGCGCCAGAGGCGATTGATGCCATCGAGTTGCAAAGTTCAATTACTAACTTCATCTGTTCGAAGCATCGGCGTTTTTGGCACTGCTGTCAAGGACACGGGCATTGACACTGATGTGTGGCGCTTTTACCTCCTGTCCCGACGGCCTGAAACGAGTGATGCAGAGTTCATTTGGCAGTAAGCTTTCACGACTCGAAACACCATCACATTGGATAACAGCTGACACGGCTGTTTAGGGATTTCCTTGACGTTAATAACAACGACCTATTGAAGTCATTGGGAAATCTATGCCAGCGGGTTCTGAAATTTTCTCATGCTAATTACGATGGCACTATTCCTGACAAACACGACTATACTGACGAGGCACTCCAAAAACACAAAGCCGATGTCAATGTCCTATTGCAAGTTTACTTGTACAACATGGAGGCCATCAAGCTCAAGCAGGGAGCGAGCAATATACTTGCCATCTCGGCGTTGGGAAATCAACTCCTGCAGCACAATGGGCTCAGCAACCAGCTCCTTAAGGAAGATCCCCAACGGTGTGCTGCCGTAGTTTACCTTGCGCTCAACCACCTGTAAGTCACCTGGAACCTTGCGCTCCACCTCACTGTCCCTTTGTGATGGCTCCTAGTCCAAGATCCCATCTAAGTTCCGCCTGATGAGCGACTTTGACAACATTTTCATCTAACAATTTCGCAGTCACCTTTTAGCCAACATTCTATCTCCCTATGCGCCCAAAGCTGCATCTTCTATATTGACACAACTGGGGGTACCGAAAGAAAAGCAAACCATCTCAATCCCCAACATCTGGAAGGGCGACGCATTGAAGCCCGGAGAAAAGCTTGGCACCCCTACACTGCTGTTCTCTCAGATCCCCGCTAGCCGTGCTGCGGAATGGCAAGAAATGTTTGGCGGCGATGAGCTGAAGAAGCAGAAAGCCGCTGAAGCGGAAAAGGCAGCGGCGAAAAAGGCGGCAAAGCAGAAGAAAAAGGACGAAAAAAATGCTAAAAGGGCTGCTGAGGCTTCGGGCGCGCCATAAATAAGAGCCTACTTACACGCCCTAGCAGTGATCAGTGGGTTAACGAAGGCTCAAATGCCCAGAGCTGACACTGCCATGTGGTATTAATGGAGTTTCTCAACACGTTGAGGAAAGATGCTCGTTCTCCGAGGACGCTTGATGCGTCCGAAAAAGGGGACACGTGTGGCTAGTCGAGGAGGCCTAGGTATTATCCGTAGGTGTTTTACGGATTACAGACCCGATCCTGTAATTAGCACCAGGCGGCTCGGCCTTGCATTGTCTCGTCGAAGGTTGTCATAGGCATAGCGATAGAAGGCAAACCAATGATTTCCGTGTAAAGCATACCGGTATGATAAAGCACATGATCAAACCCGTTCATCATACTGGTTAATGAGCTAGATCGCTCGGGCTATGATGTAATTACATAGTAGGCTGGCGACTGGCCATGTGAGCATCAAGACATCGCCTTGGTGGCAGAGAGATAGGTAGGTATCTGGCATCGGCGGTGTTCTGTGATATTCCGTAGCTACCTATCGCAGTTGGTCGACACAGGGTTGTTGACTCGAAGTCGTATACGAAGTAAGTCTAGGTAAATTACATAAGTAACCCCTTGGCCAGGGGTGGAGCTTCGTACTGTATGAGTAGTTGTAGACACTGTGTACATACTGTATCAGCATCGGTACCGGGAATGCGCTGACCCCCGGCTCCTGCCCGGCCCCCTGGGCGCTGCAGCTGCTGCAGGAGCGCATGACCTGAGCAAATGGAATCCAGGGATTTTTTGGTCACGGCATAATGAAGAAGCCCGGTCTCACGCAGCCGTCACATCGCATCATCAATCACGTAACCGACTGGCCCAAGACATTGGCCTATTCTGTCTTTCGCTTCGATATATTAAATTTCTCAATGGAGTCTATGGCTTTGCTTGTGACCCTACCACGCTGATCCAACTCTTCCCCTCATATTCCCGTGTATGATCATCTGTATCTTTGATTTAGAATAGATAGGGGGTCGGCTCTCTCTGCGCAGTTGAAGTTGGATCTCTCTACAATAACCCAGCTCTATCTAATGAAGCACGGTATTCGTTAAGCAGAATTCTACTTCGACCTAGGTCGCGATGCGCCGGTTTCTCAGGTCTAGGCTTGCGCGGCGAGAATCCGTCCACGACTACGCCGGCGTCTTGGTACCCTTGGAAGAGGCCCATCTCTACAGCCATTCAGCGAGGAGCGGCAAGGCTGAGTTTGAGGCGGACCGGCACAGCTCCGACGACGACAGCGCCGATTTGGATTCTGATGAGGATGAGGAGACCGCCCTTGGCGCTGCCTTTAAGAATGGCAACGGCGAGGGTGCTGGGATGCTGCAGATGGATGCAGCCGAATACACCATCGAGGGCCTGCGGCGAGATGCGCGTAAGGACGAGCCCGGGCGGAAGTGGACAGAGTACGAACGTGAGTTGCTTGACTTGCCCGCATGCGACCGGTCTAGAGGTCACAATCGATGTCCTAACTGACTGGGCTTTGCCTGTTAAGTGAAGTCCAAAATCATCAACAAAGCCATTCAGGATATCGGCATGGGACGATATAACTGGCAGCTCTTTATTCTGTGCGGCTTTGGCTGGTTCGCCGATAAGTAAGTCCCAGTTCCGACCAAGTCACGACCAAGTCAATCGATGCTATCTGGCTCTGGAGCTCATTCAATCTGTTCTAGTCTCTGGATGCATGCAAGTCTCCCGCGGATCGAATACAAGGAGTTGCCCCGTGTCTCGCGCCCTCTTGCTGACTTGTCTATCAGGGTGTCTCATTAACTCTCCCTTCCTTGTCGGAGGAATTCCAGGTCACAGAAAAGCAGGTCCGATATACGACAAGCTCGCTTTACGTCGGCTTGAGTGTCGGCAGCGTGCTATGGGGATTGGGCGCCGACATTGTGGGTAGGCGGATCGCCTTCAACCTCACACTGCTGATCACGGGCCTCTTTGGCATGCTGGCAGCATTCGCGCCGAACTGGCCAGCCGTATGCTGTCTATTTGCCTTGATGGGCACGGGCGTAGGTGGCAACCTACCGGTTGATGGCGCGCTCTTCCTCGAGTTTCTACCGGATGCCTCGAGCTCTCTCCTGACGCTCTTGTCTGTGTGGTGGCCGGTAGGCCAACTTGTATCCTCCCTATTCGCCTGGTATTTCATCACGAACTGGCCCGCTGACCAAGGATGGCGGTTATTCGTCGCCACGATTGGCGTCGTAACACTCGTCATGTTTCTCGCTCGTTTCGGCCTTTTTCATCTCTTTGAGTCGCCAAAGTATTTGCTATCACAGGGTCGACAGGCCGAAGCCGTGGCCGTAGTCCATGGCATTGCATATCGCAATGGCACCAAAACGTGGCTGACAGAAGAGATATTAGACGCCGTCGTTGATACTGACGACACGGAACGAAGGCCTGCCCGAGTCACTGCAAGCAGCCTGCTCAAGCAAAATCTGGGGTCGTTCTCTTCGGCACACATCCAGCGACTATTTCAAACGCGCAAGCTTGGCCTCACCACGGCGCTCATCTGGTTCTGCTGGGCAACCATCGGCATGGGCTATCCGCTCTTCAACGCCTTCCTCCCTCAATACCTCTCGCATGGCGGAGGCGAAGCGTTCGCAAACATAAGAGGCGGCGAAAACGCGCCGACGTCCACCACATCAACAACCACCTACCGAGACTACGCCATCATTTCCGTCGCAGGTGTCCCGGGGAGTATTCTCGCCGCCTACTTAGTCGGCCACGAATCGCCCTTCCTGGGACGCAAGGGCACGCTCGCCATCTCGACCTTCGTATCCGCCGTGTTCCTGTACCTCTTCGTCGCCCTCGGCACAACGCCCATGGCGCAGCTCTTCTTCACCTCCATCGAGGCCTTCTTCCAGAACATCATGTACGGCGTTCTGTACGCCTTCACGCCCGAGATCTTCCCGGCCCCCGTGCGCGGCGCCGCCACGGGCGTCGCGAGCTTCCTGAACCGCTTCGCAGGCCTGCTGGCGCCCCTCCTGGCCGCTAACATCCCCGGCGATGGCACCACGACCCCGATATACCTCTCTGCGGCGCTCATCCTCGCCGCGTTCATCGGCATGGTGCTGATCCCCATCGAAACCAGAGGGCGACAGCGATTATGAGTGAGAAGGGGCTTAACGGGGAAAGGGGAGTTTCACGGCTAGTAGAGGCCTGCTCGGGTATAGAATTGCGATGTGGCCATTGTATCTACGCAAAATAGCTTCTAGGTAGATTACTTGGTTAACACATCATCAAACGGGCCTTACAGCTGTGCTCAATTCACCACCTAGAATCGGTCCAAAACAACCGCATCAAAAAAACCTTCACGTTCATACGAAGCCCAATGTTTATTGAGGAGTTACCTAACGAACCCGTGCGCCTAATCTATCGCTCTGTATAATAAGCAAGACAATCTAAACAAATCCCTTTACCTTGTGCCTCTCGCGCCGGCAGGGGCATCCACCCTCCTCTTCCGCAGCGACCTGCCGAGGGCGTCCCGGACCATGGGATCGGCACGGATCGTGTTCTGCACAAGCCATTCCTTCAGCTTAGACCGCATGTCCTTGACGATCTCGGGATCGCCCGCAAACGGCGCCATCTCAAGCTCCATGAGCCGGGCCGTGTCGACGTCTAGAGACTGCACCGTCTGCTCCAGCCGCATCAGGTTCTGCTGCAGCGCCTTCTCGCCCGCCTGCTGGCCCTGGCCGGCTTGCAGGATGGGGCCCAGCTGTCCGAAGGCGATGTAGATGGCGATGGCGGCATGGCGGGCTAGCGTGACGACTTGGAAAGGCAGGTATGGCGCGTGCGAGGTGAAGCGCGTAAGGAGCGGGTTCACGAGCGCCTCCACGAAGACGGGGAACCGCGGGCGCGTGACGGCGTGGGCCTCGAAAGCGCAGAGGATGATCAGCGTCACCCACCGCCAGTACCGCCCGAACTCGAGGTAGCCGAGCAGGCCCAGCCCGTAGAGACCCGCGGCCGCCAGGGCGTAGTGCGGGATCACTTGCGTCCGCAGGCCGCGCCACACGTAATCCCGGAGGGTGACGCAGTTGCGCCATCCCGTGATGGCGGGGCCGAATCGCTCGTAGGCGAAGCGCTGGGCCGGGTCTGTGAGCACGTCGGAGGCCGTCTTTAGGTGGATGAAGAAATCACCAGCGTCGCTGAGTCTCGTGGCGCTGTCCCCGCTGCCGGGAAGCTGGCGTGCTTTGTCTGGGTGGTGCAGCGCTGCGAGACGCCGGAAGCGGCTCTTGATGTCGCGCTCGGTCGCCTCGAAGGGCACGCCTAGGGTCTCGTAGAAGCTCCCATTGCGTCGCAGCTCCCAGTCTGCTTCGTATATGGTGTATAGGAGGTATAGGGTTATGACGAGGGTGTGGATGCGCCGCCGGTGTAGCTGCCAACGTGGCGAGTTCGGCGGAGGACGAGGATCGCCGGCTCGGATTGCCAGGCCGTAGTAGATGGATTGGACCCAGCCGGTTACGAGCTATTTGGATGGAAGAGTTCACGTTAGTTTATAGACACTGCTTTGCGTCAATCATCTTAGGAAGCGTTGGGGAAGGGTGACGGCAATGACTGGCAGATGGGAGAGAGATAGAGAGACCTACGTTAGGGAGGAACATCCATCCCAGGAGGGACAGGGCGTTGTTAGACATTTCGACAGTCTTTGGTGAGGGTGTGCGATATGGGCATCACTAGGCGACGGTGGTGTTGTCCTCATCCGCTTGAAATTCGTTTTTTATATCGGTGTCGGGGAAAGGAAACTCGAAGAGAGCTCGAAGGGACTGGAATGGTGACGGTAATCTGTCGTGAATGTCTTCCAAGAGATGTCACCATGCCACCTATGCCGGTATCGGTACATACCGCATAGTTCAATAATCCCACATAACTTACTAGGGTATGCACCATGCACAGGCGCGCATTTTATGCAACTAACGGTCTAGTTAATTAATTAGTCACTTCAAGGTTCGCAGCCACGCAGTCCACACCAGCCACATTAGAGTACAAGGTCGCCTTGGTGCTTCGCATCGAGGAATACCGTCGCAGAGCCAGTCGCGTGAGTTCATACCTACCACAATGTGAAAGGTCGAATCGAAGACTTTCAACCCAAGTGTGCATTGGACATTGATTGTGGCGGTGCTATCGTAGGTGATTCAGGAAGTGCTATCGACAAGAGCTCAAGCAATCTTTACCCGAGGCCCAAGCCACCATCAATATGGCCCCCAAAGGAAGTCTAACGCCACGGGTATGTCGCCAAGTTTCGGAAGAGAGAGTGTGTGTGTATGAGAGAGAGATCGGAGACATGCTAACATAACGAAATAGACAATCATGGCCCCCGCCGCGGCATTCTGCATGGCATGGGTCCTGTTTGCGTAAATCTCTACCCTTGATGAACCCATCTCATCCTTGGGCGGCACGCGGATACTAAGCCAGACGCGCGCAGGTACACTCGCTCTTCGATCAACGAGGCTAGGTGGAATGCCGTATGCCCCCAGCCGTGTCTATTTCACCGTGTGACCCGAGATGATCTGTTAACGAGTCGATAGCAACAGGATCGGGAACGAAGACAAGGCCCGCGCATGCCGCCTTCTGAGAGTGAGTCGGATCAGACTCGTGGGCGGTGACGAGCCGATATCTTGCGATATTACCAACTTATGACTGTAATATGCGTGTCGTGTCCGGCGAGGCGAGTTCTTGGGAAATTCATCGTTAGAACTCAGCGGATTATGTATCCAGGGACTAGGAGTTCACGGCTGCCAAACATCGAAAGAAATGATACCCGGCGCAACTTAGCGGCAGGTGTTTATGATCATGAGAGTTCTTTTCGACATCCAACAAACATAGTTATCCTGATGGCCGTGGGGATGCCATTCACCATCAGATTCGAAGTCGCAATGATCAGTCAACGAGATCATCGTTTCCGTAGGCGAGAGATCGGCCGGTAGTCTTTACCACATAGCTCATTATCGTAAGGGTTCGGCGTTGAGCAACGATACAGGTAAGGGAAAGCACTAACATAAACCTTGAATCCATGAACTGCCATCATAAAATTCGTGCCAATCATCAATTACAAGGTCATGATTGACTGAAGGCCGCACCCAATAAAGCTGGTGATCAATATAAGATCTATTGCTTCTTCTAATTTCATTGGCTCTCGTGGTTTGATTGAGTCTACTTACTCTATTAATATGCGTATGCTACTCCTGTCAGTAATCTTAGGTCGGTGTAGGACCTCGGTTAACCGAAACAATTGCTCCTTATACGTGCTCGCCTGTAATCGCCGTGAATGATCGGAGCAATTGATAGCCATGATTAAATTCCATCGGTAGCGGTTGATTGGAGCTTCCAATTTCTTTCAATTTTTGATTTGTTGATCGATTGCGGCTCAATCGCTAGGCCCAACATGCATAGCAATAGGTAAATCAATCTTAGGCATCGGCGGTTAACCGAAGTGCGTGACCGTTGCGGTAGAATCAACGCCACGACAGCAGCCATCTCTCTAGGGACCTAGGCCCCCTGACAGTTTTTGCCATCCTCGGCTGCGTCTCATAAGTAAATCCAGGTCACTTATATGAAACGTGCACAACGACGGCAATGAAGCAGTTCTTCACGAACGTGCAGAGCCGCATCGGGTTGTACATGGGACGGACGTTCCCGTTTTCCATACACACAGAACTGTAATCCCAGCTGGCTATAGCATGTGTCGTTCCCTGCCTCAAGCAAAGCGAAGCAATTATATGCGAGTCTCACAGCCCCCAAGTAATCGGCCCCGTGTGCCACAACCGAACGATGACACGTCATGGATTTCCTAGACATCGAAACTCAGCCTGGATTGGAAACTAGAGGTTCCAAAAAGATGCATTTGCTTCTTTGCCTCGGTTGTATCACGTGTTGGATTGCAGAGTAGAGCGTCTCGTGCTGCTGCACAAGCCCCGAACTCCGTAGGTTGGAATCAAAACCACGTTACTGGTAATAGCAGGTCAGCAGTCAGCAGATTATATTCTCGTCGCACATGACTATCAATCATATGGCTCTCGATCGTATCGTATATGTTTATACCTGCCATGCTAATGTCGCTATCTCTTTGGCTGCCCGAAGACACTAACTCGGTCACTTGCTTTACATTAACACTCCGTCAGTTACCGAGTTGGTGTCTTCGGGCAGCCAAGGGGATAGAATAGAGGTCTCAGCAGCAGAAAGATGAGAGGTTTTGTATCTAGGCCGGCATTCAGAATCCCCGATATTTCATGTAAACCACTCACCGTCATAAGCAAAAAGCGGAAATGTCCTCGTATCGACATTTCCGAGGAAATTCCGGCGACCGCTAGAGTGGCGACGTAACGTTCAGCAGACGTAGTATACATACGCTGCGCGTCAGCTGACGACAATCAATCCGGCTCGCCCGTGGTGGCGTTGGCGGGGTCTCTGGGAGCTGATGCCAGTCGTAACTCGTGAGGGACCGGACACCTATTGGGACTATCCGCCTCGCCAGCATCACTTATCGACGCCATCGCCCTACAATGATAATGTGAATTACAGCAGTTATCGCGTGATAGGTGCATGTTCGTCAGGGACAGAGACTTTCATGGAAGCCGATAATTCGAGGGTCAGCGAATTGGAGGCCCTAGATCGAGCTCGGCTCGACCACTTCGGAGGTATGATTACCTGCTTGGGGATTGATGCATGACCGGGGCTCGTGACGGAGCTCAAAACGATCACCGCTTCAAAGGAGGCTGTGAAATATCCCCTGAATGCAAGACAGACAGTGGCACGTAATAGAACTGCGGTGTACCCTATTCACGGTTAGCACGGGCAATACCATTTGAAATCGTGGCTTCAGTAGTGAATGCTACACCGATATCCAAGTATCCCTTGCTCCATTTGCTGGACAGTCGCGGGCTTCACCCGTAAGATAGGGACTCTTTTCTGAGCTTGTTGTCTTTCCCAAATATACGACGTATGTGTCACGGAAATACGGGAAGGTGTCAAGAAACCAAAGGATTCGTGCAGACCGTTCCGCCACCGATGTAACGACCCAGCTGAACCAAGTTTGCGGGCCAAATAGCCGTCGACGCGACCTCCCGAGGTAAGTCGCCGTCGTCTTCCGCCTCACTTCTTCAGAGACACGGCCAGATGACAGGGGAAAATGCGTGTAAGTCCTGGGGCCCAGTGCTCTGAGCGGCACGTTCAGCCCCATCAACATCAAGACGTTGAAAACATGGCCGCCGCGAGCTTGGCTTAAGATAGTGCATAAGACGCAGCTGGAATCTCGTGTTCATGAATCCAGATAATAGGTACTGCGAGGAACCGTCGAGACTGGGCAATGATGTGCAGGTGAAATATGATAAGTTCATTGATTCGAGTTTAGAGAGTGACAGAGCCTCATTTATGAAGCAATTCGAGGCTTAGATCCGCCCGGTTGCTGAGCTGCTGATGTAGGTGAGCGTATCAGACTCGGATCTGGACTGGGCAGGGAAGGCCATCGTGAAGCTTGCAGGGCGAGAATAGCCTGTAGTGAGGTGCCCACTCTGGCACTACGCCGGATTTTAGTGGGCAACTATCAGCCGCAAGCGCTGGCGCTCGGAATATTTCCCTGTTACGTAATAGCGACAAGCCACGAGTGGCACCTTGATACTGCACGTGGTTAGCATGACAGGACCACCTGCCTCTCTGGGTTAGATCGTATGCCGCCGCCCTACGGGAAGATGAGGCTCTGTCCTTCCAAGGTTCACTCCAGCGAGCCAGCAACTTGGATACTCACTTTATTAGTACAAAGTACTACCTCATGCAATACCTGCGGCCCAGTGAATACCTGCGATGTCTACGTCGTAGAAATGCGAAGCTTAGGTAGCATTCATTCTGGCTGCCGTCCACTCTTCCTGCGTAATATACGCCGAGCGCCAATTATGAGATACCCCGGGCCCATTGGCGGCGCATAGTAGCGCTCGGAGCCGCACGCGGTGCGCATTTGCTTAAAAACCGCGCGATGGCCGTGGACCTGGACGCTGATCGAGGGCAGTGAACCTCCCAGCCGATTGGGTCACAAATGCTTTCCCTTTCGACTCTAGAGGCTGAATCTCTGGTAGACAGGGGGGGTCGCATCAAATGACTTTGCTTGAGCCTCCAGGAATACAACGACTCCCTTACGAGCTGATGGCATATGTCGCCCAACACTTGGACATTGAAGATGTCTTTCACTGGTCGCTGTGCTGCAAGCATTTTCAGTACATTGTACGCGAAGACCGGTTCTGTAAGCCCGTTGTCATGGTGAGTGGAGTCTCGGATTCGTAAAGACCGATCCACGTTGCAAACCCGAATGAATGATCAACCGCTGACACACTCTGCCTAGACTAAAGCAGCTAATACTCTTGAGGCGCGGGATGCAATTGAGACCGGTGTCTTCTCGCGGGCGTTGCGTCGTCTCGCAAAGCGACGCAATGCCCTATCACAAGCATCTCCATATGTTGCCGGCATTGTCGCCCATGCCGACTCGTACGGGTTCTTCAATGGCAAATTGTGCTACATTACCGGAGTACGTCCGCCACGATGGCTTCGCATCTTGGACATACACAAGTCCACCAGATGGGAATTGGTTGTGGATATTCCAGCGCTGATTAGCGTGGCCGTCCCGCGAGCGGCATCTTGTCGCAAATTCAGGTTCCGAGTACTCTACGAAGCGGCCGGCATTGTAAGTTGCCTGTTTACTTTCGCTCTGGACGAGACGGAAAACTGGCTTCTTATCTTCAAACCCCAGGAGCAACGAATTCTTGAAATTTTCCAGTTGGAGTCCACGGCTAGGATTTTCGTTAGAAACAACAAGAATTATCTCTACTTTGGCACACACTCCGGCGAGGGGGATGACGGCCTCCGGAAATGGGTTATCAAAGGCTTTGATCTCAATACACTTTCTTGGCTTCCCCAACCGCGAATGTACTTGCCAAATGTGGCAGGTTGCGAAATAGGGTTGACGGTGTGTTTTGAGATATTCGGTGACTATTTCTATGGTCTCTCTAATCGGATTCTATTTGAAACTGATGACCCTGAATGGAGATCTTATTACTATTGTTTCCGCTTTCCCCTGAATGAGCCTTGCGCCGACAAAACTCAGGTGATGAGAAAGGAGGATAGCTGGCGGCGGCAACACTCCGAGGGTCCTATTGATGAACGTTGGGGTTTCCTCTCATTGGAGACGGATGAGGCCACTGGGAATATCGTCATCCTGGAGTGTAGGAAAGAATGGTTAGGGGGCCAAAGCGGAAGTAGGCGCACCTACTACACTACGGAGGTCGTATTCCGTCAAGAACTCGGCGAGGAATACCAGCAAAGGGTTAGGGCGGACACAACCAGAAGATTGGCTGATCACCCGAATTGTGACGCTCCCGTTTTGGCCCGGGACCCCCGCCATGTTCATGCGGGAGACGACAGCACCGTCGCATTGTTGTTGGTACGGAGCAAAACTCACTTCTGCGCATACATCCGATGCTGCCACACCTTTGTCGATCTGATAGATGATGCAAGTGAAGACACGTCTCCTTTACGACGTCTCCGCCTTCGAACCGGCCATAGGAGGTTGGAGCCCGGCACAGAGCTACTGTCAGAACAATCTACGTTGCACACCCCATGGGCTCATAGAGAGCCCTCCAATGCCGAGCCCCCAATGGCACCTCCGCAAGCCAATACAATATTCATATGGCCTCCCGAGCAAGATTCGCTAAAGCCAGACCCTGCCCTGGACAGGGCTCAAGATCTACTCAATGCCGACGGTTCTCGGAGTTGTGTAACTGCAGCAGGGGATGAACGTTCCGTCGTCTACGCAACTGATGACTCCAAAACGGGTACCAAGGCCCTAGTGTTTATCAGTTTTGACCCAGGGACCAGGTTTGAAGGCATGGAGCGTGGCGGAAGTCTCCTCGGCCAGCGAATCTCGCAAGTTGATTCCCAGCAAGGGCCAGAGCCGGCCTCGGATGGACAATTTAGCCCCAATGTTCCCCTGGGGGCGGAGAAAGCAATATGTAGCAGCAAAGCTGGCAAAGCGGCCAGTCCGTCATCGTTAAATCCTGCGGCGGCCTCATCAGCAGACCTCTTACCCCCATCCCCTTTACCTGCCCCGGATGGGACTGTTTGCTGGGCGCGCTATGACAAAGCCATGCACCTGACAATACAACGAAGCCTCTTTTTCGGCCGGTAGACTCGGGTCGCTCCAGCAAGGTCAGGGCGAACTTTGGTGGACGGACTAGATTGACGGGCTTCTGCCAATATTGGAATGCTGCTGCATGGGGATGCAACATGCGCGGCCAAGGACGTGGACATGCGGCAAAGATCCACAAGGACAGCAGTTTACACTACGCAGTGCTGTTGGGGGAAATGTGCTTGTGTGTCGTGACACTTTAGAATCGGTCTTATCATTATTTTAATCCAATAAGCCTACCTGCGAGGCGATTCCACCCCGTTGGCTCCCGAATAACCCTGGCTGAAGCCCGACGAGATTGGAAGACTATCTACTTAGCAAATGAGAAGAAAATGCCCCTTTTTACGCTAGCTGCTCTTATATAGAATCACAGATCACCAAAATATGTCGGCGCTGCATTGGACCAATAGATCTCTCTATCGTAGACAATCTCTAAGGCAGCACCATAACATCCCTGTCTGCTCGCGCCCGACCGCAGTGAGGCAACCAGGCAACCGGCCAAAAGTGGACTTGGTTCCCATGGCACGAACATCTCGATTGGTCATGAGACCTTCTGAGCTATTGAGCTAAACCACAAGCTCATTTTCCAGTAAGCAGACGCTGGCCTGATTACAACCAACTTTGGGGCCCGAGTCACTTACACACACAGAAATCGCAACAGTAGAATGTGTACGCATACATTAGTCTCTCCTGCGGGTCTAGGAAGGTGAGGCTATCGGAGACAGACTGACCGAAGCGCTCGCAGACCAGCCTGCCTTAGCACATACACGTCCATCGCCACCCACCCCTCCCCCCGGCCCGAATATGGCTTTTCGGCCGCCGATCACGTCACATCATGTTGGAATCAGACAGATATGGGCACATGGTATTGCTGCTCTTGTGTACGCCGGGCGGACGTACCCGCTCCCCGCAAGCAAGGGAGTATGTTGACACGAGCATCATGGGACAGAGCCGCAACAAAGAAGGTATGGTCAGAAGGTATGTATGGTGTTGCGGTAACCGAATACATATGGCCAGCCCCAAGGCCGTAGCCACTGTTCGACGATGCGGCAGCCCTGAATTATGGATCGTAATCATATTGTGGCTTCGGCCTTCTTTTGGATAGCGACCATCTCGGCTTCGAAGCCGGCTTTACGAATCCCCGGTCCCATTGGGTATCATGCCATGGTTGGTGTCTAAGCTAAATAGTTCTTACCTGCATGCGTGTTAAGGGCTCGTCTGCGGGACGCACTTAGTTGTAGGTTGGGTCTGTCAGGGTTCGCTGCTGCCATGCTTTGCTGTGAGCGAATAGTTGCATGGTTGTACTGAATGTGCTTGTGATTTTGTCGTCGTATTGAATGCTGGGCACATACATACGACACACAAGGTGAGTTTGATCACCTCTCGACTCCAACCGGGCTTTGTGGCTGCCGAATCTCGACTCATTGGCGCCAACCAGAGCCCTATATGCCAATATATTGGGTTGGCAGTACGCTAAACGGGTTGGGTGCCGAGCACAACCGGGCATCGCTTGTGTTCCGAGAACACAATGGGAGCGCATGAGGCTGCGAAGCCATCCCGCCGTTATTGCTTTCTTTGTTGGTGATGTGTTTGGCCCCCGGTGGGGCGGCGGCGCAGCAGAGCCGGACTGCGAGCCTACCGATGGCCGTGCTGAGGGTCTTTGCTGAGCTGGTAGACCAACATACATAACGTTGAGCCCTATCCAGAAACCCACGGCCGGAGATGCTTGCCATATGGGGGCATTCTCACTGCACCCTCTATCTACTTCGACCTCATCCTGGAGCCGTCTTACCTACCATGGAAGTGTGGGGTACTCCGCGCAGTGAGATTAACGTAAAAGTTACACTCGGGCTTCTTCTTATGCGCGGATACGGCGCGGAGAGATGCTCGTGGCGAACAAACGTTTTCGTTCCAGGGGTGGGTTGCTTGTAATGAGCCTGTGATGAAGGGATAGGCGCATTTGGCATGATCATCCGAGGGCCGACATGGGTTTGAATAAAATGATAGCCGCGGTTGAAGAGTCCCGAAGGGGGGTTCCCTAAGCCTCGTTTCCCTCACGATCAGCGACCATGAATGTTCTGGTCGGTGCCGAATGCATGAGAATGTCATGCCTGAATGCACCCTTTCTCATGCAGATCTGTTGGGGTGTCCCAACCAGGCCCAGCCCAGGCGGCGTCACAATGAGGCCCAAGCGATTCGAATCGCAGGTATAAAGCATTCCGAACGGAATGGTTAGTTGGGTATTCCGGACACAGATAGTCATACAGCAGGGCCGCCACGGGTACTACACTTGGATGGTTGACGCGTTTACCCTCCTGCCTCACTCTGCCTCACTCTTGCGACCATTCTCACCACCCCACCAAATCAAGGGCACCTAATAATAGAAGCGTCGTGGCCATTCGCTGGCCAGTGTAGGTAGATCCCACTGTTGGCCGAGCATGGTTGGTAACACATTACATACCGGTAGTTGAACCCCGAGTCGATCGGGTGGCCGAGCAATGCGGTGTGCCGAATCATACCTAGGGCAAAGGACACAAGCATCAATTTACTATGATTACAGAATAAATATGACTAATACATTATGTAATTCCGGATGAATCGTGGACAAATACTGTTAACGAGATGTAATTCACACGGTGCATCCACGGCCGTTATCTATCTAGCTTATCGATAACGTAGCTGATTGGTCAATTGAGCACACCTACGACCCACTGAGCCGCAGCTCGGTCGGCTAGATTCTTCACCTTGTCTAATCGGAGATCAAGGGGGATCCTTTCCATCCATCGCTCCGTCATGACCTGGCCCGCCCCTGAACTTTCGGTCGGTACAATAGTATCTCGGTCCGCAGCCGGAAGCACACAGAAGTAGAACACGGATACCTAGAAGATGGCACCGTCTGCAGCTTCGACTGTAACGAGGGCCCCTAAGTCGGTCAAGGAGAAGACAATCAGAATCAATGGCAAGGGAGAGGGAGCAGATGTTGTCGCTCACGCCAACCTCCCTCGGGATCCCCTCGAGGTGAAGTACCGAGACTTTTTCTGGACATACACGGAAGAGCCGCATCGGACACGGAGACTCGAGATCATCAAGGCGCACCCAGAGGTAAACCACCAGACTTCACCCTATCCCGAATTATACCCAATTTCCTCTCTCCGTTTGTGCGATGACCCTGTGTCTCTACACTTACTTACCGGGACGAGTCTAGGTAACGAAACTCTGCGGCCCTGAGCCTCTGACGAAATACGTCGTCCTCCTCGTTGTGTCGATCCAGATATTTTGCGCCTACCTACTACGGGACACGCCCTTCTTTTCTCCCTATTTCTGGCTTCTAGCGTACATTGTAGGCGCAACCGCAAACCAGAATCTCTTCCTTGCCATCCATGAGATCAGCCACAACCTCGCCTTCCGGTCGCCCACTGCAAACCGGCTCCTCGCCATCTTTGCGAATTTACCCATCGGGATCCCCTACAGTGCCTCTTTCCGGCCCTACCATCTGACTCATCACAAGTCCCTGGGCGTCGACGGGCTCGACACCGATTTGCCCACCGCCCTTGAAGCCATTTTTCTAGACTCGATACTAGGAAAGGCCTTCTTTTGTACATTCCAAATCTTCTTCTACGCCATCCGACCTATGGCTGTGTTCAGGGTACCCTTCACCTGGGTATCGGCCCTGAACCTGGCGACCCAACTCGCCTTCGACGCTGTCATTGTGCGCACCTTGGGCATTCAATCCATGCTTTACTTCCTGCTCTCCTCATTCCTGGCTGGAAGCCTACACCCGCTAGCAGGCCACTTCATCGCCGAGCACTACGTATACTCGACCGTAACGCCAACGCAGGCGAATCCCGCCAACGGGATCCCCTTGCCCGAGACGTACTCGTACTACGGGCCCTTGAACTTCCTGACGTACAACGTCGGCTTGCACAACGAGCACCACGACTTTCCCGCCATACCTTGGACGCGGCTCCACAAGCTCCACGCAACCGCCCGCGAGTTCTACGCCGACCTCCCGCACCACACCTCCTGGACCTACGTCCTGTGGCGCTTCATATTTGACGAGAGTGTCGGTATTCGGAGTCGCGTGAAGCGGAAAGAGGGCGGGCGATTAGTCGGCCAGGAATCACAGAAGAAAAAACCGGTTGAGGAATGGAAGGACGAGGAGCTACAGAGCTGATGTTCCCCCACTTACTTCCGAGCTTGGTTTTCGTCTGCAGTTCTGAAACCAGAGAGCGACATGATTGATGACATCTGTCCCGCCCATTAGGGTCATACGAGGCTATACAATGACATTACAATGGCATATAGAGTAGATTCCGCAAGTCAGCTCCAAATCCGCACATTCGGCACTGCGCCTTCACATACTGTTTATAGTCTGAGCTCTAGACTGCGCCGAGGAAAAGGGAGCGAAGGTCAGGTTCGTGTCTGCTGTGTCACTGATATAGCTATCATTCACCCACCTATCATGCATTGGCGGTGTTTGGCGTGCTGGGATTGAACTGGTATAGAGAGCTGGTTACTTAATTTTAATAATCTAATACATTTGCGCCGCTGCGTCTTGCGTCGTGTCGGGCATTATTATTCGTCGGCGTCCGCACGGGAGCTACCGGCCGGACACACGGAGTAGGTGACCCTCTTGATCACGGAGACGGGAACGGGAACAGATATCGCCGCGGATTCCAGCCGGTCCGGTCACCCGGCGCGGCGCTGCAAATGTAAAGGGGTCATAAAGAACTTGATATATCCGAGTAACAAAAGGGACATGCCATGCTAGAGTACAGAATAAAGCATTCTGCTGTGTGAAGGGAGCTCCCCTGCTACTGGGTCTCCCTTCGTTTCCTTCCTATTCCCCTCCATCCCATTAGGGTCATCCAGTGTGAGACCAACTCCAATAATGATTAGAAGTTTCCCATCATCCTGCTACAGTTTGGGAGCCTCGAAGTCGCTGAACAGCACGAGGCCCCGATGTCATGCCATGGCAGACCGGATATTATGTATCGCTTCGTTGCGCGACCGCTCCGCTGACCTCTCCCACTCTCCATTACCAGCGACGGGCCGACGGCTCGTAGTTGAGCTAATAGCTATTCCCAAGCAATGTCCCCTTCTAGTTTAGATACATTTCCGCCGAAGATCACATGCGGAGTCTAGAAAAAGAAGTACGCAAGCAGGAAGCTCACGAGGCAGAGAATAGCTGTGATCTGGATAGGCACGCCCTCGGTAGCGGGCCGCGTGTCTTGCGCAAGCGGCGCAGGTGCTGCGCTCTGCTTTTCTTGTGCGGTACCAGCGGGCTTCCGCAGTCGCAATCCCTCGCTGTCTGACTTGAGCTTCGCAATCATTTTTTCAGCCTCGAGGAGTTGCTGTTTCAGCTCTTCGAGCCCTGGCTCGCTGTTCTTAGTTGTGGCCACGGCTGCGGCTGCGGCTAAATCGGAAGGAGTTTCCTCGATCATGGGCTTGAGTTCAGGCTGCGCGGCAACGTGGTCGCTTGGCGATAAATAGGCCGCAGGAGCAACTTCAGGCGTCGCATCACTCTATATATAGAATCGATCAGTCAGCATCTGCGTGCGCTGTTTCTTTGCCCGTGACAACATACACGGTTCGCCGATGTGCTTTTATCCGGTGTCGTGACGGGAGGAGCCGAGGTGGCCTCGAAGTCGAGAAAAGCGACACGGATCTTCTTCTCTTGTACCGAAGATTTATCGACATTATCCCACTATCATGCAGTCAGTGAGATCCCAATTGGTGGCGTGTGCTAGTATTGGATTTACAATGGATGCGAGATTGGTGAAGTCCTTGTCGGGCGTGATGGCGATCGACTGCACTAGAAATTTGTCTCGGCATTTCGTATTCGGAGGAGGCTCTTGCTTCATAGCTTGAAGGATTACTGTGTGGGCATCAGCAGTGGCCATGGTCAATATGATGGGCATATGCCACCTTGTACTTCCACCTCCCTGTTCGGCTCGACGCGGCCGGAGTTGGGCCTGACGCAGTATCTGGGAGAAGGGATTCGTTAGTACCGGCGGTTCCGTGATCGCGGCGTCTGCGGAGGAGCATACTGCTTGGGTGCAGTGGTTTTGACCTGCAAGACTATGTAAGCCGTGATCGTTGGCGGGAAGTGCGGATTCTCTTCCTATGCTCTGAATATACCTTGAAAGCAATCGGTTGGGAGTTTGGGTTCTTGATCTTCAGGTTCTCCACCACTTCAACCGTGAAAGGACCTGTATCTCTGTGAGCAATCGCAATGTTCAGGGAGGTCGTGTGCTAACGGCGACGTACGGTGGAAGCCGAGCTCCTGGGGATGGATATCAACAGACATGTTCGATAGGCTCTACGGAATCTATATACGGTAGATCTATCGGGGGATCTTAGCGACGGGCGAGTCGGTAGAGTCGGTACAGTGGGCACGATATCTGATGTGGACAACCACGGAGAGGATGAAGACGGTGGTACTGGTTAGCAGTTGGGTTTACATCTCGAGGCGCTCGAGTGGCGCGCGACATATTAGGCCTAGCGTCGTCGACGTCTTTGCTCAGGCTCAGCTCAGTCAGCGCTCAGTTATTAGTACCTAGGTACCTGTGCCGACTGCGCAATCGCATTTATGCAAATCCACTTACTAATGCACTGAGATAGACAGCCCGAGGTCACTATGAACGGTTACTGCACTCGCGCATAACATTTGCATAAATGGCTGCTCGGGCGAGCTTGAGCAAAGGCGGCGACAACGCTAGCCTTGGTTTGTCGCGAGCCACTCGAGATGAAACCTTACCCAACTACGGACGTACCTACACCTAACCC
The DNA here is from genome assembly GCA_028637635.1 of Xylariaceae sp. X802. Taxonomy (NCBI): domain Eukaryota; kingdom Fungi; phylum Ascomycota; class Sordariomycetes; order Xylariales; family Xylariaceae; species Xylariaceae sp. X802. Next base: position 346,238 of record JAJFDH010000036.1, on the reverse strand, counting down.
GTGGTCTCTACGGGTAAGTTAGGGCTCATGCAGGCACCTGTAGGTCTGCCAGTGGTGTTCTTCTAGGTACTACATCCCTACTGCTGCGCTATGGAAGCAAGGAGGATCAGCGGGTGCTGTAGGGGCATATGTACCTGTACCTAACCCCCCGGAACCCGGGAGAGCTTCGCAATTGCTCATGACGAATGACGTCCCGCTAACACCAGATCGACACTATATCTGCCTACCATTCTCCATACACTAGATTCACCCAATCGCGTACCTATCCAGATCTTCTATGAGCATTCCACAATAGACCAGACATCTCGTTTGGACTTCTTCTCCTGTTCTCCCGCCCCGACCACAGGAGGCATCTGAACCATCGCCCGTATCGACTTGAGACACCATCTAGGTTATCTCATACATATCACGGCGCCCCCTCACCCGCCATCTTCTCGGCACCGTCTCCCATTCATCAGCAAAGCGCCAAGATGTCACAGTCCGTTTTAGACCAGCTGCTCGAAATGGGCTTCGATAAGCAGCGTGCCGAGCTAGCTGTCAAAAAGTCTGATGGCCGTGAGTCCCCTCCCCTGTACCGGCAGCCTGTTAACACCTAACCCCGTACTAGTGCCGGATGCCATGGATTGGCTAGAGAAAACCCAGGACAGCTCACTAGAAGAGCTGTTGGCCGAGGAAGAAGCTGGACCCCAAATCGCCCAGGTGGAGGGTGCAGCTGTCGCCATGTCACTTCTCTGTAACGAGTGCGGAAAGAAGTTCCGGTCTCAGCGGGAGGCCGAGTTCCACGCCAACAAGTCGTACGTCGCCTACGGGAGCCCACGCTGATTCACCCTCTACTCACACAGCACATTTAGAGGCCATGCCGACTTCTCGGAGTCTACTGAAGAGATCGCTCCCTTGACTGAGGAGGAAAAGAAGCAGAGGCTTGCCGAGCTACGAGAAAAGATGATGGCCAAGCGAGCCAATCAAGCCGTTGCAGATAAGGAGGAACAAAAGCGGAATGAGGTCTGCTTTTCACTTATAGACGCGCTCCATCGCCGTATACTGATTATGTCGCAGAAAATCCGCCAAAAGGCCACACAGGAGTCGCAAGACATTAAGGAGGAGCTAGCCCGCAAGGAGCAAATCAAGGAAGCGGCCAAGAAACGTCAGGAGAAGGCCGATGACATTGAGGCCAAGAAGCGCATCAAGGCTAAGATTGAGGCGGACAAGGAGGAACGACGCCGCAAGGCGGAGGAGGCGAAAGCGACCAGGGAAGGTAAAAGCGTTCCCGCCGCCGCTCCCGCCCCAGCTCCGGCGGCGGCCCCCGCCCGTCCTGCGGCAAACCATAGTGAGGCCCGTCTACGATTACAGACCTCGGGAGGAAACGTCATGAAAACCTTGCCCGCAGAGACAACTTTGTTCGAGGTTGCACATATGCTAGAGGCAGAGAATGGTTTGACTGTCAGCAAGTTTGTCCAGAATTTCCCTCGAAAGGTGTTTGAAGGCAATTTAGATATGGGAAAGACACTCAAGGAGGCAGGCCTAGTCCCAAGCGCTGCCCTTATTGTGCAATAGATCGAGGAAAAGTTTCATGGAAGTTATCAGAATAGCATAGTTCGGCGTCTGAATTTGAGAACAGGTTGGCTCAGGTTGGCTCAGGTTGGCTCATAAGCGTTTTTGGTCAGCGATGACCCCAGATCATACATAACACAGAATTTGCCTGTAATGCAAAGAATCGCCATTCCCATTTCCGAGGTACTTTTCGTCTAAGGCCAGCAACACCGAATTCAGATCGTGTCGCAATCACACCATAACTGGGCATTGCGCTCTACAAAGACCGTTGAAGAATGGTCGTTGCAAAAGCATTGTCATATTAACCTATGACCGAGGATATTTGCCCTAGGCATCCCTGTAGTAGTGCCTCCTTCACGCCACACCAATGGTGTATGGAACCCCAAACCATGCATCTGAAATACAAAGGGAAGTACTTGTCGTAGCGGAACCAGTTTAGTCGAAGAGACCGAAGCCCATGTCGTCGTCGGACTCCTCCTTCTCTGTAGAAATCGTCAGAATATCCGGGCGCGGCGCGGACTGTAGCTTCAAGGCGCGAAGTAGGAAACATACCTTCTTCTTTCTTCTCCTCGGCGGGCGCCTCAGCGGCGGCAGCACCGCCGGCGGGAGCAGCACCACCAGCGGCGGGAGCAGCAGCGCCACCACCAGAGCCGACGGCAGACAGGAGGTCCTTTATGTCCTTGCCCTCAAGAGCCTATATTCCCCTCTTATCAGCAAATCTGGCTTGCTCCTGTTCGATCCCGAAGCTGCGTGCGTACCTTGGCGAACAATTGTGTCCAGATGGGCTCGACGTCGAGAACACCGGCAGTCTTGATCAGGGTCTGGAGCTTGTCGGCCTATAAAACGATTGATACTTGTCAGAACTGCGTCGCTGGTTGCGAGACCTTCCTATAGCTAGAGGGTCGCATGCGAGGAGGGGCATGGTCTTCGCGGCGGCTCACAGTAATCTCAACACTGTCATCGGCGAGGATGAGAGCGGCGTACGAGGCGGCGAGTTCGGCAGTCGACATTTTGATGGTTTGTGATGTGGGTGACGACGGGGAGTGGTGATGTCTATGCGAATTGGCAGGATGGACGCCTCGAAGGATGGTTGACTTGCGCTCTGGATTAATTACCCGAAGTAGGTGGCTTGGTCAGGAAATTTTTGGTGGGCGGAAATGTAGGGCTAGAGCGACGGGAAAAACGAGTCGCCGGTAGGGGATCCACTCATCTGTGGTCCGTGGGTCTTGGCACCCCCACTATATATCTGCTCACTGAGAACTGCCTATAAGCAGTATGCATTTAGACTGAATATGCTTATCAGCGTGCTCCTTATCTATCTTTACTTCGTAGATATTAGGTAATTCACTTGCCCGCGTTCCCCGCCATGAATTCTCCGCCATGCTGCGATCCCTGGACTCCTGACAGCTCCAATTACCAATCACAGATCGACATCTGCATCTACGAGCTTAAGTAACCAGGTTTCTTGAACCTGCGCAAAGTCAAACCCTTGCTGTGCAGCCGGCGACTTGTTCTTCATCCGTCCTGTTGTGTCTGTCTCCGAACGTCATTGGACGACGGTGCCCAGCTGCTCAGGATTCATTGCCATGCGCGCGTCGAACTTGGCGTGACCCCTAACTCTGGACTCCCATGATCGTGACCATATAAAACTATTATATATATCCCCATCATCCATGATTATTAGTGCCGGCCGAGCACACTAGGTACCACGATCTACAAAGAAGAGGGCGCAGCCGAAGAGAGGGGCCGAAACTTTCTTTTTTCTTGCCATATCCAAGTAGTGACTATTACCTACGCTGCCGTCTGGGTCTTAACTCCCCCAGCTTCGCTCGCGTATATAGCCACATCAACTTTGACTTTGACTTTGCCATCCACACTATCCATCGTGATCCAAGCACGCGACCTTGTTTCAATGGATACACCCAAGATCCCGCCTCCTCAGGACGAGGGCGAGAAGCAGGTCCTCGAGTCCCTCGTCGCCATCCGGGACAAGCTGCTGTTACGCAAGTTAGACCGTACCACCTATGTCCGCTCCCAGGATGTCATGGGTCTCTACGACGAGACCATCCGCCAAGTCAAGCTCCTCCACGAGATTCGGCAGGGAAAACTCGTGGAGGAAAACAGAGGTGTGCTCTCATCATCCTGCCGACTCGGGCTTGTTAGTCCGAACAGGCATATCAGCCGACTAACGTTTCATGCAGTTGATAGAGTCGTAGATAGTTGCTTTCAGTTGCTGTCACTATTCTTCATGACCATAGGGAGAAACAACGAAGCTCCTGCGGCCTATGCCTTGACATCGACAATCAAGCGACTCTTGGACCACCTGACCGAAGCCGACTTGTTCTCAGCCAAAGACTTGGATAGCATGTCACATACCCTCAAGCATCTGTCCGGAATAATACATAATACTCCCACGGCGGAATCGACGCCATGGCTCGAGGCGTTGATCGCAAGCCGTATTGAACGATGCCGAGCGTCTTTGGAGAAACTTCAGAAGAAGGTAGAATATCTTGCAGAACCGCTGAGGCCCACGGCTGAAAAGCTTGTTTCAATCCTAAGACAGATGGCTATGATCAATACGAAGTCAAAGGTTGGCAGATCCCTTATTCTTCATCCCATCCTAGCCGGGCTAACAGGTTCTACGAAGTTCTCGCCGAAAGAAATACACAAGTTTGAGCTACAACTCAAGGAGATTAACGAGATGAGGAAAGATGGCAACTTTGTCGATGAAAAAGGCGACATCCTACAGGGAAGCGACAATGTCTCTGCTTTGTTAGATAGATGCCAGTCATATACAGGCATCATATTGGAACGGTTGGTGCTTCCATGATATATACTTGGACGTTTACTAATTCTATCCGTTAGGGGCGGCAACATTCCGGATAAGTGGAGGCCGATCTACGATGCCCTTGTCAGCATTCGCAACCAGCTCGACAAGCTATCCCTAACCCAGGCCTGGTCTCTGCGAGAGACTGATCTGTACGACTTTCAACGAGAACTTGACAAGATCGATGAAAGTCGAGTAGATGGTAATTGGGTAGATGAGAACGGCCAACCTGCCGAGCTCTATGTCCAACGGGTATGTACCCCTTCTGTATGTAGAGATAGACTCTCACTCATTGGTTGGGAATATAGACACTGCTATACCTCATTCGGCGTTCATACGGCTACATCTACCATCTTATGATTTCATCGGAGCCGGTCTCTGAGGCACTACTGCCTGTCTACAATCAACTGCAGACACTGAAACGTTGTCTCCTGGAGGTGAAGAATAGTGGCGGCGTTTCCTCCGTCCGCGAGCTGTATCCGTATAGCATGAAGGTGAGCTCTTCCGAGTAGCTGCGATAATTTGTTCAAGTTTGCTAACGTCCATGGCAGCTCAATTCTATTGATAACATGAGAGTCGATGGGAAGTTTTTGGTTGGCGGCGACATTCCAGAGGGCCAGGGCAGTGTTACTGAGCTGCTGTCGGAGTGCTTCGATCTCAACTACGAACTCAGAATTGCAGTAGACGACTCGTCTAGCTCACAAACACCCAGCAACGCATGAGTATATTCAGCTAAGCGCTTATCCTGCACATTTACGATATCCATAATAGCCACGATTAACTATTCCCTCTAATTGGGCATTCTCTCACGGACCGCAAGAGGTTATTAATACGGTTCCACTTCGACACGTACGATACTGGCTGCATCGCTGGCGGCTTTTTGCTTTTCTAACACCGGCGGCGATTTTGGCGGTTCCACGGGCGTTCACGGTCAGAGGAAAAGGGTCATTTAACGAGCAAGGGCGCGTAAAATAGTTAAGTTATATTTTATAACCTGCTGTCTATATTGGTAGGATGCGGACACCCGTGAGGAAGCCCTTCCTCTCCCGGCATGGGATTTATGGAATCCGGAAAGCGAACTTGGCCTGTGCGTCCCCAAGTCGGTTAGTAGGGTAACCAGCGCCAACGGACGTGGTGAGAACGGCTCTTGACTTACGGGCCAGATTTGTATCTACAAGCCGACTGTTATTAGTATACGGTGTTCACACAGGGGCTAGGGTGCGAGTGGTAAGGGTGGGAGGAAGGCAGATAATAATTGTTCTACCGCAGGCATGAATAGGACAGGTATGCACATTGAAGCAAAGATGAGCCAAACTCACGTTATCAAGATCCCAGACTCCGGACGTCGCGTAGATGTCGCCCTTCAGCTTCTCCAAGACCTCCTCCTTTGACGCGGCGATGCACACGACGGTGCTGCCGTAGAAGTTGAACTTGGAGGGGTCGTCACTCTCGGGCAGATCATTGAAAAGGGCGCCTGTTCGTGCGAGACTTAGTTCAGGAGACTCGGGTAAATGTGAATGTTGGGTGCTTACCGCCTGTCTTCAGGAGGCCCGATTCCGCCAGGGATTTGACGCCCTCTAGATGCTTCCTGCGAGCGAGGCGCGTGCATGTTAGTCTCGGAGCCGATGTAAGTGAGTGACGGTCGACCTCAATTCCGGTGTCGATCACTTTTTTCTTATTTTGGGGGGTTGGGTGGGAATGGTATACTCACGCCCGGACTTCAACCCGTTTGGCTTGCGTGCCCGGCTTGTCGGGGATGACGACGAGCCATTCGAACTTGCCGGCGGGCGGGGTCGTGATGGAGGCCATTGGGTACACGAAGTAACCTGGTCTCGGCGCGGGGATTCGGGTTCTTAGTGTGGGCGATAGACGCGGAAGTAGGCCGTGTCTCAGAACGCGTTGCGTGAGAGGACTCCTTAGGGGTAGCGTAGAGATCATCTATTGATGCCGGTCCTGGAGGTGAGGAACGGCACGGGTGGTCTGGTCTTTATACCTAGCTACGCGGGAGGGGATCGACGGGATTGATAATCGTGCTGAATAAGGGGAAGAAAGTAGCTTGTTCGGCCGACTCGTAGCTGAATAATGGGTAGAGTCGGTGGTTGAACTTTGGAAGGCATTCACTATGGGCTTTTCACGTAGAATACCGACTTGGACTTTGGGACGAACGCTAGCTGGCCATCAAGTACGCCCCACAACGCCAGCACACGGGAAAACGTGAATTGGTCAGCTATTGCTCGAAGAGTCGAGGTAACTGCGGAGCACGTACTGTACCGATATCCCACGGCCCTGCGTGACTCGTGATACTACCTACCTAGGTATGATCCTATACGCCATAGTTCTGGCCATAGGTACCACCAGTGTGGAGGCCCTTTTGTTGACCCCGCGAATGCGCGATCAGATGTTGCATGCGATTGGAGGGGAAACTCAAATGGCCGGGTTCTGGCCGGGGTAATCAGAAGGGCGCAATGGTCTTGGCTCCGATGCGCCGCGCAGAACCGTTGCGGTCACCTGCACATCTCCCCGGAATCTTTGACCTTGTGTGGCCCCCTGATATATGTACATAATAGGCGCATATACGATTTTCGGGGCATCTTCTTCTCTATCAAGATGCTTAACGCGATTCCATTGGTTCTTTTACAGAGACACGGGCATCCGTCGTAACCATGGGGGTTTTCTTCGGAAGTTGTATAAACGGTGTTGACTCTTGAGGGGCCCACGTCTCGGACCGAGGTTATAAACCTACCATCGGAGCCGCCTTCGGCTCTAACAGTACCTAGAAAACCCAGCTTCCGTATCTATTACTTTTAGTTAACTATTCCGTATTCATTATTAAAATGACGTCAATAGAGTCCCTGCTGACGTCACCCAGGCCCAGCTCTACGGATAGGTAGACAATGCCCTGCTTTAACGTAAATTATGAGATTATGGAGTTGTAGTTATGTACTTAAGGGACATGAACCACGAGGAGCGCAAGCCGAGAGATGCCAAGCGGAGTCAGCTCCTTGACCGGTTCTTGGCAGTGTGCTCCTCCAGTATCTTTCTTTCTTCCATGTTTTTCTTCGTTTGTCTGTCCTCATGCCTGCCGTACTCTTGAATTATGCGCCAGACCCGGAAGATGGGGCGCATATGTCCAGCCTCGGCCGCATGTTTAGGTATTTACTATGCACACCACCATCCGGCCTCCATTCATCCATGTGATTAGCGTCGATGTTGGTATTCGTCACTACCGCCCCCCTTCTTGCAAGTTGGAGAACATAGTCCAGGCCCTCGGCAGTCTGACCCTGTTAGGGATTATACCTAGTCCATATCTACATGCTCTTCTCAGACAAGAGGCTCAGTCCAGTTCATACTCGTCTTCCAACTACTCCTGATTTGTATATATCAAACCGTGCTCATCTCGCGACTTCAAAACGCTGCAAACATAATCAAGCAATCAAGAAAATCAGTCCTTGAGTTTAAGAACTGACCGACTTATATATACGTCATAATCCCATAAGCCCGCCAACTACAACAATGTTCTCGCTCCAAGAGCACATAATATCCGAGTCCGCGCGCTGGGTCGCATCAAGGCGACACGTCCTGGACGACGAGCACTCCACCGAAACGACCAGTACTACCGATTCTATCTTCTCCACACCGCTGCGCAGAAAATACCACACGCGCCAGCTCTCCCGGCGTTCCTCGACCTCCAGCTTCGCGACTGAGTTCGAACCCGAGCCAGCACAGCCCTTCGTCGCGCCGCGGGACTTCAACGGGGACCCCATCACCGTGTATGCCTCATTTGAGGCCGCAGTTGTGCAGCGCGCCCAGCCGTTCGAGCACGGGCAAGTCCAGGGTCAGGGTGAAGACGGAGGCGGCGGCGAGGACTTAGGGGAGCAAGCGCAACCGCAGCAGCCTAGGCGCGTCGTCACGCCCGGAAAACTCTACGAGAACGAGGAAGACGACGACGAGATTGTGTACGAATGAAGCGAGGAAAGTTCTTACTTTACGCTCCGTACTGCGGCTACTCTTATAGCGTTAAACTCACTGCTCGATATACTGCGACCGTGTCTTGGATCATTGCATATGCTGGCGAGCACATGGCTTCTGCAGGCGCGGCGCCGCGCATTATGATGCAAGGGGAGACAACCGGGTGAGGTTCCAGTCCACTCATTCAAGCGTACACTGCAAGAGGCCGCCATGCCTGCTGTACTGGAGTTAGCCTCAACGCTCGAGTACTGAAAGACAGGGAATAACTAGGGTAAGAAAACGGCGTCGATCTTGAGGATTGATCAGTTCAATCAGTAGCGAGTCACATTCGGTTTCTACTACCTATCCGTTACCCAGCTGCCCGTTTCCTTCACACCGTTCCGAATCACAGCGAACAGGTTCCAACTTCTCTGAAGAGGAGTACATCTCTGCACAAGATGGCTATCCGAAGTAGAGTCGAGTGGAATGAAACCACCTATGCAACATTAAACCCGACGCCTCGGACGACTAGGTATGAAAGCCTAGGGACAGGCGACGGACATGGGCCTTATTACTATGCAGTAACGAGACTACGAATTGTTAAATTTTTTTTATCTTCATATACCCTTTCTTACGGAGGAGGGAGGATACTAGGTAGGAAAAACATTCAGCCCGTATCGTTGTGTTTGATTATACGTATAAGCGAGCAAGCAAGAATCATTGAGATACCCCGGGAAATAAGATGAAGCCTCAGTTCAACTGCTTGACGTACGTGCGACGCTAAGTATGTGTGCAAGTTACTTATTACTCCCTCCCCGAGATGCATCATTCTTGAGTACGACGCAATCCTCTTTCGTAGACACTAGAGGCCTAACATCAGATCGACGAAGCCCCCAATTCCCCCTAAGTACTTACATACAAGGCAATCCTCCGTCTAATTCGAAACGGACTCGATAGGGAGTTCGTCCAAACCCATGCGAACGGCCATCACACCGCATACCCATCAATCCCAACCACAATCTTCCGCGTCAGCACGGTGAGTCGTTTCTATAAGAAAGCCCGGCGATACCCGGCTCCGGAAGCGCGGTAGTAGAATCCGGGACAATGCGCCGTGACTAGGTACCCACCTCCGATCCGATCTCCTTTTACGGAAACCAGCCTCCCTTTGCCGTTGGCGGCTTTGCAACAGATCCCGTCACAAACAGAACGGCAAACCCGCCGGAATCGACGGCAGCCCCCGGCCAGACGGGCCCCGATGCGGTTGGACACGGCAATCGGCGGGGCGATACGACGTGGAGCGGGTATTGTGCTGTACCGGTAGACAATTGATTTCTGCTTCTCGTAGCTATCTCTGCACAGGAAACCGTAGATCATCATAAACCCGGATTACAGTACAGGGTACGTATGTATATAGAAGCAGAGGGATATCTGCCAAGAGTTATATCCACGATACGTAGAGCTGGTAAAAGCTGGCACCAACATTTGATCATCCGTACATTCTCGTGCGTGCAATGCATGTACCTACTATATTTGTCCGTCATATCTTGGCAGACATCAGTGTCGGCAGACATCGGTCTCGGCGGACATCATCAATCCCGGCAGTATTCTCGGTTTCCTATTCGTCTAGTCCATCTATAATGGAGCGTACCTATTATCGCATTTTTCTTCAGCCCTCTCTCCAATTTCTAGACCAGATCTATCTTTCCACTGGTATTTGACCTGGGAGCCATGTTGCCATTATTCGTCTATATGCGTGTATAATCCGTCTAAAGCGCCGATGTCTATAGTTTGGCCTTCGGCGCATCCTGCTTCTGCATCGTCTCTGCCACAATGCGTCTCTGTATCTTGCCTGTCGCCGTCTTAGGCATCACTTCGGTAAAGTATATCTGAGAGGGCGTCAGCACAGCGCGAAACTCCGTCACATTTCTCTCCTGCAGCCGAAGGACTCAAGGTGGTATGAAAGCACAACTGACCTTCTTGGGCATCTTGAATTTCGCCAACTTCTCACCAATCCAGCGTTTCAACTCATCTTGTGTCAACTTCGACCCGGGCTTGAGAACGACAGCAGCGGCGATATCTTGACCATACAGTTCGTCGGGGATGGCGAAGCTCACCGCCTCCGCCACGGCCGGGTGGCTTGCGAAGACGTTGTCGAGCTCGATGGGGCTGATCTTCTCACCACCCTTGTTGATAAGCTCCTTGATGCGGCCCGTGATTATTACATAACCGTCCTCATCCTTCTTGCCCTGGTCACCGGTACGAAAGAAGCCTCCCTTCGCGAACGCGTCGGCGTTAGCTGCAGCGTTGTTCAAATACCCCTTCGTAACGTTCTCCCCGCGGATGCAAATCTCGCCTTCACTGCCCTGAGGTAGCTCGTCGCCCGCATCGTTCAATATCTTCACCTCTACGCCTTGACCTAGCCCCACAGTACCGGGCTTCCGCTTTGCGGGTGGCAATGGGTTCGATGTCATCTGGTGTGCTGCTTCCGTCATGGCATAGGCCTCAAGGACAGGTGCCTTGAATGTCTCCTCAAGCTGGTGGAAGACCGTGGGCGACAGCGGCGAAGAGCACGACCGAATAAACCGAATTTTGGGCAGCGGGCGGGGGGCAGGGCCCTTGAGCAGGATCTGGTGGATGGTAGGGACAGCTGTGTACCAGTTTGCCCCGTGCGTAGTGAAGTCTCGCCAAAATTCGGATGCCGAAAATTTTGGCGGTATGATCATAGAACCGCCCGAGTAAAGAGGCGCCAGAAGAGCACATAAGAGACCGTGGACGTGGAACAGTGGCATAACAAGCATCGTTCGATCCTTGGGGCTGAGTTGGTACGTGGTTTGAATGTTTTCTAAGCTCAAGTAAGGCTGCTGTTTTGTCTACGTTGGGCACGTCGTTCAGGAAACAAACTCACTCATCGTCCGGGTTAGATTACGGTGTGTCAACGGAACCTGATAGTAGCAGTAAGCGAACTGCTACTCTACGGGGTCATCAATTCTGAACATACAACTTTCGGCCTCGACGTGGTACCGCTATGCGGCAAAGAGTCAGTCTACTCCCCCACCCGTTGTTGCGCCTCAGGTTGTTCCTGTCTTACCTTGTATGCAGCACAAGGGCAACATCGTCGGGTTGGGGATTCAGCACGGCGGACTCCTTCGCTCCCTTTAGTTGGCCGAGATATTTGACGTCCAGCGCAACCTCTTTCTTGACAGCGTCCCAATAGCACTCGGCAATGGCGGCATTGAATTTCTTCGCGGCCTTAACCGAAGGCGCATTAGCCTCATAGGCTCCCTTCGGCACCAGTACCAAGGCTGATTTGATGTCATCGATGTAGAACTCAAACTCGGCCTGCTTATAAGCAGGATTCAAAGGCGCAGCAATTGCGCGCTGCCAGGAGGTAGCAAGGAAAGAGACGACGAATTCATATGAGTTGACCACGGCTATCGAGACCGGCGAGGTATGGGATACACCAATGGCAGCGAGCTTGCGCTGGAACGAGGAGCAGTCAGCGAGGAGGGTTTCGTAGGTTACCGTCAAGGGCGCGGAATCCGAAGGGATGATGACGGCAACGGACGAGCTTGCGCCATTTATCGAGCTTTTCAGCGTCGCCATTGAAGAGATTATGAGTCTTGAAGGACAGATGAAGAAAAGGAGAGATTAGTTTCTATAACGAGATCGGGGCATTTGATCTAATGTACACAGAAGAGGGAGAAGATGTGAAAAAGAAAGGAAGGGGAACTTGCAGAGACGGGAGACGGGAGACGGAAGCAAATGCGATCTTACACTACCGTAAGTCCTACGGCAATACATACCTAGTACGGCAAGACCTGATAAATGTATCTGCTAGCTGCTAGCTACGCGAATGACGTACAAGTCGATGCAAGGCGCGACGATATTGGCGCAGTGTCCGGCCCGGTTCGGCCTGCTGTATCGTTTGTCAGCCCGTCCTGTCAGTCCGGACAGCTCTGAGTTCGGTGCAGGTGCGGGTACAGGCACGCCGAATACTACCTATATCACCGGTAGTTGCACTATGGGAAGATCGAAGATGGCGTGTCTATACGAAGAGAAGCCGGTTGAGGGATTTGCTTTCTTGAGTGTAAGCAGTCTTTATATGGAAGAGGGAGTAGTCCGTACTCTGCCTATCGAGCTTGCGGGCCGACAAAAGCCCAGCAGACCGAGTCGGGCCGAGCATTGCCCATCTCATCGCTCTTACTGATTATTAATCATCCGATTGTCGACGGGCCCGAGGCTGGGGCAGATCCGTTACCGGGCTCAGGGCTGACCGGGGTATCTGGCCATCTAGGTACTCCGACACTAGTGTAGATAGGCGCACCTGTACCTATTCCATACGACGGCCGGAGACACCAACCCCTAAACCAATATCCGAACACTCCACGGCCACTGGGAACCTTGTCTTCTCTATGCCCGTCGGACCTCTCCTCCTGCCCTGCACACGTGCCATTATTCTGGCCACTTCGCATGCCCACTTCGCAAAAGGCTAACTTCGCAAAAGGCTAACTTCTCTGTTGGCTCTTCCCGCTACCAGTGGAAACATGTAAAGCAACTGCTCCAACCCCCCGAGACAGAGATGAAGACGCCGCGGGGGATTCGTTTAGAATCTACGTACGGAAGTCGGATTTGAGACAAATGGGAAACGTAGATCGCCATAAGTCTACTATAAATAGTTATTGTGGTGGAGCTATAGAAGTGATCTACGCTTCGCACCGATCTCAAGTTCAATTCCGTCTTCCATACTTGCGTTCTGCATTGGTCTCCTTTCTTCAAGCTCTCAGCTCGCCGACATGTGCATGATCGTTGGTATTGTGTACAACCACAGCGCTACCTATATAGATAGGAAGAATAAAGGCGCAGTCGTGAGACGTTTTCACCCATCTAATATATCTGATTGTAGTGAGAGGCCGGCATGGTTATTCTACCGTGCCTTTTACGGCCTCCCTGCATGCAGCATTTGTCGGCAGGTGGCCCGACGGTTTGGGCGAGAACAATGTATGAGTTAGCCGGCAATTTAATGATACTGATTCCGATGTTTATCTTGGCAATATAAAATGAACAAAAATGGGTCTGTGAGCTGAACAAGACAAGAGAGGAAAATACTCTCTCTGTAGTACATGGCGCTCAGTCGTGGGTTTGGAGAACAATAACTACAGCCAGCAGTGCATGTCACGTGATGGAATGAACGCTACGGTAGCAATGCAAGTACCGAGGCATGCCCACATATTTGTCTACCGAGTATAAGTACCTACGAAGTACATGAATTCATCTGATCTAGGCGCGAATCACAAGTCGCGTGCAACGCTGTTCTGCGCTCTTGTTCCATGTTGCCAGCGGATCGTAGAGATTTCGATTGCGCTACCGGTACCAGTCCTCCGAGTCCGAGTCCTCGATAGTGAAGTGTTTGCGCCAGGCTTATCAATTCCTGGTCGCCCCGACACCAAACCAGACCAATGGCTGCCGATCCGCCTCCCCCGAGAAGCGGCGGAGGTCTCTCTTTATATGCCAATCTACTAGACCCCGAAACAAATGCCCCGGGATCCATATCGCGGGGCCCGGTAGTGTCGCAAGAGGCTATCGACGCCGTGAAAGAACAGGATGCTGCGAAAAAGCCCCCCGGGTCAGCCTTGCGGTTCCAACCACACCAACAGATACGACGGCCTCAGCAGAAGGTTCAGAAGCCGAAGGCCGCCTTCCCCAAAGTTCTGCCTACTGCTGCTAATGCCATGGGCTCTTCTGCCGACTCGGCAAAGATAGGTGGCGTTGCGAGTGCAGCCCCTGTCAAGAGCTCATTAGCCGATTGGGCTGCGAACGAAGAAGACGAGTACATGTACGGGACCGGCGAGAAGAGAGCACGAGGTGGCCGACGGAAAAAGAAGAAGAAGCTCGAAGCTGCGCCTGCCGAGACAGACTGGGACGAAATATACGATCCATCCCGGCCCACCAACGTTGACGAGTATCTCCGGAGCGACGAGAAGGTGCGCGAAGTGCAGGAGTGGAAGGCATTGCTGTACAAGCACCGGCGCCGCGATCTCGAGCGAGATAGCTGGGACAGTGAAGAGGAGGATGACCACCCCGTCAATAGTATGTCTATTATCATGGCCTGGAAGCAGTGTGCGAGGGCAAAACTAATGATTAATTCTCCTTCGCTTAGACCAGTTCGCACCTCCAAATTCATATTCCTTTGCGCCGCCGCCACCCTCGCCCCCGCGCGCTCCATTACCCGATGACAAAACCGGCGACGATGCATACGCACGCCGTCTCGCCCTGTCTCAAGGACAGGCACCACCCGAGTTACTCGTACCACCGCCACCGCCGCCACCACCTCCGCCCGCGCCCCCCGAACCAGACTCCTCGACGACTATCTCCCGTGAAGCCGTACGTTACGCGCCACCTCAACAAGTACAGACAGAACCAAGTTCTATGGATATAGACGAGGATGACGATGCAGAATATGTACCACCAGACCCGTCCTCCACGGCCGACGAGAATGAATCAGCACCGCGTTCCAACCGGCCGGGACAAAAGGGATTCGCAGCGCGCCTCATGGCTAAGTACGGATGGTCAAAGGGCCAAGGGCTCGGTGTTGAAGGCAGCGGTATTCTCCAGCCCCTGCGCGTTCAAGTCGAGAAGCGGAAGAAAAAGTCGGACGCCGAGGGCGGCGGATGGGCTGAGCCAGGCGGCCGAGGCAAGATCATAGGATCCAAGACGGGCGCCGGCACACCATCCGGCACGTCCGAAAGCGCGGGCAAGTTCGGCGCCATGAGCAACGTCATCGTGTTGCGCCACATGCTAGATGGCATGGACGACTTGCAGTCCGAGATGGAAAACGGGCTCGGGCAGGAGATTGGCGAGGAGTGTGGTGACAAGTACGGCCGTGTCGAGAGGTTATATATCGATATTGAGGGCCGGCGGGTATTCATCAAATTTACGGACCAAGTCTCGGCGTTAAGGGTACGTCTATCGCATCTTCTCTCCTTATCTAGGATCAATCCTCATGTCATTCTCCCAACCTCTCTCCATTCTCGTCTTCGCCATCTCTCTCCCCATGCCGTGCCAACACAACCCAATAAAACAACAAACGAAACACCAACCGGCCAGCAACTAACCCAAAACCAAACAGGCAGTAAACGCCCTCGATGGCCGCATCTTCGCCGGAAACGCCATCGTCCCGCAATACTACGACCCCGACAAATTCGACAAGCGCATATACGAATAGCAAAAGGTGCGAAGCAACAAGAAACCCGAACCCCCATAAGATCACAGCCCATGGATATCACAGAGAAGAGGGCAGAGGCATATCGCCCACTCGGAACCAGAGATGTACACTACACCGTCCCTGAATACTGAACCCCAAGCCGGCAGCACAAAACCAAAAGCTAGATACCTAGGTAGATCACCAAGAAAGCAAAGAACGAATGAACGAATACTCCTCCCAACAAGACCCTACAGTTAGTAAGCGGACATGCCAGACTGACATGACAGCTGCCCTTTTAAACCACGCATGCGGTTACCCGTCTTGTACGTGATGTAGCGTCACCCCAACTACCAGGTAACTTACCAGACAGACCACGGTCACCGTGTCCCACTTGGCAGCTCGAGATCTCCAAATAACGTAAGAATTGCGTGCCGACCCGACGCTCTGGTTCGACGCTACTTGACGACGCAACCTTTCTCAAATTGTAACAAGGGACGAACTCTATTTTCGCGTTGAGTCATAGGTATTAACACCGAGGCGGAGAGAAGTTGAGAAAACACACACGAGATTGCAGATAACACAGGTATTCGTATTAAGTCTAGAGTATTCCCGTGCGTAGCGCAACTCCGGACGCAAAAATAGACAAATCAATTTGACAACAATTCCGTGGCACTAAAGAGAACCTGAGAAACTCCCCCCCCCCCCTTCGTCGTTGAACCCATCCCATCAATTTACAAGAATGTCGCGACGAGGGCACCGAGCGTGGCAAGGGTAACGACCGTAGACATGCTAGCACTAGATAGAGAAGCACCTGAACCGTCACCACCTGAACCGTGGCCACCAGCGCCGCCAGTAGTAGAGCTAGTGTCGTTGTTTGCCGTGGCAACTCCGCCCTCACATTCTGTGACTTTGCCCTGGATAACGTTGCCACTCAAGGCATTTAGTGTTGAGCATGACTTGTCAATGTTCTCAGTGCTTATGAATTCGGCGGTTCCGAAAACGTTCTTGATCTTGGGTATTTCGATGTCGTCGAACGAACCTCGCATGATCATGGCACCGCCCACGTTCTCGAGAGCACCGAAACCGTTGATTTTACCAAGGTTCGTGTTGTTGGCAATGGTGAAACCACCACCGACGGTCTTCAGGAGAGGGGCCGAAATGGTTTGGAGACGAGGATTGCTGACAAATGACAAGTCACCATCTTGAATGGTCGTCAGGTTCGCGGCGAGGAATTCGGTGAAATAGTTCGAGTCAAAACGCATGGACCCATTGACTGTCTGCAAGGAGGGCACAGCAAAAGAGCTGACGTTAGCGATGGTCATGTTGGCAATCCATTCAAGATTCGGCATTTCCATGGTCAGGTTCAAGCCGTTGTCGTTTACCAGCAGAATTTGGCTCAAGGTCTTAATGCTAGTAGAGAATGATGACAACCGATGGTTGTTGTTGATATTCATCGACGAGAGATCGTCGAAGTTGAGACCGGCGAGGTTTCCGATGAAGGTATCGGAGATGGTGACAGCATTCGCCTTGGTGATGCCAGTGGTACTAAATGTCGGCTCGGGCAACTTGGTCAGGGTAACCCAATCGATTGTACCAACTTCCCGAAGTGCGGAAAACACGAGGGAAGTAAGGGACGTCACATTGTGAAGCTGAAACGAATTGCCAATCGTTTGAAGCGAATCGGACTGCAATGTCTGGATGAGACCGTTATTGTCGACGATCAAGCTGCCCCCAATCTGAGTCAAGGAACCGCTGAGGTCGATTGTGGGACCGGCCTGAACGTCCAGGACAATATCGTGAGGGACTGATTGACACTTTGAAATTTGATCCGCGTCTTGTTGGTTTCTGATCTCAACTGGGTCGTCTTTGCAGCCCACGGCAGAGGCACCTATATGAAAATTGGCATTGTGTTCTCGTATCAGCACTTGGAGCATTCAACTTACCGGAGATGAAGCCCAGAGCCGCAACGGCGGAAAGTACTTCTTTGCTGTACATTTTGACTAATTGATCAGGCGATGGTCAGTGATAGGGCAAAATGACTATGGTGCTAAAAACTGAGAAAACCAGTGCGCGTGGGCTCTGCAATCAAGAAAGAAAAACAAATGGAGCACCCAAGTATGGGTACGTAGAACGTGTTGCCCTGAAAGTCTTTGCGTCCAAAACCGATGATGATGAAACTAGAGAGATGATTTGAATGTGGGAATGTTTTTGAGTCTCATCCCAGAATCAGACCAAAGCGAAGAGGGCGAGGTAGAGAGCCGCTGAAACAGAACGGCAAGTTCGATCAGACAATGCAAGGTGAATCTGGATAGACTGCAACCAACGAAGCGAGAGCAATGGAGAACTGGTGCATTGACGGCAGGTAGTGACGTTGACGCGGTAGCTGTGCAAACTTGAACAAATCTGCTGCGTCGCTGCCGGACGATTCATCTGAAGTCTGCCAGGCCTACTGTCATGTGCCAACGATCGGAAGTCAAGCATTACACAGTCTCGAGCGGGCTGGCCGGCAATTACGAGCGGCTTCCTTTGCAGTTCTCGACTGTAGTTTCTACAGCGAGGTGCTGCATGCCACGCTTGGAAGCTTCCAGCAGTCATCCAGTTGCAGAATTGAAGCCGGTAGATAGCAGGTAACGACCACCGGGGAAGACGGCGTACAACTGTGATTCCATACGCAAGAGTGGCGCCGCCATGACCTGGAATGAGCAACCAAGCCAATATAATATGCCGGGCACAGTCGTGAGTTCGCGTCTCGTTGTTTCCACCTTCGGAAGCATGCAACGCGGGACGTACGAATTCCAGGCAGTCTCGTGCGTCCGGTCTACTCCCTTGCGGTGGGCGTGTGTCATCAATGTAATTCAACGGCGATGACAACGATCGTGGCGACATCCCATGACCATTCCCAAGGTAACCAGAAACAGCAGCTAAGAATAAATGGAAAATAAAGAAATATCAATTCACCTTCTCAGAATACCGGTGGTATTACAGCAAAGAATTGTCGATTTTCTGTGATAGGTATTCGGTAAGAAGACGTCGTACCGGTTCCGCAAATGCCAAGTTAATCAATTGGAAGGTATCGCGACTTCAGTAGAGAGACGGATCGTCGTGTAGGCGGAGCCGTTGGGTTGACTTCAAGTAGTCGTGAGGCAGAGATATTAAAGAGGAAGTAATGAGTCAAGAGCGAATGCTTCTATGAAGAAAGAATATGGACAAACGAACGAATCCGCGGGACAAAGAGGCGGGATGGCCGGTGGGAAGGAGTAGGAGAGGGAGAGGGAAATCAAAACATGGACGTGGAAGGCCGAAACGAATCGTTTTTGGATTCCAACAGGCGAGTTTTAGGAGGGGGCGAGATCGAGCAGGCGAGGGGCGTGAGGGTAAGAGTGCTGAATAAATCCTCGTTTGCGCGGCAGTTCTTCACAAAAGGGGGCAGGAGGGGCGAGGCAGACAGTTGGAAGCCGCGTGCGCACCGTGCCGCAGTGGGTTTGTTTGCGATGAGCTGGTTGGTTGGAAGCCCGAAATCCAGGCCCAGGATCCTCTTCTTAAGGGGCTGCTCGTGTAAAACGAGCGATCCACCTTCACTTCCTGCCCAGGTGGTTATTTACTCCAATACCTGCCACATACGGTATGCAGTGTACAATGGTATCTATACTTCATACACTACAGTCCAGGTATCTAATGTTAAACTGTCGCAACTTGCATCCTTTTCGACCCTTTTGGGTAGTAAAATACCTAGGTACGGTAGTGCACACACGATGCGCTAGTGTAATTGATCTATCTGCCCTACCCACACGAACGTACGGACGTATACTCGGTAGGTAGGTACGCAGTACGCAGGAGGTATACGTTGAAATTACCTAATGCACAGCACAGATGAGATCCACGCCGTATCGCAGTTGAGAACGTTCGTAACTTCCAGGCCAGACTACCTACCTACCTACCGTAGGTGCCTACCCAGGCTGATGGATCTACTGTCTACGGCTTAGTCCATCAGGCACAAACAAGCTAATACCAAGTACACTACGGTGCAAGAATGGGGTTGCCTACAGTGGCGTAGCGTAAGATTTATTTTAGTGCCAATAAGCATGAAGTCCCAGGGACGAAGTATGTACGCTAGATGCACAGCAGTGTAGGTACAGTAAGTATAGTCCGTACGCGTATGACTGAGAATCTGAGACGGCACGCAAAAGCGGCCAGGGCTCACCTCTGGTACTGTATATTACTGTAGATAGGTACGTCCGTAGTGTAGATTAGGTAGTCATAGGTAGTAGATGTACTGTTAGAGTACTGGCGCCAACCCGTAACCCAACTCAGGCAGTTGCTATGCATCTGGTTCTAGAACAATTACCTCGTGTAATAAGGAGGCAGTTATTACTCGGTTTCTCTCTGAAAGGGGCGCAGAGACATGTACTTCCGTATGTAATTCTTTACTTTCAAATTACAGCACGGCCGGCAGGTAACTTAACCAGACAGGAACCCTCAACCTATCATAACGGCAAGTACCTAAGGCGGCGATGCAGACAATTCACAACCTGATTCAGAATCGGTTGTACGTATCGAGGTACTTAGTCCGTGTCCCAATTGTCGTCAGGGATGCCTGGCCAGCCGGAGCTTGGCGGCCTCTGCATCGAAACCACGACGTATAAGTACCAACTGTACGTTCATACCCTATGAAGGCATTTTATAGCTCTAGTCTAGTTCTGCTCTAGGTAGACTTTCCGGACGATGGTCTATCTACTATGTATCGCGTGCCTCAGGTTTTCTATCGCGTCGATCTAGCTGAGTTACTATGATCGCGCTAAAGCGAGCAATTCCGAACTCCCCGTCCAGGATACCTTCGTACGTCGTCAATATTCTTGAAACTCGGACTTCATCGCATCTCAACGTAACCATTGGTCCTTCTCCCAGCCTCCATACGTAACCGTGCATCCTCTGCGCCGATAGTTCGAGACATCCGCTTCGGGCCAATGCCAGCTTCTCCTTGCGACCGTCAAAACAAGAGTTGGACATTTCTAGCACTGCAGATCTTAAACTGCGTGGTGAAACAACTCACTGGGCTATGCATAATATACGGTACGCTGGCGCCAACCCTGTGACAACGCGCGGATTATCCAATGTTACCATTAAAATTGAGCGTTGTTGATGTCCCGCTCTAAGTGGATATGCCCAGGCATCCCGATATTTGTTCTCCATGGATCTCCCAGAATTCAATCTTCTTCAGCGCGGTCTCTGGCCGCCTGCCTCGGTTTCGTAGAGGCGAATCGTCGGCTCGCTACCTATCTACGACATGTATGGCCGGATATAAACATCACCGTTGCAATTTGATACATAACATGACTTTGGGCGTACCTACAATTTACACAATAGGTAGATGGCGGTAAATGGCATCCTGAATTTAACTTTCCCATCATGCCTACACGAAATGTACAGGTTACGGCAGAATCCGCTTCAAATTCAATGTCGTTTAGACTACGGACCACACTCACAGTAGGCATTTCGCACCTACGGATAAAGTGCCAGATAATACCTTTGCTACACTACAACAACCCCAACCGCCTATTGGGAAACAATAACGCCAATACGCCACCGCGAACACGAGAAATGGCCACCCATGTTCGTATTCTATTGTCGCTGTAACCCATTGACGCAAAGACAGGGAAACTCGCGGCTTTCTGCTCCATGTCTGTTAATGAATACAGACTGCCATTGGCACATTGCAGACGTACGAAGTACCTGCTTCATTGCCTGGCGTGATGGATAGGAAGTTTGCTCCAATCATTATTCAGCGCCATCACCTCCATCCGAAGTGACGACTTG
This sequence comes from Xylariaceae sp. X802, assembly GCA_028637635.1. NCBI lineage: Eukaryota > Fungi > Ascomycota > Sordariomycetes > Xylariales > Xylariaceae > Xylariaceae sp. X802. Next base: position 324,897 of record JAJFDH010000036.1, on the reverse strand, counting down.
CAAGCAACAATTTAGCTGAGGCTTTTCCCGTTGCACCTTGACGGCATGTTCTCCGCTGACCAAATTAGGTATAGGCTAACTGTAACTGTGAAGTATAACTAACTCCCGGAACCATGTACAAATTGACTCGAGTTCCTGGATAATTGCTGCTGCGTGCGGGCGAGGATTGTGACGACAACGCCATTTTTCCATGGAATTGATGCCAGCAATAATGGGTATGTAGATCCATTTCTTTGTTCATGAGATTCTTCTTCACTGCTTACCTATGGAACCTGGAACGTTGCTTCTAACTTCCTACGATGTATAAGTAAGACAATTCCTGAGCACCGGTATGTAGGAAGCCCGGGTCTCGGCACAACCCCAGTTCAGGCAAAATGTCTACGGACTATCTACATAAATACCTAGGTTTAGTGTAGTTGCGAGATGGCCTGCTGTGACACCGGCGGTAAGAAATGCAGCAGGTTTGTGTGTACGATTCTGTTCGTTCCCGCGGCCGGGTGCAAGCTTGTACGGAATACTACGCAACAAGTCCATCATCCGAGGTCCCTACCTAGGTTCTACAGTTGTTCCTCCCAGGATCTGATCGCATCGGTTTTAGAAACGTGTCCACCACATCCACGAATCGACGGATTTCCGATCAAATATAATCAACCGCTACCGGTATATCTGTCCGATCGCAACGGCCACTGACAGATGCCGCAAATGGGCTTCCCGTTATAAGTTACCTTGTCGTTAGCGTCACTGGCACATGGCGTTCTAGATCTGGTTCAGGATGCAGGGCTTGATACCGTCGTAACTCACATAGCAGAACATCATCTGCTGCGCCGATTCGTGGCAAAGCCTACATGACCGAGGCCTTGGTCGCGAGACCGCCGAACTAATCCGCTCGCGAATTGACGCCCGGGCGTCCCCTATCATGAACTACGAGCCGGCGGTGACAACGCGGTCACCACCGCCATGAACGGGTAGCAATAGGGCCCAAACAATGGCACGCAACTACCATTCCCGAGACTAACGTGCAAGCAGGTACGCGAGGGTCATCAGACAACATAACGGCACCTCCCGTTCCCACTAGTCTGAGACCAAGGCGGGTCGATGTCCAGCCCCCAAAGATCAGAATGCATGCTGGCTTGGCAGCGCCGCCATGACGTAGCCGACGGCGTGTATTTTGGCCAAACAAGCCGCCTCTGATAGCTTCCGCGCTCAAGCTCGAGGCGCGACCGCTAGCCATTGGACGTACTCGTTCACCGCGGGAGGCTGGCGTCTATGATGGGAGTAAACGCCTCAAGTCTGGCGACGGCAAATGACGATTGGTAGGTGTATGTCGGACTCGCGGCCGATTATGTATTCTGGCCTCGGCTGGTCGCATTTGGAGATTCAACCCGATTCTTCTACCTAGATCGGAATAAATCGGTACGATACCACACTCACTGGGCAAAGAGCGATCATCTCTGTGTTCATTAGGATGATTGAAGTTTAAAATTGGCATGGTTCTTGGCCTATTCGGGGATCCCATGTGTACACACTTATAATCCTCAATAGATGCATGAGGATAATAGAAACCAACCAGCTAGTTTCACGCCCGGAAATTCATCGTAAAGAGTCGAATTTTAATGTGTGATTAACTGTAGTAGCTCTAAATACTCTAGGAACAGAGAGATACGAGAATTTCATGATTTTTCCCTCCAACCTCACCCTCACTCCATCGTACTCACATCCGTAGCCTCCACCCGCCACATATACCACATAAATAAGCTCCGGTACGGCTTAAACCGGTCCGATAGCTCTTTCATATCGGCCTCGCTCATGTACTTGAATTTGCCGCCCTTGCTTTTCAGCTTCGCGACGTCGCGGCCCACAAAGGCAGCCATCCCGCGCTGAACGCCCAAGTCGCCAAGCGAAAACACGTCTATGCGCTTCAGCCCGAAGCAAGCGAACATCTCAGCGGACCAGAGGCCGAGGCCGCGGACGGCCGTGAGCCGTGCGACGACCTCCTCGTACGGCGCGTCGGCGAGGATCTGCGCCGAAAGCTCGCCGTCGACGAATCTCTGGGCCAGCCCGGTTACGTACTCGGCTTTTCGCTGCGAGAAGCCGGCCGTGCGTAGCTTTTCGATGGACATGTTGACGACTTGGGAAGGGTGCGGAAATCGGCGTTCCTGAGCCGGCTCTGAACCTTTTTCTTCCTCGCTGCTCCCGGTCTCATTCCCTTCGGCAGCCGAATCGCCATCCGTCTCAAGGAACAGGTTGATGAAGCGCTTCTTGATCGCTGCCGCTGCGGCGCCTGAGACTTGTTGTGAGATGATTCCGCTGCAGAGTGCTTCGAAGGGGTCGACTTCCTCGGCGAGTCCCTCGGGGGAGAAAATCCGACAGTGGTTTTTCTCGACAAGCGGCCGCATCCGTGGGTCTACGGAGATCAGATGTCGATTACCTTCCTCAAGGATGTTGGTCACTGCGGGTGTCTTGAGGGTGGGCAGGCGTCTCTGCGCCAGCTGTTTGGTCGGTGACGCGGAAGGAGAACGAGCCCTGGCGTTCTTACTGGTCACGATCCGGGACGTCTCGGGGGATAAGAGCGTGGCAAGTGTTGTATTTGAGTCTGCGAGCCGATCTATGGCTGCCACACGCGGCTTTTTGCCTGTTGGTGTCCGCAAGCCAATGTCTCTCGGAAGTGCTGACTCCGCCACCGGATTCACATCGGTTTGTGTCGGCGTGGGCGGTGGTGGTGTGCTGGCCTTTTGTTGGCGCCGTTTGCTGGACGCCTTCGGCGTCTTTGTAGAATCGTCTTTGATTACTACATCTGGCTCCGGGTCTGTGACGGCCTTTCTCTTGCGTCCCCGTTTCGCCGGAGTGGCCGGTGGCAGAGGTGATATTGTTGGTGAGGATGATGATTCCGCCGTTGGCCTAGAGGTGGCCATCAAGCGTGCTGATCTACGTGTTGACATGTCTACGACAAGCCGGGATCTCCAGCACTCGTTAATTGCAGCGCGAGGCGTGATGAATCCAAAATGTCTATAGTGAGCTGTGACAGTTGTATGATTGCGTTGAAGCGATACGTCCCGTAGGTTTGCAGGTCCTCCTTGATATCCTCGACCAAAAGTCTTCGACTTTCTATTCAAACTCCAGTATATAGTCCCAGCTGTATGAAATGAGACGCCTCGGGCGTGAGAAGGGGAATGTATCCCTATCATATATACGTTTTTCAACTCCGAAATTGAAATGGGACGCCAAGCGAGCTGCTTTATCGGTGATGGACATCTGGGTAGGAACTTTGGCAAAGGTTATATCCTGGGTCTTTCATCCTTCGGATATCAAGCTGATGAAGCCATATCTCATTTTCTTCAAGATGAACATCGACGAAGAAAATATGTCAGCAGGAACAACGCAGGGACAGCGTGGAATAATTTATATCGGTACCTGTCAAGAACGAGGGATGCCTAATAATTCCCGCGTGTCCCAATGTACCTAGTGTAGGTATTTCAGGGCGAAGATAGATTAGTAATGATAATTAATGTCTCCGCGGGGTGCCTGTTCTCATAGTTGCATAATCTGCGAAAGACTCCGATATAACGATGTGTCTTATCAGCATACCTAGGGTATCTCCAGGTAGCGCAAAAATCCAATAAAATCAACCTCAACTTCAGTGCTGTTCTAATGTTCTACATAACGTGTTTACACGAGGTATCTTCCTAGTCGACCTACGGCATTGCTCGGTATCCGGGGCGGCATTCGTCTATTCGCGGATCACGGGGTGTTTTACGGCGGAGGCATATCCCGAAGCTCCAAAGCCCGCTCACTGCAAGGGCGTGGAGAAGACGGTATGCCATAGTGATGGCGGAAGCATAGTGACAGTTGGTCGCACATATACCAGTGCTATGTGGCGAACTCGGAATGACAAAAGCGTCGGCAAGTCTAACGGTGTCAACGCGCAGGAAAGTCAAAGTCTTTGGGACAACCGAGCAGGTCACGTATAGCGATCGCGAACATCTGGTCGAAGAAGAGAGTATCATTAGGTCACGCGATCATTGGGCCTATGGGCTGGCCATAATAGACTCTCAACTAACACGGAATTGTCTGTCAGCTTAATTGAAGGTGTACTGTAAGGTCTTATTGCTAGTTCGTGTATATTTTGATCAAAACAGAACATAACACTACCTACACCAGCATCGAACATTGTTGCCCAGACCCCTGGCTCTTGCGTGGCTTTTAATAAGGCTTCCCAAGCTCATTCGTCGGTTGAGAACTCACACTATCACCCGAGGGAAACAGAGTAGTAACTCTAAAATGACTGCCAGCGCTTCCACTCCAAGGGCATCTACAGACGATCAATGAAGCCGTGCCCGGCCTTCATGACTCTGCGCCAGCTGCTGATCCCCTGCCAAACCCCGTCTCGGGCTGGGTAGTCGCACGGTAGGAATGCTTCGGCCGCAGATCGGATGCCAAGTCGATATGACTAGCACCCGATGTACGAAGCTAAAGAGCAGGAACACCAGAAACGTACTTGGGGATTAACGTGATTATGATTCCATGCAGTAGCCCCTCACGGTCCGGCCCGAAGGAACTATGGCGACGTTGTCAGGTTCTGTTTCAGTGAGCATATCCGACTCTAGTGCGAAGCAGGTGTAGGCGCGTCTGGCGTCTCGAGTCTGGCAGAGACATATTCTGCCTGTCAGGCGAGATGTGTTGGTAAAGGTGAAAGCGAACCGTCCCTTACTATCCCGGAGAGACTCCGCTGGCACCCGCCTTGTATTCTCGTAGCTCATCCATTTGACCTGGCAGTGCAGCCGTCTTTGCTTGTCTGACGGCTTTTCCATCATTGCATAATCTGAAATCCTCGATTCTCTCGATGATGAACCTGTCAACACCATCTTGCCGGATCGCTCCCCGCAGCCGATCTATGACGGCACGGCGGCAGCTGGTGGGCAAGATTGAGGTGACGATTTCAGGGAAACTTGATGTGATGCCGTAAGACACGGTAGCGAAAGGCCTAGAAGTGGAAGGGCTGGCGGGATTGTTCACGAGATGGAACTCAGTGCATACAATCGCTAGCTACCATAGGTATTGTGTTCTGCGGGGCAACCAAGGGATGAGCCTCCATCTCGGAGCTTAAGCACATTGCTCACCGCAATGGACAAAAGCCTCTTCTTGGATGGGGCTATCGAGTGAAGTCGTCAGCCTCTAGCTACGTATATAAGTATTTAAACACCTTCTGGTCTTCAGGCGGACTACCCCTTGAACCCAGGGTTCAGTTGGTGTAATCAATATCCTGCACGTACCTGTCTGCTTATTGCACTGCGCTGAGGTCACTTGACTTCATTGACGTATAATACGATCGGCCGAATTGTGGAGGGTTCGGACCTAACCCGCTCGGGTCCGTATATCACACTGATCATGAAAGTTGCCCTCGCTGTAGCGGCGGCAAATTGTAGCGCAGCAGTTGTTACTTGGGGCATACTGCGTTAGTGGATGTTGATACTGGTTATGATACTGATGCTGGTACGGAATATTTTGTGCCTGTATTGACTGGTAGTAGCTGTGCTGCTTCTGTGTCAGTATATTATCATTATGAGCAGAAGAAAAGGTGAATACCTAGATGAATCCAGCCGGAGATCTGGACCAAGCAGACCATACACACAGCAACCTACCAGCATTGGGCCTTCCTCTTGGTTTCGGGCTTGTAGTTAAGCAGTAGCATGGGCATTCTTTATATGTTCCTATCAGCACCAGAAAGATCAACAGAGACATATTAAGACTCTGGAAGTAACTAGGGGAATGTGTACGTCCGTATGTCACATAGCGCAGGTAAGGTCGAAGAGAAAGTCACGGTGGTCCTTATAACCCTACCTTATACTAGCGTGGTGGATTGGAAGGTATCACCAAGCTTAATCTGACTTCCTCCTTCGGAGACTGCCAGATCCCCGTTCTCGCCTTCGGCCTCAGCCCTGACTCTCTGAACCGGGCACAGGTTGCCGTCGGCTCAGGCGACCTTGGATGCCCATTAATACGATACGAGGATGCACAGTATAAAAGACACCGTACCGGTACCACACCAGTGACCAATACCAGCAGCCTTGAGTGAGGTTCCAGCCGAGCCTGTGGGTACGAAGAAGGGCCTAAATTAGTGCAGGCATGAAACACCTACATACCGTAGCATAGAGCATTCTAGCGAGCACTTTCCCCGGCATAGTGAGCGTGGCTAGCCTGAGTTTGACGACTGGGTCCAGCGGCTTGAACGGCCACTATCTCGAAGACAAAAGCTTAAGAAATACAGTTTCAGGGGCTTAAAATACACTGTATGAAGGTCACGGTTGGCGATATCTGCGATTTCTGCCGCAATGCATTAGATCTAGTCTAGGTCCATGCCCACCTGGGCAGGCCTGCAGCTAAATCCGTGCGAAGTGCTGCGCAGAAGATACCCGCAGCAACGTGCGCACTCCATGCGAAGTCAATGTACCCGGGTCTGCCCGGGCACTTCGCGGATCGTACGCCCGTTATCCTGGCGTTTAGGCACGTACCTAATAGGTAGTAGCGTACCGATGTACAGTGCGAGTCGGTGCTCATTCCATCATTTTGGACTGTGTCTTCCTATCAGAGAGCTCTCCAAGTTCTTACCTTGCGTGTCCACGACCTTCTCCCTAACCTTGGATGCTTTTGGGCTGCACCCGAACATTTCAACAGCGTTTAGGATTTCTTCGACGATGACAGCCTAGCAGGTGTCAACTTGGCTTTTATCTCCCCCGCCTGTCTTCACCTATTTGTCTTTCGTTTGCCGCCACGCCGCCACCAATCCTGTCTTGCCCTTCGTCTGATGTGGTGAGCCACTCGTAATACCACTTTACGTTACGAAAAGCCGCTTCTTGCTCTCGTTATCGCGCCCGATCGCATCCGACCATCCCTTGTGACATAGGATCTAGGACTTGCCCATTCACCCATCCGCGATCGGCCGCATCATTCCGACGGTCCAACGTTCTTGCTACGCCTAAATCAAAGCGCTGCCGATGCTCGCTATTCGCGTTTCTTGATCCGACTCCCCGCAGTGCGCAGCGCAAATTAACCTTAATACGAAAGAATCGTGTCCGCTTACCTTCTCCTCAGCCTCGTTCAAACCCACGACTGCGCCGGAAGCACGTTCCTCTGACGACGTCCACTCGTCAGCCCTGCGCTCACTCTCACCTAAACCCCGCTATCAACCCCAAATACGACTCCCTCGCAACGCGATTCCCAGTTTCGAAACCCCTCACAGCCTCACTTTCCACAATTCGCACGGCGCAAGGCCGAGCCGGGGCTCCGTAACTCAGAGCAGCTCCACTGCAGCGCCGACTGCTATTCGCTCTTAAATAGACCCGGAGCGGCGCGAAGGGCTGCTGGAGAGCTCGCGATGCTGCTTCCCAAGGGCGGTATAACCTGGAAGTCTGCCAGGTCACAGCTTCCCCCGACTCGCGCGGTATGGATATTTCTCACAAGAACTCGAGTTCTCTTGACCCTCGCTCTCGCTGGGATAGTTGTGTTATTATGGCGTGGCGTCCGGTCCTCAGCTAGCGAGATGCAAAGGTACTACTATCATCTCTTGTTTCGAGACTGTTAACTCTGGCTTCTTCTTGTACTTACTAACCGAAACTCTGCCCAGCTTTTATTGTTGGGGCCCGCCCAAACCGCCCATGGAAATGACCTTGAACGAACAACAGGCATGGAATGCTCATCTTCAGACGCCCGTTATCTTCAATCATCATGCCCCAGTCACAATAGACGATCACACGATAAAGCATATAGATCTCAACGGTATTCGCTCTACGCGCCAAGCAATCGACAACGAAGAGCGCATTCTCATTCTCACGCCGCTGAAAGATGCATCACCTTACCTTGCTAGGTACTTTGACCTGCTCGTCAAACTGACATACCCACACCACCTCATCGACCTTGGTTTCCTGGTCGGAGATACGACGGATGACACCCTTGCTGTGTTGGGCACGGAGCTGGAGCGCATTCAGAAGCGCAAAGATAATGTTCCATTCAGGAGCGCTACCATCATTGAAAAAGACTTTGGATTTGTGACTGGCCAAAATGTTGAGGATCGCCACAGCTTCGCAGCTCAGGGTCCTAGACGGAAGGCCATGGGACGCGCCAGAAACTACCTCCTCGCCTCGACTCTGAAACCTGAGCACTCATGGGTTTATTGGCGGGATGTTGACATCGTGGAGAATCCCGAGAGGATTATAGAGGATTTTATATCTCTAGACCGTGACATCCTTGTTCCAAGTACGCATCCAGTCTATATATATCAGGTTCTTTGGCTGACGATGATAGATATCTGGTTTCATCGTTACGACCAGGATAACAGGGATATTGAGGGCAGATGTGAGTTATTCCATGAAAAGTAGCGGGACGAGTCATTAATGCGATTTAATAGTTGATTACAATTCATGGATCGAATCCCCCAAAGGCCTGAAGCTTGCAAGTAAACTCGACAAGGATGTTGTCTTGGCAGAAGGTATGCGCTTTGCGTTTTGGTAGCTTGCGTTTCTCAACTAACGGGTATTCTCCCGCAGGGTATAAACAATACGACACCGGCAGAACATATATGGCCAAAATGGGTGATCGGCATGCGGACCCATTCGAGGAGATCGAACTTGACGGTATTGGTGGCGTCAATATTCTAGTGAAGGCCGATGTGCACCGATCAGGTTGGTTGCGAATTTTACTGCGGGCTTCGTTCGAGGCTAACTTAATTTCATAGGCATCAACTTTCCATGTTATGCGTTCGAGAATCAAGCCGAGACTGAAGGATTTGCTAAAATGGCTAAAAGAGCAGGTTATGAAGTCGTAGGTCTGCCTAACTATATTGTCTGGCACATCGACACAGAAGAGAAACCCGGAAATGCTTAGCCGGATACAATACGCCACCTTCAACACCTTTGTACCTGTATGCCCGCGTCCTCCTGCCCGTATATACACTTCGTTGTATTGATCATGTCGACCAGCTTTGGGCAGTTTATCTTTGCAAACATTTTCGAAACTTACATATTACTGTATGAGAAGCCATTACGGGCACCTCGGCTGCGTAGGCCGCCAGATTTTCGACTTCACGTCCAACTGAGAGGAGTTGGGGAAACGGTCGGGGCGCTTAAGGGTCCTTTTTTTCGCTTTTCGTTCCTGCTTTGGTCTGCTACAAGCAGCATCAGGAACGCTTCGGCTTGGTTTTTGTAGGCAAGTCACTGGATACAACCGCAGCATACGGGGGATACTCATTTAAAAAGAAGGTCATCGTGCGAATGTCCGAATGGGAGGCCATTGTTCTGAATGTATTCTGCCACTACGGGTTTTGGGGTTAAGCTTCGTTGGCCCCTTATGCCATGTCCTTCCCGGAACGGGTTTGTTAGGGGTCTTACAGGCAAGTTACCCAGCAGTATTACGGTGCCATCCTTTGGCTTTGTGAGCGGCGCAGTTGGCAATGGGATGTACTTCGTAATTCAGAGGCAGGTGATTGGCTCCTTGAAGGGCGACTGGGTCGGATGATACTTAACAGCTTAAATATCCGGGATGCTGCCGGGTATAGAAGAAATGAATAATGCTTATTAAATTGCTTTGTCTTCTTTTGTATAGATGTGGATTACGGGCGGCTACTGTAACGTGATTGATTCTTGTTGGTTACTGCCATGCGTGGACTTAGTAGATACCTATGGGAAGTGAGGCAGAGATTACAATGTGATCTCTGTATCAATGATTTCGAACTGTCTTGGTTCAGGCATTTGAAAGTTCCATGCTGTTTTGCTTGTGCCATGCCACGTACAATATGGTGGAATTCTCGAGACTGTGATCAGTGTACATGCATAAACCTGGGTTGAGAGGGTAGATTTTCTTCCTGGAACGAGAACTCTACGGGATCATTGTTATACATTGGGCTCGTCACAGAAATCGCCGGCGCGCCATTCATGACAAACTTGTGATGGAGCATTGTTCTGGAGGGACGGGAACCAACCTCCTCTACTTTTAATGCAGGGTTGCTAGTCTGCCCAAAGTTCGATCGAAGCCACTCTCCTGTCCGCCTTGGCATTTCCATCCTCACAGCGCCGTGGAATTGGATTCTCGGTATCAGTCCAGCGGCTTGTATTTTCCCATGTTTCGTCCTTTGGGGTTTGGCAGTTTTTCTTGAATCAGGCCTTAGGTTTCTTGGCGACGACCAGGGAGTCTAGTAGCTTCTTCTCCTTCTTCTCGGCGCGGATCTGCAAGATGATGGGGCCGAGATAATCGTAGTCCTGTATTCGCATAATAAACGATTAGTTTCGCGCCATTCTTTGTGCTGAGCCTGGGATGGATTAAGCCCCTGCTCGATTTCGGGGATGTTCATGTACCTCCTCGGGCTTGGTCCACTGTTCCTTGGGCAGCTGCTTGTGTTGGATGCTGCACTGGATGGCACGGCGGATTCGGTAGACGCGGTCGTAGGCTAATTGGGGAGGAAGTCGCTTTAGGGCCTGTATGACTTCTTCGCTCTCTTCGCTGACCAGGTCATCGTGTCTGTTTACCGGGAATAAAACGAAAATAGCCTGTTAGCAATGTCTCGCGCTCGTTTCTTGGAATTAACCCGCCCTTCAACGACCAATTGGGATTCTCAACTTCGAAATTACGCCTGTCAATGGGAATGGTTGTCGCTTCCCGGCGCTTCAAAGTCCCATTGTTGACGGGTTTCCCTCAATTTGGATATCGGGGAACAGGGAGACAGCAGGGAAATAATGGGGGTGCACGAACAGAAGACCGAGCTGGCGGTAGCCGGCAGCATTCATATGCCACTTGGCCAAAGGCGTGACGAGCTTTACAAGCCATGGTCGCTTAACGATGAAAGGGTAAAAACTTGGCCACGGCATGTTGTCGGCTTGCTTTCGCAGGTCGGGGCGAATGGGCGTTCGGGAGAGTTGAAAGGTTGGGGCTGTCTAGACGGTCGTCGTCTGTCGTTCCGTCTGCGGTAGGACAAAATCGCGGAAGAGGTCACGTGATTTGAGCTCGGCTGATTACGTAGTAACTTAGCTAGTACACGCATACCTCCGTTATGTGCATAGTATGTCTTGTTAATGCACATACCTTTGAATGGATTAACAAAGGCCCGGGTCCGGAATTGATAAAGGCAAGCTGCTGGTCTTGACGATGCTACCCAAGCATCGGTATATTACACTACCTATGTACAACGTCTGGGCGAATATCCGTATGTAGTTGTACTAAAATGTGTGATACGAGTGCCTCCGGAACGGTCTGACGGTTCCAATCAGACCTTGCTTGACGCATGAAAAGGGTACCAGCTATCTACGGCCGCGATGGGTTCCGCTGGCTATGCACGGATCGGAGTGGTATTCGGCTCTGGAGTCTCCAAACGCAGGGGGACATTGTGGCGTTCTAAGCAACTTGGCTGCTCTCACGTGCGACCTACGTAATTTCTTTGTTCCCGGCTGAAGAGCTTGATACAAAGCAAAGCAAGGCAACCCGGACCCTTCTTGCACTACCATCCATCTCCCGCTGGACTTGCACACATCGTCTTCTTGCATGACATCGCAAATCGCATTGCATCCCACGAGAAAAGCAAACGATTGACACATATACATTAATCCAGTGATCGCGGCCATCTATCTTCTCGTGATTATGTGCTCTTCCCTCCGGACTGATGAGAGAGGTTGTCTGGTATAAAGCGACGGCTCCGGGATCGATCGTCGCGTAGAGCAGGGTCCGGCTCCGAGCTCCGATGCTCTTTCCTGCGCTACCTTGTAACTACACTAGGAGATACGGAATATGCTTGTAGGAAAGCACCACCGACGCTGCCTAGATACCTAGGTAGTCCAGCTATCTGACGCTAAGAGCCTAGACTACACTACGTGCTTTCAGCGCCCTAGGTATCCCACCCGGTAAGTCCCCTGTCAATTAGCGCACCAACAACCAAACGTCAGCTAAACGCCCCCCGAAGTCTGCCTCCCTAGGCTAGCCCAGGCGGAGTAAACTAGTGTAGATAGGCACATTGTTCGGTCTCGATTTTCCCTCGCCTTTCACACCTCTTCCGAAGCTGTTTGCCTCTGCTTCCCACCTCCCCTCCTTACCTAATATTAACCCGACTCATAAGTAAGCGTCGTGCTCTCCCCTATGTCGGCGCGCTCCTCCGTCCACTGCGAATGACCCGACAGTCTCACCGCTGGAAGCCCGGATTCCGAACCAGTTGGCCCGTCCTGCGAATGCCAATGGCATGCGATAGGAGGTAGCTATTGCGTCGACGTGCACTTGCGAGGGTTGTTCCCCGCACATCGCACGAGCACGACCACGAGCGCATCGTCCATCCTCATTCTCTCCCGATTTTGCGGTGCTATTACATCTCTCCGACGAGTCAAGGACCCCGTGACTCCGCTCCGATCTGTCTCTATTTATCCGCTTTGCTGTACCCTCGGCAATCACTGCGCTCCGCCCTCTTCGTACTCTGCACATCGACTCAGCTCCCTTTTGCCGACCACAGTTGGCCAGACCTGGCCGTCTTTCCCTCCGCGCTTCAACGTGGAAACTGAAGACCACCCAACCTAGTCGAGCAGCCCATCCCGGTGGGACTGGAATTGTATCGCCTACGAGGGAATGGCCCGGGGCAAAACAGCCGAGAGCCGTCCCCAAGAATCCCCGTCTCCCGGTACCCCGGAATATGGGGGCTTCACCGATCTGACCTCCTCCACAGTCGCCTACAACGGCTCCTCGGACAATCCACCACCCACGGGCTTCCGCTCGCTCGCTCCATCCACCATACCCGCCATGGAAGTACACGATTCCCAGGGGTTGACGCCGCTGCAGAGATGGGCCGCCGGTGCTTCCGAGTCCCAGTTCAATGTTTTGGCCGGCGCTGTGGGCGGGTTTACATCCGGCGTTGCTACGTGCCCGCTCGATGTCATAAAGACCAAGCTACAGGCTCAGGGTGGGTTTTTGGTGGTGTCTAAGGGGAGGCATGTTGGTCATCGCAAGGTCTACTCCGGTCTTGTCGGTACGGCAGGCACAATATGGAGAGAAGAGGGTATCCGCGGCCTGTACCGAGGCTTGGGACCTATTATTCTGGGATACCTACCCACCTGGGCCGTTTGGTTCACCGTCTACAACAAAAGCAAAAAGTACTTGGCAGATCATCATGGTAAGTTAGAGCTTCATCCGGTTCACCACCAACGCCTGGCTGCCTACTCACGTTCTTCCGTATAGTGCAAAACCAACTTGGCATCAGCTTATGTTCGTCAATTATTGCGGGGGGCAGCAGCACGATAGTAACAAATCCGATTTGGGTGATCAAGACCCGGCTCATGTCCCAACCAAGCGGCTACAACAGAGATATGTCGGTATTCCCGAGATCAGGTAACACCCCGACCTCGAGACCGACAATCAACTCTCCCTGGCATTACAATTCGACTATCGATGCTGCGCGCAAGATGTATTCGTCTGAAGGCATCTTATCGTTTTATTCTGGTCTTACACCTGCGCTACTGGGTCTGTCGCATGTCGCGGTGCAATTCCCCGCCTATGAGTATCTGAAGATGAAGTTCACGGGTGGAGGTATGGGTGAAATGAACGAAGCTACCGATGGTCAATGGTTTGGTGTGCTATCCGCTTCAGTATTATCCAAGATTATGGCAAGCTCGGCCACATACCCCCACGAGGTCATTAGGACAAGGCTACAGACGCAGCGACGTCCGACGCCGGGGGTAGAATATATACAAGGGCTGGGGATTTCCGACCCTGTCTCTGGAGATCAGTCCAAGCCGACCGAAGGAGCGAAGAGGAACGGGTCTCAACCCAAGTACAGAGGTGTGATCTTGACCTTTCGCACGATAATACGGGAAGAGGGCTGGAGAGCTTTGTACGCCGGCTTGGGCGTGAACATGATGCGAGCAGTACCCGCGGCGACAGTCACCATGATGACATACGAGTTTGTTATGAAGTCCTTACACAACGCGCAATCCAAGGGCAGGCGCAAAAGAGGCGAGGGCGTTGACGAGGGTACCATTACCGAACCCTAGACCAAGAAAAAGAAAGCCATTTAGCACGGCTGTTGCTGAGGGACCTCCTTATGTTATTGTTTTTTGTAAGCAAAGTCCCTTTTTTGTACATAACACTCCACTGGGGAGGATAGCTTCGCGCATTTTCAAAAAGAGTAGACGTGGCGTGACTGGCCAGGTCGGCCGAGACACGGGGGAGACCTTGGGTTGGCCAGGTCATCGGATACCAAAACGATACCCATTACTTGTCGGTATAGACCCATGTGTGGCAGCAAGTGCGAAGAGTAAATCGAATTCAAACTTTTTTATTATTATTTGTCTTTTCTTGGGAGTGTTTTACTGCATTGTCTTGACTGGGTGTTTTGGACTGAGTGTTTATCTTTAGGGGCGGGAGTTGAGTTTTGTCTCTGCTCTTGGAAGCTGGGTGAACTTATACACTATTCGATGTGAACATGCTTACATACCTACCTACCTTACACTAATATCAACTCGCTTCATTCGGGCCTTGTGTCTATCTTCGTGTGTAGTGGTGCGGCAAAGGGGAGGGAGGACAGAACTGGAACGGCTGCGGAGCGCGTGCCGGTGAATAGGCTAAGGTGAGTGTTCCTCACATCTTGTGGGGGTGAGATTGGGTGGAAAACGGTGATACTCGCGGAAGTTGAATTGGATTTCTCGTGAGCTAACACAGATGAGGTAGATAGATAGATCGTGACAAGGCCTGCCGACGTTGATATCGAAGAGCTGCTGTAGCTATGAGGCTATGTCTACGCTACCATTGCCGTCGAGCCCCATGCTTATTGCGCTTACCCCGGAGCTTATTCATGGAGAACGTTGATTACGATATACACAGTCATATGGTCCCATGGCCTAGAACATTCTCGGTCAGCAGAGTCTATGCTCGTTGGTACTCCGGTGATGAGGTCCCGTTATCGGCCTCGGAGGTAGAGTTGAGCCTCACCCCTACTCATCATTCATTCCATGTCCTAGAAACTCCGCATGTTATCCAGCTCTCGAAGCACCCTGCTAGCCGAGCTCGCCCGCCGAGAGGGCGCCGCCTCATTCCGAGATCCGGCAGAACTCCTGACTCTATTATATACATCCTGTCCGAAGTTCTTGTCCTCCCGCCGTCGCATGAGCCTGATTAGGGGCCATAACGCTGGGATCGTCCCCGTGATGATGATAACGTCCATCTGCGGAACGGCGTCAGTTCGCGCCGCGGCAAGGAAACGAAACTCGGCTCAGGGGTTGAAGGAAAATATAATCATGAAGTGCTTACTTCAATCCTACAGACGCGCGGTTTAGTGTCGTTCGCTTTGGGGTCGGGGGCTGTCGACACTTACGTGTACCATAATGCTATGGGAGCCCAGTAGTAGGTTGCGTCCCCATGTTTACCCCCGTCGATGATGGCATATGCCTTGGCGATTGCGGTCCCGGCTACACTGGTCGATATATCAGATAATTATTCCCCGGCGTGGTATCACGACGTACAAGATCCCCCCTCCCATCAAGAGCGACAAGTTAATCTTCATTTTCCGGGTCATGTTGAGCCCCTTGATGAACAGGGCCGGAGAGACGGCGGCGATGATGTCCGTGAGCGCGCTGTAAGTGCCCTGAACGAAGCCGACGTGCATCCTATTCCGTCGTCGTTAGCGGTCGGGCAATGGTCAGTCAATCTCGGGATAGTGGCCATCGATGCACTTAATCATCTGACGACGTACAGTATATACGAGGGGAGACAGGTCCCTTGGATCGACGGCTGCCACTGTTTCTGGGGCGGGTCGCAAAGGCAGATGGTCACCACGGCCGCGGCGAGATTCAGGCCCGTCAGCGTGGCGCCTAGGGCCCAGACGGATATGACGTGCCATCTCTTTGCTGACATGCCGATCAGCCGGAGGAGGAATATCAAGATGGAGATCTTGCTTGCCGTGGACGAGATCAGATGGCAGATCAGGGCCAGGATGCTGTATTTCATGGCCTCTGCCAGGTCGGCTGGGTCTTTGATTTCTGCTTCGCGTTTGCCTAGGCCGTAGGAGACGCCGATGGTGACTAGGACGGAGCATACTACGGCGGATATCTATTTATGTTAACAGGGAGGGTTGTCTGTCAGTATCTGCGCCTTGGGGTTTTGTGTTGGTTGGTTCATTCTCACAGATCCGAGCACCATGAACAAGTCATCCCAGCCCGTTTGTTTCGTGACCACTGTGGGATATTCAATTAGTCTTGAACTGATAGCATCATGTTGGGGATGGTAAAGAGAAGCTCAAGCCCGTGAAGTTACAGTTAAAGTACGGGTTCTGAGTGTGTTTGGATCAGCACTTACGGGTTCTCCCTAGAACCCTGGTAACGGTGACGAGGATGACTAGGCTTGCGAGAACCCAAGACACGACAACGAGCGTCATCACCTTGTTTCACCCCGCTATGACGAATGCGGGTACGGAATATTTCGAAAGGCTCGGTGTTCATCGGGCGGAATGAGTATGCGGACGACTTCGTGACGGGAGATCGAGAGAGACCGTGGGAGCAATAAGCTACGCATTTACGATGTAGTTTGGTTTCAAGCTTTACGGATATCGGAACAGCAGGAATGTAATACACTACAGATAAGTAGAAGGAGAACATTTGATGTTGCTGGCGGCTTCTTATTGTTCTATAGAGAGGGTTGTTGGAACTTGGCGAACGCTCTGCATACATATCGCAGCGGTCTCTCATTTGCTTTACGGTACACTAAAAAGGCGACTATTGGGTTTTCTCCGGAGTCGACGAGGATCACGAACGTTTTGACTTGCTTTCTCAATTTCTCAGCGGCTCTAGTCGTATGACGGTCACCGTAACGGGTTAGGGATCAACGGACGGTGAACCTAGTGTAGTTTAGATGCAGGCATTCGAGCATGGGATCCAATAAGCTCCAATCTCGGCACTGCGGTTAGCAATCATTGCGTCTGATCGCTGCAAGCGATGCTGCCGGACGCACTGGAGATACGGTCTGGACACGCCGCCGAGCCCGCCGATTAGTTGTCGGTCGGGAACTTGGACAACTTAGGCAAGATACCGGTACTTGAGAGCGATGGTGCAATGAAGTGAATCCACAACGCCGACAACTCAGCAACTCAGTATACACAGTGTAATAGGTAGCGTAAACTACACTTCAACATGTAATCTAAATAGTTGCCACCATTCGGATCCTGACTTTTTTGCAGGCGTCCCATCGGCACGGTAGCGTCTGCGCCACTATGGTAAATCTGGGGAACTGGGGGTATGTTCCTTCGTTTACAACTGACCCTAGTTACGAAATAAGTTCTAACTATCAGAAAAATAACGGCAAATAGGTAGTGGCAATGCACTGCGTACACGGCCGTAGACTCAAAGGTTTAAACGGTCAATCAGCTTTCTGACCCAACGGGCGAAGTGGGCTTTGGCGAACAAAATCCGACCGCCTGAAGAAGTGAAGCAGGTCATCGTGACTGAATGACCGTTTAAGAGGAAACCAGGGGTGTCTGCCCGATAGAACACTAGGTCATGTTGGTCGCTCGCGTCGTGGCGGCGTCGTGAGTTTAAAGAGGGTCTCGTTGACAATGCCTTCAAGTAACTTAGGTACTAACTTGGTTGAGTACTAACAACCAGTTATCGTTGTACTCGTGAGGGCAAGGGTTTGATTGTCTGTTATTGCCGTGTTGGTAAAGATGGGATTGCCCAGATTTGCGGTTGGTTTACCGGAGGAAACTATTCGCACCACTGACGATCTACGGGGTATGTTCGCACTCCGTAAGTAGTAAGTACCTACACGACGTACATTACTACCTATGACTACACCAAACTGACTCGTGTAATACATATGCCGAATTTCATGCTCCAAACTGTAACTCATCCGTGCCACCCGCGGGCCGCAGCTCAAGATGCCCCGGTTCCGGGTTCCTGGCTACCGGGTTCTACCAATGCGTGGCGTAACCCGATCGGGGTTAGCATACCCAGACATTCACCGGCTCCGCCGGTCGTTCCCGTTCCCGCAAGAGGAGAGAGACAATTCCAACAGTTTCGCGGTCGACATGGTTCTCCGCCAAAGCCGAGCTTTGCGCACCTCATGAGATCGGCAGAAGACCCTGCTATCACACGCTGTCTATTTCGTAGGTAGTATGCAGATGACGTTGCCGGTGACCGTGCCCATGGCTCTGGGCTCTGGAGTTTTACTAGTGATAGCCTGATAGGTATTATTACGGAACGCTCGGTTCATTAGTAAGTGGGTACCTTGTTGAGGTTATAGCTCGGTCTGTCTACCTGAATAACACAAGTTGCTGTCAACGAGACCAATGGGGTTTCCCCAGAGTCTTCAAGAAGTATATTAATGCGTTTCAGGCGACTGGCAGACACTCACACAGCCTTAACCTATGTAACATAATTATATGTTACCGTTAAATGGGTGCCCATTGCCCAGTCACGACAACATCGAAGGGAACGGGACGGGCCGACGAAACCTACAAGTTAAAGAGGGGACTATGATGACAAATGTCTGGGACAGGCGTACTAACAAGGCATGGATGAAGTGATAGGCCGGGGAAAGAAGCAAAACTACCTAGTTTTTCGGATTGGCGGAAAGTCCGAGATGGGTCAAGGTATAACGGGAGTCGGGACACACGCACGCACACACACACATGCGGTACCGTGGCGTCGAAGCACTTAAGGTTGCCATCATTCAGGGGGTCTACGATCGTATATAGGGATGAGCAATGTCCCGGTTTTTAGTAGTCGAGAATGACTCGAAAATCGATGGCATTGAGGTCTACCCTCTAGTTACCCCTATTCATACAATATACATTGACCAGGACCTTGACGATCCAGTTGTAACCTGCGACCGTGCCTATTGACCCTTCTGCACTTTGGGTCGTAGTTTTCTTATAGAAATAGAGACGAAAGCGTATCGTCCAATATTAATATGCTACTACGCGATATATCTTTTGATGAGCCCGAAGCCTGGTTTGAATACTGGTCGGTTTCCATACCTATCACGCGAAGGACGGGTCAAAATGAAGAAATATGTTCATGGGGTAAAGCAAGGCTTTGAATAAGTCTATAAATTCTGAAGTGCGACGCGATCGCGTAGCCGGATACTCAAATACGGCGTACTGACCAGAGAGCAAATATACCGCCTGTTTCTGTCACGAAAGGGGTTTCTTCCTGGCTCCTAGCTTTCGGCCAACGAATCATGACCGCGGTGGTCCCGGCCGAGTCGCAACAGGCAGACCTAGGTAGTCCTCAACCCCCGATTATAAGACGTATTTTGCGGTTTCCTTCATAGGCATTTACTATACAACACCTGATCACTGTTCTCGAATAAAGAATCATTGGATGTATCGGATTTTGGTACCCATTTCCATGACCGAGACTGATTTTATGAATACCGCGCAGGGCCGCCCAAAAGTCAGAGATTGCCTGCTAACTAAGCATGGAGCAGCTTGGAGTTTCCTTCGTTTTTTCTGATTGGTTTGAAACGTGATAACTATGTTGAGGTTGATGCCCTTAAATTCGTAGTCACCCTCTTGGAGAAGCCCTGACTTGAGGAATGGGGTATTCGGCATTCCGCGCATTATCGACTTCACCATGCAGCCGACTGTCTGATGTCCGAGAATATGAGATGGTGTGAAAACCAAGTTTGAAGTTTCTTTCAGCTTCTTGACTTCGTTTCTCTATTGTATCTTTTGCGTTGTGTTCTGTGCCCGTTTCTCTGAACATTGTATAGGTACCTGCTATTAAATGATTGTAGGTATCATGTCGGTCAAACACCCTCATAATTTTGGCAGACGACCGATTAACCATCATGGCTCCTTGTACAGCGGCTCTCGGCTATCATATAATCATGAGCTAGAGACTTCTGCGGTAGGACTCAGGAGGGAGGTCTAACGGCTACTTAGGCCGACAGTTGCTTTTTCATTGCCGTTAATCTAGGATAGAGTTCTTTCCCGCCAACTCTCGAGGACGACTATAACGAATCTATGTCCAGCTGCCTGCTACCTCTGTCGCCATTGACCACTATGGTATTCCTTACTTTACTGTTCTACGTAGCCAGCATCGCAAAACACGATCACTACAATATGATGATATGATCAATAATGGAGGAGGATCGGGGCTTTATGGTTCATGGCGTGAAGATGTTGATGCTTGATTAGGTAGTCTAGCTATTGATTGATTATTGTCCTCGCCTCAAGCTATCTACTACAGTCATTCACTCGAGAAATGACAGAAGCAAACTCGTCTGGGCGAATTTGGCCAAAGGTCTATTGGACCGTGCCTGAGGCGGCGCGTGAAGCCTGTTGGCTGTTGACCAGCGTCTCTAAGTATCGGAAACTATATAGTATAGGTTTACTTATGGTCATTTACTACGGCAGTTAAGGTCTCATATTCGTGGCAATAGCATACGGGACGGAAGACTAAGTCGAGCAGCCGAGTTGACAGCTTGGACCGGGTGAAACGTACGGAATATACCTACTACTTTGCATTTTCAAGCTATGAGAAGTGCGCATAACATCAGGATTCAAATTACTTTTGACAGTCTGAGAACAAAAAGCATCGATAAGACAGAATTTTAGGGATTTCTGCCATTTCAAAACTCAAATGTCTACAGAATACAGTAATATCGCTCGTAATGCCTTGGGTACGCTCAGGGAGCTTTGAATATGGGGGAAGAGAGGTTGGGATAAGCACTAGGCGATACATCATAGCCAGGAATTCGATTTCGAATCTGTTGATCGAACAGGGATTTACCAAGGCGCCAAGAAATCGCTCTATTGAAGCCTTTCGTCGCCAAAATAGAAGCGATTAATGCGGGTTATACGGAAAAGGCAGCAGCGAGCGCTTCCTTTCAATAATTGTAGCTCGGACTTCCGTACGGAGCTCGGCTTTAAAGCCGATGTGCAGCTTGAACCGCGGAGAGGAGCCCCGAGACCCATAGCTTGCGTATTGCATGAGAACTCCGGCTAGGACTCCGTCCCCTTACACGGATAGTAGCACCCGGGATTAACGAATCCTCAGCCGCCAACACTAATCAACCGACATTATTGATAGTTCTAACGCGTTTGGTTTTCTCTTCAGTAACGCGATGTCCGACGGTCCGCGACTGTGCCGCAAAGCGGCGTTAGTTGTTGCTGCTTACTCACTTCCACAATACGAGGGCGGCGGGCCGGGCGTCTTCGCAGACTCCTATCCTGAAGACGGCAGGTCCCTTCCGGTGCCAAGATGCAGTTGAACTAGTGCAGTGTGATTGGGACAAGCAATGGACTTTTGATTCGAAATGAATGGGTATCTGTTGTCCTGTAGGCGCTTGCTCACCGTATTCACGCGTATTGCCGTATACACTAGCCAGCGTCTTGATCCCGTCAGCTTAGTGTATGCGTATAGTCGATGCCGTGAAACCGACACACTTACTCCGACGCAGGTGGACCGTGGCTAAAGACAAAGCAAACGGTAGGCAAGAAGGACCATCAGGTATAATCGGCAAAGAGATCCGGATGACCAATTATTCCAATAGCCACATCATGTGCTGTCATCTTCGATGCTGCTGTCTACTTATAGGCATCAGCCAGTAAGAGGGCAGAAGACAGCCAAGCTCCTCCAGCGCCATGATAGCAGGTTGAATGATCCCCATATTTGACACAGACGCCAGAACCGAGGATGGGCCAACCACTGCCACCGCTCCACGATCTCAATAACCGAAAGAATGTCACCATTGAGATCCCGCCAGCCACTATTGCGAACGATGAGGCATTCGTCCGTGAGCTCGTCGGCATCATAAACACTGAGTACAGCTGGGGGGAAGCCGGTGTTGTCCGGGACGGCACCAAGCGCACGACGGTCTCCGAGGTGGCCGATCAGCTGCGTGCGCGCCATTTTGCCGTTGCGTTCCTCCCCTCGTCGGGCGGTACCCGCGAGATTGTCGGGTGCATCAGCGCCAAGCGGCTGAATGCCACACACGGCGTGATGAGTCTGCTAGTGGTGCGCTCGGAGCACCACGGCACCGGCGTCGCCCGCGATCTGTTCCGGTTCGGCGAGGAGCACTGCCGCCGGACGTTTGGCGCGAAGTTCATGCAGATCGAGCTGCTTGTGCCAACCACTGTCGAGAGCGCACATAAAGTCCGCCTGCAGGCCTGGTATGAGAAGATGGGGTATGCGGTGGTGTCAATGGGTGACTTTGCCGCGGATTATCCTCACATGGTGCCGTTGCTTCTTGGACCGACCGACTATCGTGTTTTTGAAAAGAGCCTCGACGCTCAGGCTCGGACATCTCGGCGTAGACATACACCCGAAGCCAAACTTTGAAGCCAGACGAACGCGGAACATCAGGACTTGATTTTGTTTTGGGTGTTTGGCGCCATACAATGTGCCACGACTGCGGAATCCCCCCGGGGCTTACCGGGACGGGTGAAGGAAAGGGTTCCAGCAAGGCTTCAGCCGGCTGTATGATAGGTAATGTTACCTACTGATAGAGTGTATCTGTATCAAGAACTGTAAAAGTACAAGAGCTTTTAGAAAAAGGAATCTAAAATACCGTGAATCTCGCACCCGAGTGGGATAAAATATGACATGTCGTCTGCGGGGTTAACTTATACGGGGACGCGAGTCAGTAGATACTGATTCACTGAGACTGCCATTCTTATGTGCTAGGTAAATAGCTGTACGGTCCGTACGCTCCTTGACGTTGTAGACTTTGATATGAGCGGGCACTGACACGGGATCGACCATCACTTCTCCCTTGATCAGTTTATAAGACGTGAGATTTCTATCGGGACGATACTTGTATAGCCCTAGGATAACCGTGACGATTGAATGCCGAGAATGAACCGTGTCAAGCTGGACAGCAGGAATCCGGATGTACCGAGACCTGTAAAGTTAAGAGCCAGGACACACTTGGGTTCATCAGCGAGTCCTTACCCCGCGGCCCGCCCCTGCTTTCTTTGCCAGCCAGCGTCTGGACTCTGTAGATGGCACGGGAGAGAATCGGTATCGATTTGGATTTCCGTCGCTTTCGGACTTTGGTTCGAACTGCGGACTGCATGTGATCATCTCCGAGGCAGATAAACACGGAAGCGGGAATCCCGGGGAGGTGCATAATCATGTCGCGACGGGTTGACAACTGCTTCTTACAAAGAGGCGCCGTACACTGCATAGCGTGCAACGTTTCTACAGTACATGGTTATTCCCGACCGAATCCAGAATTCCAGATCGGCGTTAAAAGCAAAAACGTTGGATGTTGGACGAAGTATATAGGCTACAAGGGTCGGAGGCAGCACGGGATGCCACGGGATGCCACGGGTTGCATTACGTTATCCGAGCTGGACTAGGTAGCGTAGGGCAGATGCTACCTAGAATTACTACGCCAGAGGGGGTACATATTGTAGCAGTGCAGTGCAGCCCATGAACTTGGCTGACAGGCGTGCTAGAATCAGCACGTTCTGGCGTATACGCTATATGCGCGTGCCCAGACCCATAAATGCAAGCCGGGGTAGTGCTACCTACACTATCTAGAACACAGACAACTTCCATTCCAGGTGGTTGAGGTTAGAGTAGCTTGCATCCCTTTGTATGTAACTGATCCGTAATAGGGCAGGTATCTATTAATATACGTGTTGCGCAGGAAGAATTGAGTGAATTCGAAAGACCGCTCTCATTTGGAATAGGGTCGAGTCCCTTTCCTCTGTACCGAGACAACGAAACTTGGCCTTTGCTGACCTTGCGTCACAGATGGCGCTACACTATCTAGGTTACTGACGTAGTGGGCAAATAGTTAGATGCGGAAGAGATCCCAAGGGTGCCTATGTATTCCATACGGAGTAAAAGTTTCTGATGGGTGAAATCCTCCGCAAATCAGGGGTCTATGTCATTTTGCCAACACTGGTGATCATCATAGACCAGTTTGTAGTACCTAGAGTCGAGAGAATTCCCGCAACACAATTACCGATACCTACTATGTAGATTAGGTAGGTAGCTAGGCCGGGCGGCCGACCAGAGCTGGTGGCCCAGCTAGCTTCGTACTTAACGCTTCTAAGCCACCCCTTTACGGGTCAAAAAATGGTCCCCCTCGGGGAACCCCGGGGCCCGGTTTTTGACTCGGAAGGCAAATAGGTATGAAAGTTGCCAAGACACTTTTTTTGGGTTCAAGAAGTTTCTGGCGTACTAAGATCGACGAAGTAGTAAATGTCTCAAAATGTCGATTTCTGGATGATTATGATACGGCGTGGCCCGTACTGTAGCTTCAGACGCAGGCAACAGCCGCCAAGGACCGTCCGCGCCCGGGCTCGGGGTTACAGACGGGGGCACGTCTTGATTAGTACCGTAGTGAACATTAGCTGGGTAGCGCCGCGGAGCTGGTGATGTACATAGTAAGGAACGGGTTTCACTTATAGCACTAGATAGACCGTAGTTTCAAAATGGAATATTTTATTCCGTATCCGTGCGAAAGTCCGATTGAGAAATGTCGGTCAGGTCAGAAGCCTCGTTAACTTTGCATATCCATCAACGTGGACGGGAAGTAGGTAAATTAGTGACAAATACTAGGTAGCCTGAGTTAAAACTTTAAATGAAGAGCTTACCGTTCACGGCAAATCATAGAACTCCGATGAGGGTTTTGGGATCGAAACAATCTCGTGAAATGGTCTCGTGATTGGCCGTCGAAACTGTTACATACGCGACTAAATGTGTCAACTAGAATATAGTATGTATGCTTGGTAGATAGGTAGGTAGTAGGTACACTAGATGGCAGCATCGTGGCCTGGAGTTGCTTTTCCGCACACCGTTTACGTACCACCTAGCTAGGTACGTCATACCCAGATATCGGCTACGCAATTGGTTGCGATATGGACAACTGAGAGCGGGATTCTCATGGCAAGCTGCTGACTTTGAATTACTATGTAAGGATTATAGCGACAGAATGCTTTACCTGGCTTGAATGCCCGTTGTGACACAGTTTTCGATTTACACCGGGCCAGAGATAGATTGAAGATATGGTTGTCGACTTTGCCTACAAAAGCCAATTGTTTATTCATTGGTTAATTAGAGGTACCGGCCTACCGTAGATAGCCCGTAGTGTCACTACATATACGGAGTGCATGTGGTAGATCTATCCAAGTAGCTCGCTGGCCAATCAGCCAAGGAGCACCGATTCGTTAAGTGAACAAAGCAACTGCTTACACAGAACAAGAGGATGTACCTGTTCCGCAAGGGATGCACGATGGAAGATTTTGGCGTGTCAAGTACATTCCACTAGTGTACTGGTAGATACGGTTGAATACGGCGTGCCGTTGAGATTAGGTGCTTGCTTATGTAAGAAGGCGGCGTTCGGGCGCGATGATGTTTATCAGCTGCATACCTCGAATGTGCGGTTTGTACGTATGAAATGCAGTTACTAGGTGTGATTTGGTGCGCTCATTGTCTACGGTCCGATGCGTTCGTCTCGGCCTGCTTGAGTTCTCACCTTCAACGGCGCCGGGCATATCGACGGAGAGCTCAGTCCGTGTGGGGAGGCCAATCGGCAGGGAAGGGGCAGGGGAGGGCCCGTACTTGCCCCTGCACCCAATAAGCAGCGCATCATGTAATGCTTATACTCGTCCGGTCTAATAGCGACACCATCACGATACTCGCTAGATATTTCCATCCCAGCGTTCCTTGCGCAGTACCGCGCTGTTTTCTCTTTGGGGGCCGTGAGATATCTTGCTCTTGCGGATGATCTTTGTCGTTTTGGGAGATATGTGTGCACCTACATGCGAATCCAAATGTGTGAGTGAGTGCGTTATTGTCTGTACCGGTATTCTTTCTGTAGATGTCATCCTAGTCCAATCCCCCTGGCTGGTCTTCTCCACCAATAGAGACTCATTAAAGTGCTGACACAGCTATCTAGGGCCTTCGCGATAAATAGATCGGCGATTAGCACGGTAAATAGACCATGGATGCGTTGGCATCTTATTGCATGATTCGTGACTGCAGCGGTAAGCTGGATCTACTGGATAGTGGTGGTATGAGGTGAGGATGGCCCAATTGACACGGTCCGACGGAGCAGCTCTATCTAGGTAGTGTAGATAGCTCTCGAGGGATGAGCGTTTCTATTCCGCAGTCATGGGGGCTGCAAAAAGTCAAAACCGACGGCGAGCGCCGAGGAGTTTACGAGGAAGAGGTCCGCGCCCAAGGACAGCAGCGGAATTGGCACTTACTCGATACGCCGTACGTTTCGGCGTTTCGGTGATAAGCGAAACTGGCGCATCCGTTCCCATCAAGGCGTCTATTCTTGCGCAAGACAAGCATTGTCTGCAGGTACCCTAAGTAGTTGACGGCAGGGTGGTGTAAAGAAGCGGCACTATAGCGCAGTTACTATATCGGGATCACCAGGATATGTAATCAGGCCCGGCAACCGTATCGCGCTATCGTAGTGTACGGATTAATACCTAGGTACTATGTAACCTAGGTACCTAGGTGCCTATCTAGGGCCGGGGAATTGGGACCGTTTCAGATCGCGAAGCCGCGCTAGGAAGGTAACGGGGCGCTAGCCAGGGGTGGACGACAGCAGCCCGGCGCGCACAGCCCGCATCTGTCACGATCTCTTCTTTTTCCTGTCCAGCGAGGTAGAAGATCGACTCTATTCTAAGCCTGAATAAGCGAACCCTTTGCGCTGCTTCTTGGCAGGTAGGCAGCTGCATAGCTGATACACTTCTGGGTCTAATGGATCTGCATCGACCCGATATCCCCTCAGGAAGCCGGCTTGCGTGGCGCGTCACATGCTCCAGAGTCTACCTAGTCTACCTGCGGACTGGCTACATGCGGACGATCTTCTCACTCGGATCTAACTTCGAACTCCGGTATGCCTGGCTTGAAGTATGACACCACTCTGAGCATGCCATTTGGCCGGATTGCACAGCCAATGTACGTATGTACACCCGACTTCTCCCGCATGGATCTTGGAGAACTGCGAAGATCTTATTAGTAACTTCTAGTCGTGCCGGGTCTAGGGAAGAATCCTACAAGAGTGTTCGCATAGCCGCGGCATAATTCGGCATGTACTTTCCTCTCTGATGATGCTGAAAGTAAAGATTCAAGCCCTGGATAATGTCCTCGTCGCTGCTCGCGTAGTGCCGAACCGGTATATAAATCTTGGCGACTGGGAACTCCTCGCCCAGTCTGAATTCGATATTGTAGAGTATGCCTGCGGTTCGGTGGCCCACGTTAGGCAGCGGCTGTTCCGGAGATGCACCCGCATCGATGTCAAAGAGGGCATTCCACAGACGCCTGAGGTCTTCAAGTCCTTGATGAAGCTTGGGGTTCTTGATACGGCCTCCGATTGTCATCACATTGATAACGGAGTTGAAAGTCGTCTCCCGGCACCGGAAGTATATCTTGATGCGTGATTCTAATGGGTCGATGAGATCAATAGCCAGCATCTCGTGCTCTAGCGGTTTGGCACCTCTTTCGGACGAGAAGGCGCAAAACATGTCCCAGGGCTTCAGGTTGCCCTTTGTGCTGTATGGTGCGGCCCGAATTGCATCCGTGAGGACTTCCAGATTCGATTGCCCCGTGACACGGGCCCTTATCTTCGGGAAGAAGTACACCTTAGCCGTAACCTCAGTCTCCGATAGGTCAAACGCGTAAAATATGGAAGTGTTGTGATCTCCTGCGTCTTGCACGAAGCTGGCGGCACCCTTGCGTACATCGAAGAATTCCCGAAAGTGGTAAAACCACTCCAGCCTCATGTTTTCTAGCGAACGCTCTAGGTGCTTCTGGAACGCCGGCCCAGCGATCAGATTTCCGGGATCGAGCGGAGTGCCAGCATCCAGGCCAATAGGCTCTATAGAGTATCGAATTGTCGGCGGGCCATCTTTTGTGCCCCAGTCCCAACTGAGCTCAAGAGGGGTCCCGTCATCCGTCATAAAGCTCGGCCATCGCGGCGCGTTCCCTTCGGTAGTCCCATGAGAGACACCAAGGTACGGAGCTGCAACGTTTGCGAAGAACTTGAGATCTCGACGCTGTAGGTGTTCAGGGTTTCCTGCAGCGTGTAGGAGGACGGCCAGAGCTTTTCCAGAATGTTTGCTCCACCAAAAGCGATGGTGGACATTTTGCAGGGTCCCAAGCTCGGCATCAACTTGGTGCCAGACCGAAAGCCCAGCCGGAGAGTTGGGATTGTGAGGAACCCGTCCATTGGGTGCCTGTGATTCCTTCTCGACTGGCGCTGTTGAAGATCTGGGGACAAGTTGGGGATGATGAACATGTAGGTCAGGTGTGCCCTTACGCAAAGCCCGAACCGTCTTCACCGCGCTCCATAGCCAACCCCCGTTGACGACACTCAGAGCTGCCAGGACCAAGAGAGAACAGAGTAACGGGGTGTAATAGATTGATAGGGTTGAAAGACACGAATGAATGAGCGACGGCCCAAAGCCCAAGTCACCGAGTAAAGACGACATTGTGGTGTCGAGCTTGTGACGATGGTAGATGGGAAATGTCTACGAAGATGTATCCAACCCAGCTCCCTATTGTACTACCAGTACCGTCGTCGAAGGCAACCAGGGCCGCTCTTGGCTTTAATGAGCTAAGCCTATGGATGTTGCTGCGGCTGGGATGCCTGGAGAGATGATACATCACACCTGCAACCTGATACCAAGTGATCCCCGCATTCCCTACTCCTGCTGAATACCCAATGTCACACTACACTGAGCTCGCCGCTCAATGATTCAGCGGCATGGCATCAGGACCGCCGGTTAACCTAGCAAGCTTGGTTAACCCGCCAGGTATACGTCCGTACTAGGCTTCGAAACTATCTCGGCTCCCGCTACTTTACCGTGCTACACATGCTAGATAACTACGGTTCGCCGACCTGTGAATACAGCTTCGCCGAGGCCTTTGGCCCACGCCCCAAACCACCCATTGATTCATCCACCCCACTGAACACTCGGTATAGCTAATTGTACGCTAACATTCAAGCGGTTGCTAAAGTTGTTAGATATGTAGAGGGCATTCCCCTTGCTTGCGCTCCCCTTGCTTGGGCCCTTTCTCTCTTCTGGTTGCCGTCCAGAAGTCAACATACTCGTCTGTTCAACTGGAGAACTCAGCGCGCCACATTCAATGGTCTCGACTTGTGCACATGAGAGCCTGGATCGTCGCAAGCTGCATGCTGCCAAACATCCGCTTTACCGCTCGTCTGCAAAGACCGACTGCCCAACCTGAGGACCAACCATGCCATCCTCGTTTGGAAGGAAATGGCCTCGCGCATAACCCTGGGTGGATGACTTGCTCTGTAATATGCATATTGGGCCAGACCACCGGAGTCATCGTCACGGCATTGGACGTCTTACTAGGTATCAACCCCCTTCGGGCCGGGCCCACCGGCAATGCAGGTAATATTATTATTATGTATGGCTGGGGGAACTAAGGCATGACGTTGCATCGTCACTTCATCTGACAGCCTGGTCACCCTGGTTCAGTTCCGCATCTCGATTTACTTGGTCTGGAGGGATGAGGCGAGTTATCATGCCCAAAACAATGCAAGGTGGACGGTCCTGGGAACCACACCGCCCTTATCGTATAGCGACATATATGCGGGCATCCGCATGAAGCATCTAGGAGACGATGGCCGAGACTGAGGTGACATCGACAGGATCCTGTAAGGATTCCAGGACCTCAAGTACATACCTACATCTGCCCTACTCTCATGACTTTTCCTTCAAAATCGACTGTATGCGCCAGTTCTCTCAGACATTGCCTGGGCTATTCTAGTTGATCCTCAACCAAAACGATGGAGTCGACGCAGCACATCGTAACCTCTCTCATCTCAACCGCAAGGGCGGACCCCATTGTTGTGGTGCTGTTCTGTGTCGCCGTCTATCTTGTGCGGACTCATTACTATAATGGACTACACAAGATTCCCGGTCCCTTCGTTGCTAGTCTCACCAGTCTTTGGAAATGGAACAAAGTCCGCCGAGAAGAGATGCACACGATAAGTGCCGACTTGCACGACAAGTTCGGCCCGCTGGTCAGAATTGGTCCCAACCACGTTTCTGCTTCGAGCGCAGAGGCAATCAATATCGTTCACCGGTCGAGGACTGGGTTCACAAAGGTATCTTCGAACACTCAATGTTCTCATCGCGATGCTAAGACCTACTAGGCACCGATGTATGGAATTCTGCAGCCTAAGTTTGAGGGTTCAGACCTCCACAACATCTTCTCAACCCAAGACCCGGAATACCACGCGGCGCTTAAGCGCACCATGGGAAGCTTGTATACGACAACAGCAGTGATGCCTCTCGAGTTCCACCTTGATGACTGCACCAAGCTTTTCCTTACCAAGATGGACGAGCTCATCGGCTCGAGGAAATCGGCTCCGGTTGACCTCGCGGGTTGGCTTCAATACTACACCTTTGATTCGCTCGGAATGATCAATTTCTCTCAGAAGTTGGGCTTCCTTGAAGCTGGCGTTGACCTTGAGGGGATTTGCCATTACGACCACGATCAGATGTTATACTTTGCCATAGTACGGGTATCCCATCTCATAATATATCTGTATATCCATCCATACTGACACTAGGCTCACCTAAATTAGTGGGGTCAGATTGCTTCAGCCGAGAAGGTGTGGTCGAGTGTGAAGAACTACTTGACAACCAAGAAAGAGAACCCCCTGTTCCATGTAAGTGATCCAAAGGATGATACAAATCGATCGCCACTAACCACGACAGTTCGTCGTCAAAATCATCAAAGAGCGCCAGGAAAACCCCAACGATGCAACAGATATGTTGAACTCATTCCTAGCTCTTCACAACGCCGCGCCGGAAAAATTCACCGAGAGGGACCTGCTAGCAGCGGCGTATATCAACGTGTGAGTGCCGTGGCACGTACAGCAGCTCCCTCATGCACTCGAACTTACTTCCAAAAACAGGGTTACTGCACACGACGTCGTTGCTATCACATTGCGAGGCGCAGCCTACTATCTCGCCAGACACCCCGAGGTACAGAAGAAACTGCAAAAGGAGATCATGGACATGGAAAAGGCGGGCAAACTGTCCACCCCGTCCCAGTACTCAGAGATCACGACCATGAGCTACGTGTAAGTAGAGCACACCGGCCTTGCTGCCGGTGATTCGAAGCTGACAAAATGCGAAACTAGGCTGGCTGTCACGAATGAAACCCTCCGATACCACCCCAGCACCGGAATCATCTTCGAGCGCGTGGCCCCCAAGGGCGGCGTCACCCTGCACGGCCAGTACATACCCGAGAACACGCACATCGGCGTGAACGCATGGGTGATCAACAGGGACAAGAGCATATTCGGCGAGGATGCAGACACCTTCCGACCGGAAAGATGGATCGAGAGCGACCCGAAGCAGGTAACGGCAATGAAGATGAACTTGTTCACGGTGCGTGGCCCTCCATTACACAGCTTACCACGGCCCATACCCTGCTAACGTGATGATAGTTCGGAGCGGGCTCCAGACACTGCATCGGGCGGAACCTCGCTATGATGCAGCTTACCAAGATCATCGTTGAATTGTACCGCAACTACGACATCTTGCTGGCCCACCCGGAGCAGGAGTGGAAGGTTTCGGGCGGCTGGCTTACTAGACAGACCAATATGGACATGATCATCGGCAAGAGGGGCGCCTTGCTCGGGGCGTGAGCGTGTTAGGAGTAGCAGTTCATCAACGGCAGTGGCCAAGGGGCGAATCATGTCAAAGCTAGACCAAAAGCCTCAAGGGGTACTCCAGCCCGAATAGAACGCGTGAACATCGATGTTTTTGCTTTATGTCTGATGTGCATTTGAATAAATCGGCCCTGAACGCCGTCCTTTTTTCTCGTCTCACCTTCAGAGATTCCTGCAACTTTACCGGTCGCCGGTCGGCCGGCGCTGACCCGGCCGTCCGACCACCGTTGCTAGGTTGACTACCTACTCATCCGCCGGCCAGCGGACCATCGGGAACAGATGGAATCCGGCCGCCGGCTCCCGAAACAACGGCCCGCCGGTCATTAAATGATGTGATAGACCAGGCACATGATGTCAAGTTTCCGTGCAATGACTTAGGGATTGGCACGCGAAGCTCTTACCGACAGGGTTATAACCAGAGCTACCTACCGCCCTAAATATGCGTTGGCTCGATTCCGATATGTGACAATTGCTATGGTTACGTATAGAGGGGAGTGGGTATATACTACAGCGATATTCCCATCGCTTCCTATGGAAGGTCTGCGGCCGCATCGATGGTATCTGCCGGATGATACCTCTCGAGTCCCAACTAGGTATTGAATAACTGTCGACCGGCCAGGGGGCTGGTCAGTGGTCGATCGGTTGAGGGGTATCAGCCGACGGGGCTGAGCGATATGCAGCCCTGTCGACGGGCCACTTTGATTAATTCTCAATAATCGCGAACGGTGGGCTTGCGAGGTGATTAGGTAAATACCGTCTCCATATTGCACGGCTGCCCGGGTCCGTCCTGACTCTCGCCAACATCGACTATTGCCGCCACATCAACGACCATGGCGCCGGTAGCTCGGGTGGTGCGATATGACCTTGGTATGAGGGATTCATCGAGGGGTCGAGCGAGGTGTGTGGATTACAACTCTGCTTGAGGACTCCTATCCGCCCGATTTCGACGATCTGAATACCAGGCAAATTCCCCAAGAGAAGGGGGTCATGATATGTGAAATATACGTTATTTCCCGGCAAGCTGGATATGAAGGGCCTGTTTCCTTCGAGTATCCCGATTCTTTGCATATTCGAGTTTGCCAAGAGGATAGGGTTGATCTTTGGTTATCATCCGCAAGCTTGCCAGTACACAAGCAAAGGCCTGTGTATTTGAAATTCAGATGCTTCAACTTCAAGCAAGGTTGCCCCACACCCTCCCTCCGGTCTATCGCCGTTGCGACATTGAGGGTTTTCGGCAAAGCGGATGTCCTCGCCGCAAGTACGGTGTGTATAGCCCTCCGTCGTCACGAACCACAACCCCAGATAGCCTATGCCATCTCAAACCCGACCTGCCTCGTCCCAGTATCGCAACCGGAGACAACATACCGGCGGTTGTCTGCTATGATGGCACGTCCTGCATTAACGCACGGTCGTCAATATAGCCTATAGATTACATTATGTGCCTACAAGATGCGTGACGGGATCCTGGACTGAGGACGGTGTCGTGAGGGCCAGGTACTGTCGTGGTGTACTGTACGCACCATCAGAGATAGGCTATCTGGACTACATACATCAGTACTGTCACCGGCGACAACATTAACACCGATCAGACTGAGCAGCCTGCTACCTTGGAGTGGCACATCGGCAGATTTGGTCGAACGGGTAGATACGACATACGGCGTACGCGGCGTGGTTGGGTACGAGCCTTCACCAGCACAGAGCATCAGAACCAAGGCTCACGAGCGCAACGCATATGCTATACTTAGTAGTGAGCGTACGCGACAACTAGGTTCTCGATTGACCGAATAGCCTCAACCGCTCTATAATCCGAAAAGGCTCAAGTAAGTCTCTGCTTTAATATGGTGTAAAGCCCTGGTAAGTGGCGACACAACTGGCATTGTGCACGATCATCGCCAAGCTGCAGAGTTCATCACTTTCGCTCGGGGTGTCGCGTCGGGTTTATCGTCAAGACATGGTGATCGTATTCCGCCGCGACGACATTCGTTTCCCAGAACTTCCGAGTAGTTAATAGGTATTCCCAAGGTAGTCCCGCAAACGAGGTTTGTAAAATCGTAAAGCAAGTCTCCGCAACCCGTAGGCTTTCGCGACACCAGGCCGTAATTCGCAGAGTCGAGTACAATTGTAGCAACAGCAACCAAACCAAAAGGAAAAAAGGGAAAATGACAAAAGAAAAATTGCGAGACGTCCAAAAGGCGTAATTAAGAGCCCGCACCCAGAACACGGCTCAGTTTCACAAACTGAACTTTAAAAGCCAAAAAAACGACACCTATGAGATTCGAACTCATGCTCCCGAAGGAACAGCCTTAGCAGGGCTGCGCGATAACCACTCCGCCAAAGTGCCTTTCTGTTGTATTCCCACTCAATATTTAGTGCTTATATACTTGGTCCTTAGCGGACACCAGCGAACTGCGTATGGCTACCTATCGGTTCAGAGCAGCGCATTTCGCCAGAACTTCTGTTTGTCTACCACGTAAACCGTAAATCAGTATTTTTTTTGAACTTGGTTCTCACCGACCAATTGCGAAGACTCAGAGCACCTATTAGCAAACGATCAGGCATGTCGTCAGTATCTAGCGACTACTAAAGACTAATTCTAATTTCTCGACAGCTCCAGCGTCCCGTAAATCATCTTCCAACGCCCCAATTTGACTATTTGCGATCTTGCACCATATATGTAGCGCTGCCTACCAACTTATCCTCTGCGCAATGCGGTACATTTATATTCCAGCTTACAATTTACCCTTGCTGGCGATTGAATCCGCTACCCATGATCCATGAATCACGATCTACGGCGTCCCGGGTCGGTTGATCCCTAGTTATCCGCCATGCAGAATACCGACCGAATAGCAGCGAGGATGAATTTTTCAGTTTGTACTAGAGATACTTCAAGACGCTACCGAAAGGCGTGATGCATCATTCAGGGTAGCAGTGAGCTTCGATACTTCCAACAACAACCAAATCACTACTATCCGCGCGTATTTTGTTTTCGAGTCGATGTTCGTAGCTAGAATGGAGAAGTGTACTTGTATATTCGGCATCGTCATCGATGCATATAGTTTCAACTGCTATGTAGCCTACTTCCCAGTTACAAGAGACGCGGACAGTCCGTTCCCGTCGCATTGCTGTGAGAGTAGAGGAGCAACATACTGAACAAATTGTCGACGAAGCTACTGGAGCTGTATCAGGCCTTGTTCTAGGCTACTGTTGATTACTCGCTTGTGAGGCATCAGGGCAGCAAGTCATAGTTATCGAGGCATCGACATTGTTAGGCCGAGTTAGGCAACAATGCCCACTCCCATTGCCAGCTGCTTCTCCATATATCAATTGCTCCAATTGTTCCAACATGGCCCACGCTCCATTGTTGGCGGAAGAAACGAGGAGAGGGCGGCATGGTTATTTGGGGTTATTGACCTGAGGTGCTGTATATTGGTTTTCCGGTCATTGGCCCATTGATAATGACAATGGCAATGGGCCTAATGGCCATTACGCAATATGGAGGGAATGGATTGAGCAATGGTTAGAATACACCTGAGGCCTGTAGCAATCTGATTGCCTTGCCTGCTGTGTCCCTACGCTCCCTAATCAGCCCGTGTGCGAGCGAAGTGCAGTTGTCTATATATACTGCCCGCAAAATCCGAAGCCCATCCGTCTCTCGACATCCATCATTTGCAAGCCAGAATCCTCGCAACATCAAGATTATCCCACTCAGATCCCAACTACCCGTCGCCCGGAACGTCTCTCAGGATGCCTAGCTTGCTGGGCTTGATGGGCGTGGCATATGGGCGTGGCCTCCCCAGCGACATCACCATCGCCTGCGGAGGCGAGTTCTTCTTTGTCCACAAAGCCATCTTGAGCAGTAAATCCTCTGTGATGGCCACTGAATTATCTAAGGTATCTTCCATCCCAAGCTAAACTCCCAACTCCACCTCGCCTTCGGGCCTCAGAAGAGGAGCAAGATATCTGATAATTGACGGGAGCATAGATCACCCAGCACGGGGGCATCTATAACATCGAGGACTGGAGCCCTACGGTCATGTCGCACATTCTCGACTTCATATACAAGGGCACTTATGATGCGAATAAGGTCCCAGGTATGTATCCCATTTGGTCCATGAAGCGAATCCATCCACTTGTTCTTCCAAGTGGATGAACCTCCATGAAACGGGTGATTCGGTCACGCCCCCTTTCCTTTCTCTTGGTTGCCCCTGGACAACCATGCCGTCGACTATATCACAGCTAGCGGGCTTTCCAATCCTAACCGGACGAGCTCACGCTGACGAAGTGAAATACAGAGAAGATCTACCGTGGAGGCGGTCTGACTAACGCAGAAGACAAGACTTGTGAGTTGGCGAATCGCTGGATTCACCACGGACTCGTGAAGTGCGCTGCCGACCACTTTGGCCTGGGCGGGCTGGCCCTATTGGCCAACGTCAGGCTGAGTAGCCTTTTAACCAGTGACTGGAACGCCGAAGCCTACTGTCGACTGTGTCAGAAAACAGCCGACAAGACCAAGGATATCGACTACATAGTTTTCTTAGCCACGAGGGCTTCGACTCATGTCGATGAGCTCAGAGCGACAGGGTACTTCGCGAGAGTGCCTGAGTCGTCTGGCCTCGGCCCGTTGACCCTCTGGATCGCGGGCGGCCGCCAGGGTCCCGTGACAGCGCTAGTAGCTGTGCCTGGTCTTAATCCCCAGTAATCTGGAGCTGCGTAGTCCTCTGCATTCCATGGAACCGGCAGAATGGGTTTACTAGATACCTAGTTCATTGCAGAACAGGGCAGAGGACCGAGTCTATGTCGTTAGCAGCTGCGTACGCTCTTGTCATCGACTAGTCGGAGTACTGGGATAGTTGTGGGAGAATCGCATGGAACACGAGGTGGTTGACTTGAGGCAATTTGACCTCGCCGTAGGCTGAACAGATTCCTAGTCCACTCGACATAGGTAGCCAAATCACTCCATGCTCCACGACTCCGAGTCTCCCTTCTCGATTCTCTTAGCCCCGACATGTGTACGTCTATGAGGCTAACAACCAACATATGAATGGGCTGGGTAACCGACTTCGCAATTCCGTCGAAATGAATACTTATAGCGAGAGGCTCGATGTACATACCTGGAACTGCGAGTCCGGACGTGGTATACGTGTACGCTCAACACCTATTTATAGATGGGTGTCAGCCATGTCATCACCGGGGCTTCTGTATGGCTGCCTGTACTAAGTAGCATGTCTTATCTATACCACAATCGACGCGAGGGGCATATGGCTTCCAAGGATATAGACAACTCTTGAAATAAGAAAGTCGATGACTTTGTTATGTAGGTAGTGTAGGTAGGTATGCGTAGGTATTGTAAGTAAACTTGGAAATAGAGTCGCTCAGTGCACCAGCCAATGCTTTGGCCCTTGACCTGCTGGAGGACCGGAGGCTGTTGCAGGCTTCTGCGATGTCGCGTCCATTGTCGATTCCGGGAGGCACGGAAGGCCTACGAGGTACATCTGCTGCGTCCAGAATCACACACGCTGACAAGACGTTCGGTACGGTGTGTGTACACTCATCGCCAAACTGTGTTTCTTAGCCATCGCTGTCTAAGCCACGATGTTTGCCGGAACTCAGCGGAGTTATAGCCGCTATGCCGGGGGCATGGTTGCTCAACGCCCTATGGCCCGTTGGTAAAGTCTGTGAGAAGCCCCCTTGTCGCACACGGTGGCGATGGCCGTCGCAGTGTGTTTGCAGACGTGATTTTGAGCGCAACAGATGTACAGCTGACAAGGTGTCTAGCCCGTTTGGTACTCATATAGGCGCAGCCATCGTGGACCAGACACAGCTGGAGATCTCGATCTCCACCTTCCCCAAGGAGCAAGCATCGCTCTAGGTTTAGCGGAAAGAGAGAGCTGCTGTGGATGTTGATTTGAGGGAAGCGAATACTAATACGACGTTTCCCAAGTGTTCCGAACGCAGTCTTGCTTCATATCAGACCTCAAAGTGTACCGGTAATTGGCTCTTCCGTACTAGGCAGGGTAATCTTTCGTAGTTGCCGGTTGTCGTGACTCGTTAGGGATTAGAGATAGTTATTCTCCACTATGCCGCGCTAGAATCCGAGATGGAATAATGGAACAAATTGATCAATTCGGAATCCGACGCCAGAGACAACCGACGGCGAAACCCTGCTGTTTACTTCGTAATGCCATGTTTTAGTCGTTGGGAATGTCCTACATACCCACTCGGCACATTGAGTGCTTGAACGTAGCATGCAAGAACGCAGAAGTGAGAGTAACGCATGCTTACCGTAGTTTAGCAGTTGAAGTTGTAGAGTTTTCTAAGTTAGATACCTAGGTAGTGTGGTGTAAAGTAAGAAGTGAAGAAGGGTGGCTGGTTCTGTTTCGCTCCTTGAGTTGCTGCTTGATAACAACGTGCGCTGTCCCACTTTAGTCCGGGGTTACCTTTCAAGACTCAAGTTCGACTCAAGTCCAAGTCCAAGTTCTCAACAGATGAGAGATGAGAGAAGTGGAGGGTATGTGGGCCGTGACATGGCCGGATCCACGGGCCATCTTGCTCCCATGGCGCCGGCACTCCTCCCCATTCGACCGACGGAGCTCAATCAATCCCGCCTGATGCGATTGGCTGCGCTTCATGAGCGCTCATATTTAGTGCACGATAGCGCACACTACAGTGACCACCGCCGCTGGCCATCATCGTCTAGATGCCGTCCATGACATCAAGAATACACTACTTGCCTAATGCTCTCGTATTGAGCCGTTGGAGACAGAATGGAAGGGGACGGTGAATAGGGGTGATGGACAGAGTCAATTCGGACAAGAGAGTTGGGCTTATTACTCTGCCTTCGGTCGAGCTGCCCGGAGCATGTCGTGAGTAAGAAGAAAGAGACATGGAAACTGTACACCGCCTTGGGGAAGCCACGGCGGTGTTGGAGAACTCCAGCGGAACTCCAGGGGTCCACACGTGCAGGCAGTAGCACTACCTACGACACCTCCCTGTCCGTGTAGTCGCCGGTATTCCAATGTATCCGCTCATCTCGATCACTCAATTCTTCGCCGCGGTTAGCGCACCACTTTACACGTATACATGTACGTACACCCGCGATACATGATGTCATGCGCCTGACATGTATCGTGCTAGTGCATACAGTAACATACAGTATCACACACCGTCTAACTCGTCGGCCATTATAGACAATGCTGCCTCTATAAAACCACCGCCCACCATCTCCGACTCGAGCAACCGCTCGTTCGTCCACGATTGCCTACTCCGACTCTGAAGAATCGCAAGTCGTCCATCTGGTGAGTGCAATATTTCCCTATTACCTCTCAAACCCAGCATTGCCGTGCTTTCATTGCCGCGCCGACCACCGCCCCGATAGCAATCAATCGGTGGATTGTATAAGGCATGCCTATATGCACTCTAGATAGTACCGTACACCGACTCCTTTGTCCTCGCATCGTTCACACGTCGTGTCTTGTCTCGATAGCTAACCGTCTACCTATTCGTCTAGAAAAGCTATCATCTATCTGTCAATACTCTCGAGAATGGTTGGTCCTCGCGTCACCGGACCCGTCGCGAAGCTGGCTCGCTCCATCGCCACAACAGCTCAGCCCTCAACCCTCTTCACAAGCTCCAAGGCCGCAGCGCCTCTGTCGAGGAAATATGCAGATCTTCTCAAGGACCGGAATATGGACCCGGATGTAAGGCTTTTCCTATTGGCAGTAGCCTCTCTCTTCGTCCTCGTCAATTGAGCTTTACATGGGGAGACTGACATAATTCGCCAATGACTAGCATTCTCGCCACCTCTACACCCGATCATCCAACCTTCCCTATCGTCAGCCGCGCAAACTGCGTCTGATGCAGACCTTCTCGAGCAGCGCCGCTTCCAATGCAACCGTCAGAAGCGTCGACAACATTGTCTTCCCCGGTTCGGCCGTTTTCGAAGGTGCTGCACACGACCCCTTCAACAATATCCGCGTCCCCCTGCTCCCCGACAACGTCGTGTTCCACCATAGCCCCGAGTCCGCCGATGGGCCGGTAGCCACTCCCGAGATCAGCATCGTCGCTGCCAACCCAGACCTGGTGTCGCCCTCGGCGCTCACAGAGATCGAGGGAATGGGAGTGGACGGCGTCGAGCTGAAGTTCATTCACGATGCCGGGCCCGCCGAGCGCGAGCCACGCATGTTAACAAATATGTGGAAAGGGCTAGTCGATGACGTTTTACATCAGGGCAGTACAGGCAAACCTATTCTTTGACACGCTCTCACCGACGTGCCCACGATCAAAACGCGAACATATATTTCTCATTCTCCTTTATTTCAGCGGAATTTTGGCTTTCCCCCATTGCGGGACGTCGCTAGCTCAACGCAATTGCATGCGAGTAAAGGGTTCCGCAAGGTCCGGAAACCCACTCTCTTTATCTAGGTATATGATTGTAATGCCGGCGTTGGCTGCTTCGGGTTAAATGATACAGATGGGCGACGCACATCGCCGGGTCCTGACGGGGTTTAGGCTGACCTTGCTTTGGCTGGATGTTATGAGGATGCCCGTTACGATTCTACGTGGATTACATTACTGTCATTTAATCCAATTGAATACTAGTTGTGGCTGGGGACGACGCCCAGTATCACTACGTATCATCCGGCACAGACTATCATGCGATTCTTCGTGTGTGATAGCAAAGCTTCAACTTCCTGCCCAGTGTTATTTCAAGCTTATATGGCCTTATCGGCATGTCCCGCAAACTATAAGCTTTTAACTTTCACCCTGAGTTACTTTACAGAGGTATATCCGGGCACAAACGTATTGCTATCGGAAACGGGTATGTATTTAATGTTCGCTGCAGTGAGTATAAAACACAGTCAAAACAGTTCAGTCCCATGATATAACACCCATATTCCTCATTCCTCTCGTTGGACTCAAGAGTCAACAGTCAAAGAAAACCTCATCAACCCTGCGAGATGGCATCATGGCGTGCAAGTGACTTACTCATGACATGCCGTAATACCGATGGCATGATCCAAACTCAAACCTTTTTGCTCATTCATCTTCCTTAGCGTTGGTATAAGTGCTACGTACGCACTTCAGAGACTTGTCCATCTAGACTCCGTTTGTTGATCTTACCTATTACGTGGTTTAGCATGAGTAAGCGACGACGTACCGTCTGACGTGGATGTGTCCGCTCTTGGCCCGAGACAGATGGCCTGGCGTTTGTGCTTGTGATTATGGCGGGCTTATGGTCAGCAGCGGGACCGAAGGGGATTGGAGGGCGACGCTTCTGTTTCGTGCTCGATGCGACCGTTAGCCGGTGTACACGGGCGTGGGGCCATCGCCTGGGCGCCGGCTGAGGGTTCGTCGTGCAGGCGCGGGGTTTGTGGCGAAATGGCCTGCCTGTGATCCTTGTCTCCCGATGGATGTCGAGGGGTTTTTAGACATTCGTCGGGGAATTGTAGGGTATGGGGAGTGTTTGTGGTCGAGGGGGGATGGGTGGTACTCTCGGCAGTGGGATTCGGGATGGAAAGGCAATGGTGAATGGGATTATGCCAAGTAATGTAATATGATTACTTTACTTGGGTTTGAATCGCGCTGGCTGGTTGATGGATTGGGTGCTTGGAGTCGGGAAATATGATTCTTGGCTGCTTGGAGAGCATATGATGCTGTGATACTATTGCGGGTATTTCAATTGGTAGCTGGTATTAACACGCCCTTCTCGCCACTTATAGATCGATGAGTATGATTAGGATGGCATCGCTTCTATATCCTATTTGCCTGGTGATAGTTGTTCATTTATGAGGGGATTGACGTGTTTCGGCTTGAGAAAC
The DNA here is from genome assembly GCA_028637635.1 of Xylariaceae sp. X802. Classification (NCBI taxonomy): domain Eukaryota; kingdom Fungi; phylum Ascomycota; class Sordariomycetes; order Xylariales; family Xylariaceae; species Xylariaceae sp. X802. The sequence goes on along the minus strand of JAJFDH010000036.1, from coordinate 283,441 downwards.
CTCATAGTCCATTGTGTCAAAACTCGATGAGATTCAGTTGGCTCGCGGATAGTCGGCGATGCACTTGCAGCCGTTTTGGCGAGAGTCGACACATATAATAGTGTAATTATATGTTACTTGTGGTTTGCATTAACCATTGGGTGTCACAGTCAAAAGGGGTCTGACGCTTAATTTGATGGATTGGATCGCGGGGGATTCTTTCCCCACTCGACGACTTTATTATTTTAGACCTCGCCGCTCGGCAGACGGGAGGGCTTCACCGATCTTCGGTAGTTAGGCATGTCTATGATCGGCGGCACCCGCACGGGCTGCCGATTGACAACCGGCAATCCGATCGGATCTCTACGTCCGTAGATAGTACCGAGATTGGTGCCGCGACGACGGTGAGGCGACGTGGCTTACTGGAAATGCGTTGGTTTGAGTTGAATATCGGCTACCCACCCGTTAAGTACCTACGCAATACGTTCCTAACCGTCGTGACGACCGCCTACAAACCCGTTCCCGTAATCGCACCATAGTACGTTTTGTACCGACGCCTTGTTGGTCGGGACCGAGTCCCGCCGGGATCGCCCGTCTTCCCACTCCCGTCCGTAGGACTCCCGGCACTATAGGAAATCCCCGAGCAGCATTTGTACGTAAGTTACGGGACATGCGCATTTATTCGGGGGACGTGCTATCCAGCGACCCGACTTACCCAGCAATCCAACGACCCTCGGCCCTCAGGCGGGTTAGGATTAGGGTTAGTGGTTAGGATTAGCGGTTAGAATTCGGGTTAGTGGTTAGGTTTGGGGTTAGTGGTTAGGTTGTATATGTGTTATGTGCATGTTTGGGACGCTGGATAGCTAAGTCGGGTCGCTGGATAGTATATCCCTTATTCGGTGACTTTTTGGGGCCGCAGGACAGGACATTACGTCTTACCCTCAAGCTCCCCGGAATTAGTCATTTATCTGACATCAGCGCGCCCCGTTAGCTCTTATCTCAATTACATTTGATTGGTCAATCTGCCGACGTTTAGCTCAAAGGTCAATAACCTCTACTCCTTAACTAACTAGTGTGGGCAACTTGCTATGCGTTATGGAATACCGGAGTAGTATGTAACTACGTGGGCATTTCTTTACCTTCTAAGCGACCGCAAACAAAGTTGTATCTTGGACTCTTGCTTTAGAATGTCTCAGCATCTGAGATCCGCCTCAATGGACTCTTCGTCTACGTGCGATCGACTGCCTTCATAAGCAGTGGACCAGGCGCAGGCAACCATGCATTGAGATCCTTGCGCCCAATGGACTTCCCCGCACGCAAATGTGTCTCCGATATGTAACCAAGTCATCGTCCTGGCTAATTAATGTCTTCGCTCATTAGTCAGATAGGTAAGTCATTCCCTCAATACACTACCTACACTACATCACCACCAGCACCGCCGGATCGCCATTCGCAATCCCAAGCCCTAGTATAATACGAAGGAGCACCCCTTGATCCCGACCGCACCAGAACCGGTACAACGGGCAGCGCTTTCATTGGTGACCTGGAAACACAGAAACGCACCTTGCGCGGAACTCAACCGCCGTTCTCACCAACTCCCAAATGCAGCCATGGCGGCCGGTGACTATCCTGGCTTCCTTTCGGCGAAACGCCAATCCGGAGAGTACACCGACTTTACGCTTGTCTGCCAGGGCCAGGAGCTGCGCGTGCACAAGTTAGTTGTATGCGGACAATCCCCCATGATGGCCGCGGCGGTGCGGAACAACTTTACGGTATGTCCCCCCGCGTCTCCGCCCGTGGTTCCCGCGCTTGATGAGTACTGAGTATAAATAGGAAGCCAAAGTTGAGACGCTGGAGGTCAACTTCGGCCTAGTCCCGTGCCAGCTGATGATCGACTTCATGTACACGGGCAACTACACGCTTCCCGACGAGCCGGAGTCGCGCTCAAGCCAGCTGCTCGACCGGCTGCAACGGCATATGGAGGTGAACATCATCGCCGACTATTACGGCGTAGACTTCCTTTGTGAGCTCTCCGCCAACAAGATCCGTGACGCAATCAAAGGCGACTGGTCCGCCGATATTTTCACACTCGTGCTCGAGAGCGGCTTCCGCCAGACCATGAACTTGACATTCTACAAGATGGCGGCCGAGATGACTGCCATCCACAACGCCGAGCTCAGCGAGCACAGCGGCTTCTTACAGCTGGACTTCCCGGCCAAGTTCACGGCCCAGCTCGTGCATGCCATTCCGACCATCATAGGCAAAGAGCTGCTGAGGCCGAGATACTCGAAAGACTACACTGCCACCACTCGATTTACACCATACCAGCTGTGAACCGAGGGAATGAAGTACATATCAATTCATTTGCATGACTGGGTAGGTTACGGGACAGGGATAAGACATGACGGAGTTGCTTTGAAGGGTAAATTGATCATTTGTGAAAGATTTCGGCGGTCTCTGGGTTGCGGAGATATGACTAACCACACCAGGCGCGCGATCTCTTTATATTGCCAATATTCCTGCACGGGTCATATACGTTGTTTAATAGCGTCGGGATCTAAATAAGGCGTCGCTATATGTCCATGATATCAAGCAGCAAGTTGCTCATAACATATAAAACACAGGTCTCCCAAGCCTTACGAGAGATGTCAGGGTCCCGTACATGGTTGCTCAGTCACCCCTATGTCCTTATGAGCGCAAAGCTACGATATGCCAATGCCTTACTTAGCTCCTCAGCAAACCAAAAGTCCGCTCGTGCAGACAAATAAAACCACCACGGGATCCATATACATCATCACGCAGCTAGCAGATGACAGCCATGCCATCCTGAAAGTAGGCGAACGCCGTGGCGGGGCCGCGCAAGAACAGCCTCCTATCATCATGGGATATATACTAGATAATAATTAGAAGAGTGGGAAGAACCGATCCTATGTCCAGGGATGTGATAATGACGGAAGCGGAAGACTGGAAACGTATCAAGTCCAGGTCACCAAGTCGAAGGGAGGGCCGCCGCTATAGGAGCTGGGGATAGCCAAAAGTATAGCAGTAATAGGATTTTGAGGCCGATGAGAGCCCAACAGCGAAAAAAAAGAATCAAGATCCAACTAAAGGTGAGACGAGACGCTCCCTCCCGCCCGTGCGAGAAGGTTCGGAGAATTCGCATTATCGAGAACGAGACCTGAAGTGAATAAGCACGTACGGCTTACCGACACTCTGGCACGCAATCTCACATGAATTCTACCCCTATCGCAAGTTTCCCTCTTCCGGTTTACGCCGTTGTATCTCGATGAGATATGTAGGTTCCTAATCAGACACAAGAAACACAAGAAACACACCCAAGAAACGAACATCGGACTTGAAGGGTTACAGCACTTGGCATACACCAAGAAGCAATAGGTCCCCCACCCCAAAAAGAAAAAGAAAAAGAAATGAATAAAAACCCCAACCCCCTTTTTCCTTTCCCACGAGCTACCATCAACACTCCCGCTCCGACAAAATAAAAGTACAGTCTACGTACCCCATGATCCCCAAGTCCAACCTCCCAGTGAAAGCAAACAACCCAAACCAACCACCCAACGAAGCACCCAACCCCCCAACCACCCCCGTCCTCGCACCCGTGGCACCCAACCATGTGAAACGGCAAAGGCTAGGCACGCGGGCCCCAGCCTTGGAAATCCAGCCGACACAGGGCACAAGAACAAGTGCCACAAAAGGTAGCAGCCGTGCGTCCGTGAATCCCTGGCCCGCAACAACACAGCACAACCCAACCTAACACGAAAGAACAGAACACACTCCAGACCACAACAAGCGGCATTTCCCAGTTCCCCAACCTTCTTCCACCAAAAGTCAAAACACCCAGCAGCAGAACCAGGCCAGGCAGCCAGCTAAACTCCAGCTGCGGTTCCACGTCGCACGGGAATGCCGCGGCCCGATTTCTGGTCGTGTCACCTACCATGACCCATATTGTGCACCGCACGGCTGAGCTTCTCCTCCGGAGTCTATCCAGCATGGGAGAAAACCCGGCACGAGGAAATTGCCATCACAGAGGCCGGTGGATTGGTATCCTAGTTCTATCCCGGGCGTGAGGGAAATATGGGATTCGCCATGAGGTACCTACACAGAACCCAAGTAAACCGCAGCGTTTAGGAGTTTGGGGTGTCTTCCCGACAGCTAGGCATAAACCCGCGAGATGGAATAAAGACATCAGCAGAAAATATAGGTAGCAGAAATATGGAATCCGCCACAGAGAACTAGATTCGGCTGAGGCTTGCTTACAATAGTCTCACATCTAAGCGTCCCTATCGACATATCACAGCCAAGAGAAAGCCCATGAAATAACATAGAAAAGCGGAAAGTCGAGAGATAAATTAGAGAGAGCAGATAGAAACATGCATTCATAGTCTGTTTTATGACGGGAACCAAGCTACCTAGCTACGAATATCTGGTATTGGTGGTTGTTTTCGCCGTGAAGGGCTAAAGACTACAAAACGGATGTTTGCCCACGCCTACTCGCGACCGTGGATGTGAAAACCGTCCATATACGACCCAGGGGTTAGTAAAAGCGGCCGCACGATGACAACGCGGCGTCAGGCATCCAGATAGGGAGAGAGCAAAGTAAGGAGAAGGCCGAAGCGGATAGATGAGACACAATAAAAGAGGAGCAGAAGCCAGGCGTGGTTGAAACTGGGTCCGCCAGTCGGGTAGTTCACCCAAGAGCCTTCGACGTAGAACAGCAGCAGCGGTGGATGGAAACGAACATCTCAGTACCGTATATCAGATAGAAAAAGGGTAGACAGGATATCTATCTCCCCATCCCACGAGGACCTCGCCGCGCTTTGCAAGGGGCTGGCCGGCTACTTTAATATATGCAGCGATCTGTGTCCACGATGCCGTACAGCTCAACACCAGGCCGGCCATCTCCCGTCTGCCAATCACCACCTCCGCGCCGACCCAGCAACTTCGACCATCAGGCCATTCCGTGGGACAAAGCACACGGCTTTCCGTCCCAACTGTTCCGCCCGCTGCCTTGCACGACGAGCCTGTGTTGCGCTGTGTCGCCTCGCGCTGGCATATCCCATATAATTCGATTCGGATATCCCCCTGCGCGCCCGGACGCTTGTAATTCAAAGAGCTCACGCTCACGGCAAATGTCGCTGGCTTGGCCCTGTCCAGTCATTGGTGTGACCATTTTGCGACCAGCCCTGGTGGTACGGGACAAGAGCGGTGTGTTTTTGTTCTGTCTCTCCTTGCCGTCCCCGACTAGACTCGAGACCGGGCAAAGCGACACGGAACGCGCGAATCTTCCCAAGCCCCGGAAAACCCCCCATCCCCCATCTTCCTTCCGCCACTGTTTGTCCTCCTATGAGTAGTTGACGGTCAGCCGGTACCATACCAACATCATCGGCTAGAGGTGGCTAAACCCGACGACCGAGAACCAAGCCGATCAGCTCTGACCTAGACCAACCATCATTTCTCGCGTGTCTGCCCCCGCCACATGGATATCTCGTTGTATGGCGTGCCTATTATAGATCGTCGCCGAATTCTAAATACCGTAGACCACAGTTCCCTGAAAGTTTCCGGTAGGGCTCGAGCGCCACGCACGAACTGGATAAGGTCCTGCTATCATGCGACGCCTATGCCCTTGTCCACGACGTACAACGTCAGAGATCCTCAAAAATGTGTTGCCCCAATATGTATGCCGGGGTAAGTGCTATCAGCTTTGGACAACGCGTACCTTTGCACCTGGATTCGACCTCGGATTCTTTAGCAATCCTAAGTACAGTATGAGACACAAAGACGTCCACAGAGTGCGAAGTCTTGGATGTCTGGAAAGAAGAGAAGGCGGTGATGAATGAGTCCTGTCACACAGATTCCGCTTATGTTTGACGCCGGTCGGATTGGTAATCAACGGCCCTTAAGAATTGCTTGGCTCAACAGCCAACAAACAAGCCGACTCACGAGACTTTCCAATCCGCGTCGAGAATTACCTCCGTAGAATGGTATCCGACATTGGCACGGGGTATCCCCCTACGACGGTATAGGTGCCCTCGGGCCACCGTAGAACTCGGGGGTGATATCCATATTTCATCACACATGCACCGTAGACTTTAGGAAATGGGTTTCGAAGATTGTGGATGGTCAATGTTTGTGGGTTGAAATGTATGTAGTAGCTCTGAATCTAACACTGTGTATCAAGGCACGTGAAGCTTTTAATCCATCGTAATCCGTCGTTCAGTTCATGACCATGCTACCGGAAGTGACATTTCCAACAACACACGCCCGCCCCTTTTTGTAAAAAGACAATTTATCGTAATTCGTAAACAAGGGAAGAACATGCGGTACTATCAGTTATCTGCCCGAGTGTAGGCAGGTGAATGAATACCACCAACAAAAAAAATAAGTTTGGCTTATCATTACTCCCCAGGCATCGTGAATGGGGGACTGTAAGAAAACATTGGTCCGCCGTCCAGAAACGAATCTTCATTAATCTGGCAAATCCGAGCTCCGGAATTTCTCCGCAGCAACGTAGGGGTCTGTTGTCAGAGATAGCACGTGACTCACGACTACCGCCGTCGAGAACCTCCTACAGCGGATGCCGGCCTGTTCATTGCGTCGTAGCCCCCCGAGGCCGGGATCACACCCTCAACAAGCGTTTTTCGGCGTTTTAGTTCCATATTGCTGGGAGGGCGCTGAAGGTCATCATCGTCCTCACGTCCTCGTTTCATAGGCCCATTAACACCATTCAACGTCGGCGCAGCGGCATATCCATTCTGAAGCGCAGGGTTAACGTCTGCTTGAGAGCCATAGACGTCCGAAGCGGATGCTCCATTAGGCGCCCCCCGGTCGTTACTCATGACATTATAAAGACTAGACGAAGGTTGTACACGGGGGGGTGTGGTGTATCCGGTTTGTTGGCCATAGTATGGCTGGGGGGGCGCGGCTGTCCTAGGCGTCGCCCGACCAGAATGAGCCTGATGACCCGGAGAGCCAGTCATGTCCGTAGACAAATGCGCATGGTCGCTGGACATAGGGGCAACAGGCGTCGTAGCGTTATAGTTGTATGTGTTTCGACTTGTATCGTAAGCGCTGCTGTCATGAGTATACTCAGCTTCGTGTTCCGCCTCGTCTTCACCGGTTGGGTGTGAAACAGCATCACCATGCTGTAACATGCCGTTTGGCGGCTTGATATCTGAACCCTCAGTTACCCCTGCACCGACAGATCTCCCAGGTGGGCCCATCTCACTCTTCATATAAGTACCTGCTTGACCGTAGACGTTCCTATCCTGAGGGCTACCGTGAGGCGGATACGCTGTTGGCTGCCCTGTATGGTTATAAACACCCCTGGAATTGTCGTATGGTTGGGTGGCTTGTGGATAGGATTGCATACTATGCAAGGTGGCTCCCGGTGGAGTTGTAGCTGGAGTTGCGGGCATTGATCGACCAGGATTGCTTAAACTCGTGTCGATAGACATTGGATTAGTACCTTGGCCACCATTCATACCTTGCTGGCTCCAGTAATTCTCTGCAGTACCCATGCTTCCCATGACACCCGAAGCGCTAGTCGGTGGTGTGGGAAACGCATGAGTGCGGTCAAGGGATGGTCGTCCAGAACCACCGTGGGAAGGCAAAGGTTGCGGACCAGGTAAACCTAAGTGATGATGGTGCTGTTGTATCGACGGCAATACACCACCTGGCGGTGATGGCCCGGGACCCGCTCCAGGTGGGGGGGCCGAGGCGTTGCGCAACTGGCTAGCTTCTTGTTTTCGACGTTCGGCGGCAGCCATCACTTGGTTAGTTCTATTCTGGTTTGTCGGATGGTACAATAATGAACCGATGTTGTGTACGAATAGCGGATACAATAACTCGGTTATTTTCTCTTTATTGGCAAAGTCCAGCGCTCGCTCAAACGGTATCCTAATCCGATGTTGTCAGTAGGTGTTCTCCGTTCATGTTACGAGGGCGCATGCATACCAAACACCCTTTAGATGCATGGGACCAATTTTTACAACGTGCCGGATCTTTTCGCTTTTTAAAATTCCATCTCGGCGCCCCCGTGTCATACCAGCTACATTCAACAACTTTGTCCCATTAATCATGTGGTTATCTGCCGAAGAGTAAGCTTTTTAAAACTGAAATGTCATTTGGGTAGTTATCATACCTTCTCGACGGGCCACACAAATGCCCCTGGCTTCAACCTGGAAACACAAGCTCCCTTCATCCTCCCAAAGAGTTGCTGTTACACGAGGCTTCATACCCGGCGGGGCGATCTGTCCAGATGTGTCGAACCCTTGATACTGATTTTGCATTCCTGGTGCGTTAGGTACTCCCGGCAACGGCAGTACGTTGGGACCACCCATTGGAGCCGAGACAGCTGGAGGCGCTGATTGCGGTGAAGTTAAGCCATTTTGGTGATAACTGTAGGGGTAAGGCGCGGCGGAATATTGAGGCCCAGGTTGTAAGAGAGTTGGTTGTGGGTGGCTATACTGAGACAATGCATTTGATGTCACGGTCTGTGGCGCGGCTGCTGGGCCAGCAGACATGTGCTGGGTTTGATAGTACATGTCTGGCTGTGGATTCATTGCAGAGTAGGGATCGTAACCAATGGTCTGCGGCGCTGCAGCTATTGCTGTCGAGACTGGTAGACTCGGCGACGGGGTTTTGGGACCGTTGGAAGACGGTGCCGAGGTGAAAGAGGATTGTGAATCGCCGTTTGAGCTCGCTGATGAGCCAATAGAACTAACCCGGGGAGACGAGGCGCTCGGAGAATACGCCGTTGGTGGCTGTGGCAAGGGGAGCGGAGGCAGCTTCTCATTTACAAACGATGGACGATGGGTAGTCGGAGCACCGTAATATTGGGCTAGGTCAGACGTTCCCCGGGTCAGCGGATACGAAATCGGCGGTAGATCCAGCTTTGCGGCTTTAAGGAGTCTAGTAACGGAACTAGAACAAGTTCAGGGCCCAGTTCAAAACGGGGACCTTCGGCCACAAAGCAAGCGCAAACCAACAAGGTGAGGGGATTGGACCCTAACCACTCGTCAGAAATCAATGGAATGCTAGTACTGCCTGTTAAACGAAACAGGCGGTCTCTCTAGCAGGGCGCAAGGTCGTGGGCGTCGCGGCAAATGACCGAAATAAATAAAAAATCCGAGGCGGTGGGAACGCAGACGGCGAAGGGGTGACGTGCACGAACGCTACGCTTGACACAACCAAAAAGAAAATAAAAAGAAAAACCAACTTTTTCTCTTATCGATAACTTCGTGGGCTTGTCGTGACGGATCGTGAAGACTGCAACAAAATTATATCAATTGAGCACACAATGGCCAAATCGAGAAACTATCTTGGTGTGGTCGTGAGTTGGCGAAGCTGATGTTTCGGGTGTGACCTGAACCGGGAAAGACTTGTCTTCTCCTCGCCCTCCCACCGCACCCAACGTTGCCGAGATGGGAGAATGTTTGTATCGGATGTAAGAGACGGAAGCATAGAGAGGCGTGGTCGAAGGTGGGCGACTTGGAGATATAAATATCGCCAGTTCGTTCGTGTAGATTATTCTTTATCTCTTCTGGGAACAGATAACCAAGTTACCAAGGTACCCCGGGACCGTGACGACAACCATAGGCGAACCCGCTAGTCTTGAACAGAGAAATAGACTCTACACTAATAATCAATATGTCAGTTTCAAGTTGTAGGAAACCCTAAGGCGGGCAGCAGTTTGTTCGCAACTCGCGGGACCACGGATCCATGACTACCAACTGACCTTATGGTTTCTGACCTGGCCGAGAATTGAGAGATCGGGCCAGAAGAAAACAGGGACGGAGAGGAGAGGGGGGCACAGAGGAAGCGTGAGAAGACGAGACGAAGAAAGCCCCTGCTTAGTTCGGTGATGAGGAAGCAGGAGGGTAGAAGAGGAAGAGGAGAAAAAGAAGGAGGAGGTTGAGGTGGATAAGAGAGAGGAGCGAACAGAACGGTTGGTTAACTGAGAAGGCGATGGGATAGGATAGGATGGGATAGGATAGATTAGGTTAGGAAGGAGGTACCTGGCCAGGAATTGCAGAGAAGTACCTGCAGAGCAGCAATACTTTGCCGTGTACGCAAGAGCAGGCGCGACCGAGGTACACAATCCGGTGCAGAGGCAAAGGAACTTTTGCGCCAGGGGAGCAGCGAAGTACCGATTGTGGGTGCAGGTAGGGTACGGTACATTATAGGGCAGGGCAGTTCCTTCCACCACCATACCGTTGATGTTGTACTGTACGGTACCTACGCTAGCGAGTTACTGGGTACAGGCCGCTGTCTGCCAGCGAGGGTGAGAGGGCCGCGCGCCCAGCCAAGCCTAGACGCCATCCCTAATCCTGCTCTACGGACTGTACGCTAACTGCTTCTGCTGGTTAGTAGTCGGGGCTCGTCATTGTCCATGAAGCGAACGCCGGTATGGACTGTAGCGTGTAGGGAGCACCCTGTATAGTACGGAGCAGGCAGGCAGGAAGGTAAGGTACAGCACTGTAGGCTGGAGGCAGGTGGTGGGATTTGGTGGATTAGTGAAAGAGGTGGAGTAGATTAACCTTGGAACTCAGACGACCAACAACAGCTAGCGGGGTTCCACCCACTCTAGCCCTCTCGACAGTGCGCCATTCTGGCCAGCACCGTCGTACCGTATCTATCGTACATTGGTGGGGTAAATCGGTGCTATATGGTGAGATGGATTTGGTTAGTGAGGTTGGCAGGAGCCCTGCGAGATTCGCTACACTGCCTAGTGTAGGTACGGTAGGTGGGTTGTACTCTGCCCACACCAAGGCCCACCGACGCTTCCCATTCTTAGCGTAGGTGCCCTAGTGTTCCCTGTCGGCCTGTCCCAGCTTCCAAGAACACTTGAGCTCTGACCGAAAAAAAACTCAACCGACAGGGCAGAAAAGACACACTAGGAGCAGGGGCTCCTGGGTCGTCGTTTCTTAGCGGGCTCGGAGTTGGGCCGTGGTGTACATAGTTTACGTACTGTGCATGGTTTACGTGGTGTACACTATAGTAGGTATCACGTACCACAATCAACAAAGCTCCAGTGTGGCTCCTTAGCAGCAGGGTGTGCCTGTGGTTCGGGGGGTAACTTTAGATGTGGCTAGGTACCTAGCGTATCGCTTCCTTGCGTTAAACTCGTGTGTGCACGACAAGTGATGCAATTGCGCAATTGCGCAATTGACAGTCGTAAGAACTGGGCAATTGTCGTCACGACTTCCAGTCTGCCATGAAACGCGTTGCAAGGCAGTTTTTGAGGTATCTCGGTCTGGGCCTGTCAAGTTCGGCACCGAGCTGCTTGACTGGCCTGGAAGGTTTCGCCGTTGTTCGCAATTTACAGTGCTGAGACTCCATGTAGTAGTCGCCATAGGGTGGCCAGTTAAAACCCACAGCACGACCGACCTCTGCACGTGTACATAATATCCATGATGTACGGTACCGGTAGGTTTGTCTCTGGCTTGGCTGCCTGGGTCCATGTACAGTACCTACATGGCAGAGCAGGTACGCTACAGTAATGGGTGAGTCTGCATACTGTATGTGCCTTTATTATGTAAATTCTCCCAAGAGACGGTACGCTAGTTAATTACCTACTTAGTGATCCGACAGCTACGCTGCAAGCAGTTTGGCGTCCTTGTAGTGTCCCGGCTAGTGCCCTAATTCAGCGCTGAACAGAACTGTTGGCAGTGACACTCGTAGACATGCCGCCACACGTAGGTACGTCCGTAGGCCCAACGGCGCTCAATGAATTGGTCAACAAAACGGTCTGGTCTCCAATTATGTCATACCCACGACCAATCGATGCACGATGTGACTTTGCTGCTTTTCTCACCACTTCTTCATCTCAACTCATTATTGCAACACGAATTCTCGGGGACAGCCCTGTTCTCTCTATGTACAGTAGCAGCCTGCCATGAGAAGCGCACGCGCCCAGAGGCATCTCAGGAAGCGGGAATTCTCTAATAGTAGCCGTACCTCGGCCGAGTTGGAAACGATGTTTGACTACCGTAATGAGTATAGCGTAGGAACCCTATCGTGTGATGATTACTGTGTACTATAGAGAGCGGGGAGCGGATAGGAAGATGGGCCGCTGTCCGGGTGGCCCTGTCGCCGGACATGTAGTTGATGCACAGTGTGAATTACATAATCGACGAGCCCCGGCCCCCGGGTGCTTGAACCCTATGTGGTGTAATAATTAATCGCCACACCACGTATCACTTCAAGTTGCGCTCTCCTGTAACTACTTGTACACTATAAGCAGGCAAGCTCCTACTTGTAAGTAAGCTGTGCCACTGCTTTTACCAGCAACGCCGAGGAGATGGTGGGATACTGGGATTCGCACTTGATCTAAATCCGGCTTGAGACTGCAACAATACGCGCGGTAAAAGTAAGGACGAAGAGAAGCGCAAACACGATAGTTAGTCGAGGGGGGAAAGCAAAAGAACCACACCGGCGTTGATGACGCAGAATGCCTACTGCCAGGGAACACAGCGTCCATCTACGTAGCAAAAGCTATTCTTCGTCTTCATCGTCATCCCATACGTGGTTCTGAGCACGCAGTCTTTTGGCAACTTCGAATACTGGTAATACTACCCGTACCTACATGCCTGACGATGCCTGGCGATGCCTACATACGTCGCGTACACTTACGTACATGATGTATAATGTATAACTTACATTGTATGTCAGCGTGGAGGCATCCCTACGACGTCTGCATTCATCGATGGGGAGCACAACAGCATAAAAGGCAAGTTATCAAGCCAGAATGCGCAACGATGAGAACATATTACCAGGCTATGGTCTACCCAGCACCATATAGGTACCATGTGCGCAATTCAAGCGCAACTTTTAGTAGAACTACCTCAATAGCGTCAACGTAGAGACGGTGATACGCCGTAGAGAGATATTCCATCGGCCTTCGGCGCCTTGGTCAATCAAACCAGATAAAAGCTGTGGTATGCATGTATGTCTTACTTACACATTCACCCTGCCCTCGCAATTGTCAAATGGAGGTGAGCTTCTACTCTGTGAAAGCCAAGGCGAAATCCATGCGCCTACGGACGTACGAAAATCCGATTTAAAGGCAGATCATTGAGTTAAGAAGGCAAGCAGCGAGTATAGGTATAAGATCGATTAATAATCGTTACGCCGAAGCCGTCGGTTAGTTCTCATAACTAGACTACAGTTAGCGATGCCTTGACACACTTTAGGTAATATGCTCAACACTGTTGAATCGTAATTCCGTAGTCTGTAGGAATAAAGACCTTCAATCCCATGGTTGAATCTCTGACAGAATCGACCAGTGGTGGCTTACGTCCGTAGTTAGATGTGCTATAGACGTGCCGCCGCCAGTACCTACCGGTAGATGCATGCCACTGCCGGATGCATGTAGGTACCGTAGTATACATCATGAACGCTACGATGTACGCAGGGTAGCAGGACACTGTCGGTATAGGCTACGACGTGTTCATGGCAGAGCGACGTATAAGTGGTGCCTCCTAAGCAGTTGAAGGGAGCACACACAATAGGCAAAGATCGTTCCTACCGCATGGCCTGAAAGCGACAGTCACGGCGAATCAGACGTCAACAACATAAAGGTGTGGCTCCTCGACCTATTGGTAAACTGTCACGCTATTCCGGCGTGGTATCGTGGCACAAGGGAGACACGCTGACACATCCGTGCTGGGTGGCTTGAGCGAGTGGCTTCTGACATTACGAGTCCTCTCTCTCTCTCTCTCTCTTTCTCTTTCTCAAAGATACACTACCTTGGATTACTATGGAGCACGTTGGCAGAGGTACTGTACTGGTACGGTACTCGAGAGCCTGTTTCGCGTGAGGAACGACGGTAGAGCCGGGTGAGTCATTTCCTGAATACGGAGTGCCGGTTTGGCAAAAGGGCGCTTACACATAGATCTTTGCGCTAGGGGGGTCACAAGAGAAAGCAGACACCGGGCCGCGCAATTTCGTCGTGGGTGAGAGAGCCGTAGGCGAGATAAAGCTCCAAGTTATCGCTGTGGCCACACACGTACCGGTAGTGGTAGGGTACATCTGTCTGCTATCGGCTCGAGGCGGTTAGAGACTCGGACACGTCAAAAACATCCTGGCCGACCCGACCCAGGACGCGGCCCTTGGTCTTACCTGGCGCTGGACACAGGCAAAGACTCCATTTTTCCCACAGCGGAGTCCACACTCTACCGGCCCCTCTCTGGTCGAAGTGGTTGGGGTCTCCTCACAACAATTAGCCGCGCCGATGTTCGCTCAACACTGCAACATCCGACGGAGTGCGAGGATCAGCGAGCCAAGTCCCAACTCTGGTACTGCGGTAACTGTGAAACAGCGCTTCATCATTCGCTCTGCGGTTGTGAAGACAGCCAGCGTCGCTTCTACTGTGCTCCAGAGGTGGAAGGCGGATAGTAAACCCGTACCCGGATTTACTCGATTGTATTCCATCCCTCGCAATGGTACAGCATGGAGTCGGCGTATCAATTCTCTCTGCCATGTCGCACCCAAGCCGGACTTCGTAGCACACGGTACCAGGTAGGTACGCACGAATACCCGGCATCAACAGGGAAGCTTTGGAGACGGGCATGTATATTTTAAGACTGGCGTCGGACTTCTTGGCTCACATCTTCCCCTCTTTCTCGACGGGCCTGCGCGGGGCGTTTTCTGTTGGTCCAATTTTTCAATTCTCGCAACCCTGGTCACGGATGGGATCTGCCCACACTCCACCTGCTGCTGCGGACTGAAGTTGTGCGGAGGTCTGTTTATATCTAACCCGGATGGGTTACAGTATGTCAGTAGCTCAGTTTCGTAGCCACACCCGAAACCCACGCGGACCGGCTAAGGTATCTCACGATCAACTCAATCCTGGGTACCCGGACCTACCTACGTTCACTTACACTGTAAGTAATAGGTATGCAACTTACATGGCAATGTAGGCACTTACCCACCCGCCCCAATGACACGACCGGCGGTGTCTTGCTACCGGTAGACAGACAGACAGACAGACAGACAGACAGACAGACAGACAGACAGACAGACAGACATATCAAAATCTCCGTCTGGGCCTCTGCACAGAACATCGTGCACAGCTGTTCGTCGGCGCTGCAGACTACTGTACACTACCGTGGCAGATGGTGGTTCAGATGGGCGGCCACCAATGCATGCGATAAGTCAGGGCCCAGGCCGATATGTGCATGTACGAAGTACATGCCTGCTAGAGTAAGATGCAAAGATGCACAGCAGGTCCCGCGCACTTGCGTGTAGCGAGGGATTGCGCCAGATTGGATATACGAGAAGCGGGGTGCGCGGGCAGTTGACTAAGCCGCTTGGGGTGTAGAATGAGACCTTTCCGGCTGCTCCTGGCAGTGATCCGCGACGGACGTTTGAAGCTTTCGCAATTACTTGACTAGGTAACTGCTATGTAACTAACTAACTAACTACACTACATATCCAGATCCTCGCTCGCTTTGTCAAGTGCCGTTTTCGCCGCAGCCGTGCCGAAGAGTTGGTGTACCTATACCTATAAGGCTATAACTGTACATAATGGACCAGACATTGCCCTACCACTATTACGAAAAGAAAGGTACTGTACGGAGTATAACTGCCCACATCATATTGCACCTTGGAATGTGACCCGTAACTTTGGGGGCTAAAGTTTTCACGGACTTGCAATTCGCAGGACCGCCTGTCTACGCTGTACGTGGGTAGTATAAAGTGCAACACGTTGTAGGTTGGTTAGTTAGTTAGTTACTTCGGAGAGAAATTCAAAACTCAACACATTATACATACCGATACCTGCCTATAGCATCTTTACCGCGTCCCTGAAGTCCCTACATATGTTGCTTACCTATAACTCTTGCAACTTAATCATACGCTTATACACCTATTATCTATGTACACTACACATATGCAAGACCCTGAGAGCGTTGCTTGGCTGCAAGTAGATGCGAGGCTATGGGTAGGCAGATGGGTACGTACCGCAATAACCGCCATCTTATACTCAAGCTAGCCGAAATGGAGACTAATAATCAGATCTACCTATTCCGTAACGTACCGAGTAAATTCTGCACTGTCGTGAGCAGCCGATGTGCCGACGATGTAACTATCTACCTACGCCAGCTGTGCCTACATAGCAGACCGTTATTACTTCGATGATTAAAGTGTGATCCATGCATGGTGATCCGTGGTGACTCCGACGGGTTTCTACGAGGACAAGTACCCTCGCTCGAGATAAGCAGAACTAAACCCTAACATAAAACGAAAGGCCGGCGGGAAAGTTTAAAACCGCCGGGCCGGTGCTAGAGCGCCGCCGATGGCGATGTCTAGACCGTACCGGCATTATCTACATCTTTACACTACATGGTGCTTGCTTTGCTATATTATTAGTCAGTCTAGCTACGTACGTTTATGTAAACAGCATCTCCACGTTCTCATGAGTTGGGACAGATCTCATGCGGAACGACATTTCGAATTGGCCCGTGAGTTGCAAGAATCAGTCAGTAGATGCCGTTTTATCAGCACAGCTGTCGTTACGTGTAATCTACGTTTGCCTTGAGTAAATGTATCTTTCGGAGTAGAGTACACTAGGCTGGCGGGAGCAACTCGAGTTACTCTACCTAGATATTCCAAAGCCGCTCGTTATTGGATTTCTCCCAGGCTTGGATCGCTTTGATAGTGGCTAACATTTTACCTCTCAGATGTTGAGTCATCGGGAAGTAGGTAGTTGCCCGAAAGCCTTAATTGGCTGCGTCAGAGAGAAATCTCGAAATTTCCAGGGTTGAACACGGCTACGCCATGATTGTAAGAAATACCTAGCCGTTTCCGAATGGTAAATTTCTGGCGGTGATACGGACGAATTGTATTCACGGGAGACGGTGACTGCCACATGGTTGGCCATGAAAGGTACGGCGAGGTTGCTCGGCTAGATGGACTCGCAAACAAAGCCAGTACCATCTGCAGACCAAGCTGGCGGAACCTCCGACGGTTGGTATAGGTAGAGGCTCAGGGTCGCGCGGCAGTCAATCAGCAAGGCACGCTGAGGCTGAGATCCACGTTTCTGGAAACGAGCAATGCTCTCGAATGCCATCGATCCGTCAGGCAGAGGGCCGGGCGGGTGCAGGCTTCCATGCAGTGAGCTATCCCCTTCATGTACAGACCCAAGATGCGTGGATCTCGTGCCATCGTTACTTCGTGCTCACGACGCGCAGCTGGGCACTCGAGGGATCTCCAGGACGGGTACATTCGACCCTACCTGCCTACATCCCGCGCATTGTCGGCAACGCGGTGGGGACCGTACCTACATACGAAGTACACACATACCTCTACATATGTGCGTACCGACATATGTACATATGACGCATCTATACATGCCATGCTGTGGAAGAGAGAGCCTCAAAAGGTGCCCGCATGCGATGCGATGTTCATGCCATGCACGACATTCGTTCGCCCGACGACATGTGCCGGTCCATTGGAGCCTCAGCCGGACGGACTGGCGTGCTCGTCGAGACAGTGGATGGTGATGTATCAGGAACCTCAGTGCCAGGGACTTGCCACGATGCTCTCGCAAGACTTCGCAAGTCATCATCGATCCATACCGCTGGATTAGCAGGCCGAGGCTAGGTACACTAGTGTAGATAGATAGCTCGCCACTTATTACCTTGGGCTGACGGCCGAGATGCCACATGGGTAGCGCCGGCACACTACGGAATAACTACATTACACACGACAGAGCCCGTCAGCCACCACGACTCGACGGTATACACGACGTAATAGGTGCAATGTGATGGGCGTACGGGCTGCACAGTACCTCCAGAGCACGGTAGTGTCGTGACGCGCAGGTACCTCCGTGACTGCGCCCATACCGGCAGTGTAGGTATAATGATCGACGGCGTCGCATGGGACATTGCCGAAGCCGCGCATGCGAATCGTGTGGGACACTGCGACTACCGGGCGGTCTTCAGCGTCGGGCATTACAGAACTACATGCCCACTTGGCTGGTACACCGGTTTCATCATCTTATATCGACAACTTCCCTACCCATGGGCCTTGAGCCGTGGGCCGTTGGCCGTGCTGCGGTCTGCGGTCCATGGTCCATGGATGGGCGCTGCAGCGAGAAAAGAAAGCCGTTTCAACGGCTGCCGAAATAAGCTTCTCCCGTCAGCGCCGTCGCATGCACTGTACTGTGGCAATGCCGTTTCGAGGCGGCGAGGGCTAGTGTGGCGACAGGGGGGCTCGCGATCATCAGTATGGGCAGAAACACTTGCATCGTCGACTAACGCACAGCGGGCGCGGCTATGCACAAGTATCCCACCAGCCAACTCGCCTCTGATGCGCGGCCCATGTCGCTGCAGGATCGAAGGGACCATCGTTTACTGCGTTGGGCATGCTTATGTGTGGGCCAGCCTTGCGATGCTGACGCTGACGCTGATGCTGATGCTGATGCTGATGCTGAGGGCTTGTAACTGCGCAGCGCAACGCGCAAGATAGCGTAGCACCCGGTGCAACATGGCGACTGAGTGTAGAATAGAGCCCGTTTCAGGCTGCCCTCCGCTAATATCACAGCGACAACCGTGTGGTAGTAACGTACCAGCGACGGTCCGCGTCCTCTCACGCGCCGTTACCAGCGGAAGGGGGCGTGAGCGGACGAGCCGGTGCTCGCGGTCCCGAAGGAGTGGGCATTGGACTTCCTGGCTTGTTCCAGCGAATCCAGCCGTGTCGACGAACAAACGTGATGCGGTGTGGAACTGCTGCTTACTCTGCGGTTTGCGGACTCTATCCCGTCCAAGTAATTACTTCGTAAGTCCCGGTATCTGCTGCGTACGAAGTGCGTGTCTCTATACCTGCCTGCTACCGACCGGCCTGGCTTGGGTAGGGCTTTTTACCGCTTACACCCGTATGGCGACTAACTTATGAGGCAATCCAATTCGATGTGTGCTCGTTTCCCCTGCCACGCCACCCGAGCACTGAGATTTCAGCATTATCATTCCACCTACACCACGAAGTATACCAGGTACACTCGATGCTAGATAGTTGATGTACATAGTGTCTGATGTGCCTGGCAATGGCCCTTCGGCATTTGGACAGTGTGAAGGACTTGCTGAGACCTCTCTCTCTCTCTCTCTGGTCTTTTCGGTCTGTAACGACAAAGTACTCGAGTACATCTGGGGTTACCCTTTTCAGCTCTTGTTTTTGTGTGCCAAACTCCGTCACCCTCCAAGGCCAGTCGAGCCTTTGCGTGGCCAATCAGCAGCGCCCACGTCGACGACCACACCCATCCAGCTGATGTGGACACTGACCTTAGGGAGCAGGGGACGGAACAATCGAGATGCTCCAACAACGAGCCACCAGATTAACAACTACCTAATCAAGCACCGCGTTGTGGGCTACGTCTTACCTACAACAAGTCCAGCACAGTAAACTGGAGTATAACGGTACATAACACTCACGATGGTTATACGCTAGACAAGGTGGCCTAGGTAAGTTAATTGCCACGCCCCGAGAACTAACCTCCGTCATTACAAATTATCGTGTAGTGTAGTTACCCACTACGATGGTGATAGCCTAGTAAGTTAACTAGCTATCACAGTCCGCGTGTAGATCTGGATTCAAATGGTACAAAGGCAGAATGTAGGTAACTTTTAGTGCACGCTATTACCCACGGACATTCACAAACCAGCCCCGAATCCTTCGAACGGGTGATCTTACATACCTAGTACATGCACATCATCACGGCTCCATAGCTTTCCTGTCAGTCAGTGCATGAGCGGACCGTTAGCCGTGCCAGAGGCTTATCAGACTATATAACTCACAGTAGTGCAGTGGATGTACCTACATGACACACGCAAGTACCGGTAAATGCTTACCTCTATCTATCCAGACCTTTTGTATCTGCCACCGAGTGTTTGGGGAAAGACAATAAAGTGGTTGTTGGAGATGCTCAGACTTGTGGCGTCGAAATGGCTACACTATGGGCGAAATGTGCCTATTATTATCAACCAACTACACCACGTTAAACGTGCTAAGAGATAGCAGGATACGGATTTGCTGGTCCAATTGGAGCGCACAACGTGGAAAACGATACGTTGTTCACCTCTCCACTACAGCGTCTTTTACTCGATAGATGGCCGTAACTACTGCACTGGACATCGGATTTAACTCATCGGTTAAGGTAAGGTACAGAGCTTAGGTCAAGCCGGCGATTGGCCGTACGTTAATTGAGACTTTGCTCTGTATCTGCCTGTGCTGTCGCTTAGGACGCACGACTTACACGACTAACACCGGTGTTACTCCTCTGGAAGCAGTGCTCTGCCGTGGTTTCTTCAATCTCCGTAACAATCCAATTATGTAGGTACATACTTCGTACCTACGAAGTAGATAGTAATTGCTCTACACTATCTGAGTTGCTACAGTTTATAGATCCTCTAGCCTATACCCAAAGAGCGCGCCGCAGTTTCGTTACTCAATTACTACACTTACACGGCAACTCAAGTATCAACTTCGAAAACCCGTTATTATTACGGGACAATCCGCGCACACTGTACTCACACGATCCAACGCACCCCACGCCCCGAACGGGCCTTGGCTTCCCTTCACCGCCACTTCATGCTCAAAGTACAGTACTTGTCGGTATGGATCTCTTCACAAGAGCTAGTTCAACCCCTCCCCTCCCCCTCCAAGGCCTTCCGTACACAATACTCCTAGGTAACCCCAATTCCTCGTCCGATGACCATGGGTATAGGTCAGCCCTCGCGAGGAATCCCAATTGTCCTCATGGCTAACGACAATGGCTGAAAGAGATAATGTGTGCGGTTTCGTTCGCCATCCACTACGGACACAAACGTTGTTATGCTCGTCAATTGTTACCTTGTGTCTAGTGTACCGGTAGGCGGTTATTCGGGAGGCGCCTGGGATCTGCCGCACCTTTTGTCTCAGTTAATTTGCCCTGTATTCCGTAGTGTAGTTAACTTTTTTTTTTTTTAGATCGTGTTATTTGTTGACTTGCTTGCGAAGTACACATGCTAGCAGTAGCGCACGCTAGGCAGGCGGTTTGTTACGCTACCATGTAAGCACTTACGCAGTTGCAAGCATGGAAAAAACCACATAGCGTGCGAGATTCATAATGTATTACTACCACTTTACACTCTTTTCGTTGGAGAAGCTTGAGAATTCAAGAACGTGTATAACTACCTCCCTAGTGTAGTGTAGGCAGCTCACCCAGCAGCCGGCTGGTGTATCTTCTCAAGTCAACCGGTCTGACAAGTCACTCTGGAAATCGGCCTTGTTACCGCAGCCGTCATCCCCCTCATCATTGGTCCGTCAATTAGAAAATCCCTCTTGGCAATCCGTTCCTGGCCAGTGAGAAATTCGTCAGGTGTATACACTACACTACACATGCTACTTCTACACTACAGAACCAGTTAGTTAGTTACATGCTACGCTAGACTTACTGACTACATCAACTGGGCAAATGGTGTATCCTCTAGTCTGCTGAGACAAGAAGGTACTCTTTAACTATACACCCCGTTCCGCCAGTTGGAATCCAAGCACACCTCATAGGTAATGTAGTCTACCTCCGCGTAGCAACTCTTCCGCCTGCCTTTTCCAGGAGTAGCGAGGTGAGGAGTTCCTCATCTACGCTAGATAGGCTACTATTTGTGAGCAAAGCCGAGCGAGCGTCAAGGACGGCGGTTCCGCATAGATGCCCTACTATAGTAGTATACGCAGCACTTACAATGTAGCTGGTAGTTAACCTCGACGCAACAATACCTTTGAGGCTGCGAGGACTTTTGTCTGCACAATAATTGCCTCCCTGGATAGTGGTCGGTCCAGTGGGATGATCGTCATCCGCATAATTATGCCTACACCACACATGGCGCACCTATGTGACCAGGAGCAGTCCCTACGGGTATACGAAGTGCATGGTCGATGTACACGGCGTTGTTGTAGGGCTACCTAGCACCCAAGAATATTATCTCACCAGAGGGTGGGCGGTTGGCCGTCGCCATTGGTCCGGGGCAAATCGTAAACAAGGGATTCCGTTCCCGCGAAAGACAGTCAGACTACCCTACCTATGCTGCGAGATGGCATCCATGCTCTCGTGTATCTCCCAGGATCCTTCTATTACCGAAGCGTACGGCAGCGGGGCGTGTAGCACGTTACAGCAGACCATTGTCTTCGACTCTCCGTCCATTCTCGACCAGGACAGGGGCTGGTGAGACATGGAGGATGCGTTCACGCGCTCGAGGTTCTGGGTACTGGGGAGGAGGGCAGTCGTACGTAGACCTCAACCGCGTCGTTTCCATGGTATAGCGCAGCGGCGCAGCCAATGACGCCGGATCTTGATAACGGAATCTACACGGAATCTACTGTGGATTGTCTGATTGTGAGATGTGATGATCACTTGTCGGAAATCCATCGGTTTCGATCTGACATCGTGCATGAGCCGTGCTGGATGCCCACCCTCACCCTGGCCATGATCCATGATTTCATCCCACAGGCCACAGTTACCGCAGGAGGTACACCAGTCGTCCTGCTGTGCCAACGTGCGATGCATGTATGTGTACATGCCTGTGCCTGTGCCTCTGCCTCTGCCTCTGCCTACCTACTTACACTTACATAGCCGCACTCTACATTAGCCTGCTAGCGGCGGAAGAGACATGGGAACCAAGGGACAGCCGGCATCGTGGCCAATTGCACCCGCCGGCCGGTGCGCTGTGTCTAATAATAATCTCGACTACCTGCCCATCTGCTGCCTCTACCGGTAGGCGTTGTCAACTATCTACCTACGGAACGGGGTTCAAGTACACCTCCAGGTTCCTAAGAGACTCGTCAGGACTTACGTGTACATTTGCTGGAATGCTCGGCATAAGTACTGTGCCGACACGGGTTCGATAGTCCGGTCCGGATCAGAAGTTCAAGTCAGAGTGCGGATCACTGGACAGACAGACCTCGATGAAGCATAAAGCCGCCAATTTCGGCCCAAAGCTGCACCTACACGGCGTCCTTGCATGCCGGGTACCTAGGCAGACGGAAAGAGAGTAGGCCGGCAAGGGCTTATTGTTACGTGGGTAGTTAATTGTAACTATTTGTTGCAAAGTAGTATCAACACTCAGGGTTTAAACTCTAATAGTAAGTCCTGACGGCAACTCACGTTAGACTCCTCTTTGCGCAATTACACAATTACAATACTTACTTACATTAGCTAGCTAGTTACATACTTCTCCTTCCGTGTGAGTGTAGGAACTATCTAGGCATTGAAGGGATTCGATTCAGATTGGCAGGATTGAACAGTACACGACGCTACAGTGCGATCCCCGTCGCCAGCCAAGATTCAGCCAGTCCAGGAACCTCGTCAACGTTACATGGTACCATGCAAAAGACCCAGCCACCCCACGAAACCAACACATACATCACAGAATGTACATCCACGGGAAGCGGCCTTGCAGCCTTCCTCTTTGCTAGAAGCATCAAGCAGAAGCAAGTATGATCCGCATATGTGCTGTGCTGTAGTGTAGAGTAGATATGCCTTCATTTCGCCGGGCAAATCTCCCATGGATTGCTCGTTCTCACTTCGAAATTGAGCCGACGGCGGAACCATCCCTCGTCTGCTACACTACTGCAACTGCATCATGTACACTGGAAGCAAGCGAGATGCGGATGTGCCATGTAGGTACATAATATTACATCCGGACGGAGTGCGGCAACCTGGAGTCAGGCGTAGTGTATAAGGAACTCACCCATGTTGCGGGCGTGGATAGGATGTCGGGATTAGATGGAGCACGCCTAATTACACCACATACCCACGCTGATCACACGGGGCCGTTATCCTGTACGATGTCCAGACTATGTGATGCAGTGTACCCTCTGGTAACGACAACGACAACACCCAAGCTCTATTCGTGACGATTTTTATATTACATTACACCAGATAACTAGACATGGGCATGGAGGGTTTAGCGTAGGATAGGCATAGATACCAGTATGTAACTTACAAAAGCTGAGGCATTGGATGGCCAAGACGTGGGAGTGAATCACGATTGCTAAATTTGACAGCAAGACAACGGCTCGGACGGGGGTTCGGGGGTTCGTGATTGGCGCGAGGGATGGGGAGTGTTGATTACTGTTACGGCGAACCGAGTGTCTATTCCGAGTCTACGCTGCGCTATCTAGATTCCTGACCGAGGACATTCGAGCCCTGACGTGGGCAGCAGGACGGCTGGGCTAGCCTTTTCGAAACGGAAATGACCATCACACGACAAATGAATCGTTACCACGGCGGCACTGGTATGTTACAAGCATGCAGTGTACATTAACGTGGTAGGAGAAGGAGTAGGCGTGGGAGTTGTAGTTGTAGTTGTAGGTAGTTGTAGCGTAGAGCGAGTTCACGCGCGCATGCGGTAACAATGCTGCTCATTTCCCCGTGCCTCCCCCCCAGAACGTGGCGATGACGCCTGTTATGCCGGTAAAAACAATGCACGGCTGCGGTATCCTGCGCTAGCGACGAGGGAACAAAGCACAGAAGAGCTTATTCGGAAAAAGGAACCCGAGTTGGCTGACGGATGGCACACTTTCATTCAACCTCAAACCCCCTATATACACCATCAGCGTCTAATACATCCCTACCTCCGGGCAACTACACTGCCTATCAAGTGTACGCTGCTCTGTGCCGCAATGTCTCCTCTGACAAAGATCCCGCCATCATTTGCTCTCCCCCTGAAGTTGCTCTAGGTTGTTCCTCCCGGGGCCGCAACAAGTAACGCGGCGACACAAAGACAACGCCCACAATGGCCGGGTTGGCTGCATGAACCCCAGACTTGCGTTACCCCGAAGAGGAGCACTGATGAGCCTGCATGTACACTGGGGCTTGCATACACTCCCCAGGATACATGGCAATAAATCACCACATCCCCAGCACTGTAGGTATACATAGTAGCATGCTGCTGGGTAGGATAGATAGGAACGGCAGCCATCGCTCTCTAGCCGACACCACGGCTCTTCCGCATGCATCTTCACCTATAGAGCACGGGACCTATCCTCCCGTTGCAGCAAATCGCACCGTGTCGCGGCACTTGACGGGTTGGTGGCGGGTGACGTCGAGCGAAGCAATATTGCCCCTTTCATGGTCAGACCCGGGACGGGGTTATAGAGCAGCGACAAACGTTGCGGCGTGAGACACTCATGTAAGCAGAGATGCCAGCGAATGCCAGAGTGGCCACCATCGCCTCCCTATACGACGAACGAACTTGCCGCTGGGCACCTGAGCCGTAGTGCGTCGGCAGGGTTCCTCTCAGCCCGGCTGTTGCTGTACATAGGTAGTATGTCCCGAATTGTCGAATGCATAAAGAAACTTCGATGGCGGGCGAGCCCTGTGTGTTGCTTGCATTTGAATTGCGGGGATCTAAAACATAGCGCAGAGGTTCCAAGTCCTGGAGCCTCGCATCGAGCGTCGTGACATCGAACTGGGAACGAGGCTCGAAAGAACATAGTAGTCACGCATCACGCACACGCGCGCGCAGAGTTCTCCGTGTCGTTCCTGGCTGGCTGGCTTGCCGACCATCCGTGATGGTCAACGGCGTCTTCGCTGAGCGGCACCATACAAAGCTCGGCGGCTGGCCTCTACAACGCAGGGTACCTCAGCTTATTAGCAAACCACCCTCTATCCTCGTCCTTCATGGGGCCCGTCGCCGCCACCACTGCGACCCTAGCTTATCTACCCATCCATTTCATGAAACATCCGTCCGTCGAAGGCGTGTAGCCAGCGGTGTGCACGCCAAAAACGCGCAGCACATAGGGCACTCTGATTTCCCCGGTGCCACCCCAAGCCGTGCAGAACTCCGTGCATTGATTGCGCACGAAAGGTAAGGAGAGGTGGGCAGGCCAAGACAATTCTCGCGTCGATAATCCCGGGCGCTGCTCTCCCTTTGGCTGGGCCTGCTCGCATCAAGCCCACCCGATTGGCCTCCTGTCGGCTCACCTTATCTAAAGTCAGTCGTATTGTCAAGACTGGTGATTTACGGATTTTCGTGGCGCGGGTGGGTTCAAAAACGGTGTGCGGGTTGCGCTGCACGCAATGCCGTTCAACTTATAGGCTTGGCAAGAGGGAAAAAGAAAGCAAGAAACCACACAATGTGCTCGACTGGGTCTGTATTGTAGAACGGGGGCCAAAAATATAACATGAGCAAGCAAGCAGGCAAACAAGCAAGCAAAGCAAGCAAACAAACCGGCCATCATGATTGTATCATGATTTGCACGATGAGTCGGGTTGGCAGGTATCTAGTAGGTAGTACCGGTAGATGGATGGAATGGATGGTGTATTAGACAATTTGCTACCGCGCGGGAGTCACAGAATCTAGGGCGCCAGGGTCACGTGCCGGTCTATGCCGTAAGTTATCTGGTTTGTTGTTATTATGCTTAATCGGGTAGGATGTTTTGTTGCCGGGCCACGATGTCGACGAGATGACGTCTCGCTGCTCGGAAATACCAACACCGCTGGCACATAATAAAGGAGGCAATGCAATAAATGAATCCATTGCACATTTCATTCATTTGTGCAACCGGCATTTGGCTGAAACAGAAATCAATATCGACAACGATGAAACAATAAACAAAGGAAAAAGGAAAAAGGGAAAAGGGAAAATCGGCACAGGTCGAAAAAAAGAACAGCCCTATCACAAGGGACATAAACCCTTCAAGCAAAGACCAGAAATAGCTCTGCAACGTAAACGGTAACGGCAATATCGACGATAGCACGGCTTTCGCTAGTCCCTGTTCCACCGACAGATCAATTATGGTAGCAACCATTTCAGAGACCCTGTTTTGCTGCCCCCCAATCTCTAGATACGCTGATGCCGACATCCCGCCGTCGTTATGCCAGCCCCGTCCAACCCGCCGGTTCCCAAGGCCGCCCAGCCCATCCACGGGCAGCACTTCGACCCGTGGAACGCCTCGTCCACAGGCCACCAGCGCGCCGAGAACCGTCTGGGCGTCAGCACTGGGTGGCGTGACTCGCGGAACCGGAAGCTGATGAGCCAATTTGCCGGGGGCCCCGGTGGCGGCAAGCGGGTATCAGATACGGTGGGCGCCGGGTCGCAGGACTGGGACCCGCAGGCCAAAGCGCTGATCACCGCCGAGGCGCGGCAAAGGGCACGGAACTCGGTGTTGGACATGCTCGTGAGGCCTGGGACCATGCAGTCTGCGTCTGCGTCTCCACCGCCAATGCCGGCGCCGGTCTTGGCTTCGGCGTCGACTCCAACTACAGTCCCAGGTGATCCCCAACCGGGCGCATTAAGAAGAAGTCCGAGTCAGACTCGGGGTGTGCTATCTGGTGAGGAACGTCTCATGGCTCGGCGGGAGGCGGAGGATGACGCGAGGGAACAATCTAGGCGGCGCCGCGGAATATTCGACGGTGTCGTTGTGTACGTTAACGGGAGCACGCACCCGCTCATCTCCGACCATCACCTCAAGCACGTGCTTGCCGAGCACGGCGCCAGCATGTCGAGTCACCTAGGACGCCGGAAGGTCACGCATGTCATACTCGGCCGGCCCGCGGCTCGAGGCTACGGCAGTGGGGGCGGCCTGGCGGGAGGGAAGCTACAAAGGGAGATTTCGAAGCTCGGCGGGCCGGCTGTGAAGTACGTTGGTGTGCAGTGGGTGCTTGAGAGCATCAAGGCGGGCAAGAGACTGCCCGAAGCGCGATTTGTGGACCTTAAGATCGCTTCGAAGGGTCAACGGAGCGTGTATGGATTGTATTCGAAACACGAGGAGAAACAGGGCTCTGATATTGATGAGTTCCGGCCGCCACCTAGCGGTCAAACTGGAGAGAAAGGGGTATGACTGGACGACGAGGTTTCATGACTGCATAAGACGGTGGGTTGGGTCACGACGACGGCTGCATTGTAGGCGTTCTGGGGTGGTTGATTTTGTGTGTATCGGGGCATGACCGCGTATGGCCATCGGTATGCATATTGTGAGATGACCACGATATAGAAGAAGCCCAGATAGACTCTGATGACGCCTCCAGAGTATCGTAGCTGATGCTTGAAAGACTGCTTTGTTCTTATCTCACCGAGCAATGCTGTGATTAATAATGCCTTTCCAACCGTATCTTCAAAGGGTTAAACCAGCTTAGACGATTCTTCGTGAGAGTTGAAAGGGTTGTCACTTATCATGATAGACAGCGGCTGCAATATATCGGTGAAACCAAGAGAAACCGGCCCTTCTCCCTAGAAACCCTACCTGCGAGCTGGCGCAGATCCCGCGTGGATGCCATGCGGCGATATAATCCCACACGACGCTTCATAAACAGCTGCCGGCATAGAAAACTCGGTAAGACTAGCGCCAGAAGTGTCTCAACTGATCGAATCCCCCTCATCTCGAAACGTCAAGGCGAACAGCTACGTAAAGGGGGAAATAGCAGCCATAAAACAGGTTATGGCACAGAACACAAATCAAATCCCATTCGAAGAACCAATCCCGCTGGCGCTTCTATTTATTTCCGCTTCTGCTTATGTTTTCCATTTCATGCTCTTATATCCACCCTCGTTGGGGTTTCAGGTTTCTCACTTCTCATTCGTTTATATCCCGTCTTTGATTCAGAATCAGCTTTTAATCTTGATTGGGGGTGTCTTCGCCCCAGCCCCAAAGCGTAGCTGCTTGCAGTGACCGTGAGAGCACCATTGGTGCCTAACTGAGGAAACGCTCCTGATAACTTGAAGTAAATACCGTTGAGTAGGGGGAATAACCGCAGACATATGAGAAAAGGTTGGCGACTGAATGGTTGGATAGAGTGTAACGGACAAGAGACCGTGGTAACAGCGCATACTTGTCCACGCTCGTGTGGTGACTGCGGATTGCCAGTCTGCACGAGAACTAAGATTCGATGGAACAATGGGTGACGGCAGCTGGCTCGTCGGAATATAATCACATGCCGGAGCACAGCAGCTACACTGACTAATGATAAGTATAAGGTATTGATGCTTTTATTAATGTCCTCTCGTATGTGTGGGAAGAGACCATATTAAGACCTAATTAGCTGTCATTATCCATTGCACGGTTCGTTCGATTTTGGATCCAGCACTTATTCGACCAGCACATCTTGCATACGCTTGAATATGCAAGAAGCTCGTGCCAGATGCACCCCAGTGGTTGGGCTTCATGAGTGGTTTATTGGCTGATATCGTGAACCTGCCTGTTGCATGGCAGTTGATGAACCCGGGACTGGCGGCGCGAGTGAGACCACGTAGGTAAGGTAGTAAGTAGTACGACATCATTCGAAAATATGATCCGCCGATATCTTGCTAAGCACCGGTCATCAGTAAAGGCCTGGTAAGCAGATACTGAAAACACGTAGATGTTCCCGGTACATGTGTATAATATGATTAATATCCCGTGGAACGCCGGTCATATGAGCAGTTCTGGACTCCATAATCGGGGGTTTGTCACCTCAGACCTTGTTTAGAATAACGACAGCTCGTTTATGTTTCTGTAGGGTGCACGAAACAGAATCTCGCCCACTTATCTCAACTGCGAGGCTATGAGTGTTCAACCCAAGCAATACAAGCAGGACCTGCCTACCAGTAAGGGGCAGGTCCTTGCTGATGTTCTCGATCATAGCAACGACCTCGTCGACAGACTCGTCGGCATGGACAATAAGAAGGGGTGGCAGGAGGGCGAGTCCAATGCTGGCCCCAAATTATTTAGAGCCATCAGTGAGGAAGTAGGGAAGACGCGTCTATTCGTTTGCTGTGACGGCACCTGGTTGAACGCCTCGGGCACCACCGCACCATTGACCAACGTGGCAAGATTCGCGCGCGCTATCAATCGATTCGGCCTCAATCAAGAGCATCCAGCTAGCCCTGTTACGCAGCTGACTTATTATTCTGCCGGAGTGGGCTCGGAGTCCGTCCTGCAGACGCGGGTGGACAGCCTCTGCTCCGGCATCACTGGAGCAGGTTATACATGATTGATTACCCAGTACCTTAAAGCTTTGGTTGTAAGCGGATATGCTAACCGGTCTTGAAAAACAGGCTTAGAAGAAGACATTCTGAATGCTTATTGCTTCATCTGCAACAATTACAACTTCAGCGCGAAAAACGATGAGATCATTCTCATCGGCTTCTCACGGGGTGCTTTCACCGTTCGATGTCTCGCCGATTTCATCAGCCAGGTGGGACTCCTCCGCCGCAAGACCTTGCCCTTCCTTCCCGTCTTATTTCAGCGATGGATGGGTACGAAAGAGGACGTGGACAGGGAAAGGATGAAGAGGGAGATAAAAGAAATGTCGCCAAAGTTCTCTCTCTCGGTCAAGATCACGGTGCTGGGAGAATGGGACACCGTTAGTGCAATTGGTCACGTAGGGTGCAAAAAGAAGTTCTCTTTTATGAAAGAAACAGTGCCAGAGAGTGTCCAAAATGCCTTTTTGGCTGTCGCGCTTAACGAAAGAAGGGGTAGTTTCAAGCCTATGGTGTACACCAAGGCCCGCGGCGGAACCAATGTGTCGCAGTGTGCGTTCGTTGGATGTCATGCTGATATCGGTGGCGGGAATCTTGACGCTGGTCTCTCTACGGTGTCCTTACTTTGGATGGCAGCAAAGGTGCAAGGCGCATGTCAGGCTTCGTTTTCTCGTGAGGCCCTCCTCCAGATGGTCCAACCGCCACGGCCGAATAAACGGTGGTGGTATGGACGCAACATCGATGAGACGGTGGCTATGAATTTGCTCTGGTCCAAAGGTAAAGTTGACTAACGACGCCGTATTGATATGATTGGGGCTGACTAGGTACTTACAGGCAACATTAATGAAAGTCTTTGGGGACCGTGGTATATCCCGCATGCTCTAACGTTTGGGTGGTCCAGCGGCTCTCGTAGAAGGCTCCTCCGAAAGACCTTCAAACGTGCGGAACAAGATGAGAAACACTCACAGAATACCCAGCAGAGGCGGACCATGCAACGCAAACAACGGAAGACAGGGCCCGCCGCGAAGTTTTACGAAGCCAGATACGAGTGCGACAAGTTGGATAATGTGATTGAAACGGTCAATGAAGATGTGGCTAGAAGGATCAAGGATGGCATCACAAAGGCCACACGAGCTGCTGATACAGAACGACTCACAGCCACCGTCAAGACAGCCATACATGCAAGAGATGTCGAAAGTACCGAGACAAGGATCATAGCAATCATAAATGCGACACTTACGATGTGTCCAGATGAAGGCAAAGCCACGGCACACCGATACAACGAGACGCCAGTTCGTAGCGCTGTGCCAGAGATGGAGAAACGAGGAAGTGACAGTAGACTAGACAACGCCGAATGTAACCTCAAAATCCATTTTACGGCGAAGGAGTTGGTCAAAGAACTCAGATACCGGTCGAAAGAGGGGTTTCTTGAAGGGTTGTGGGATAAGCTTGGCTGGCTGGGACACGAGCGCAATCAGCTAGTCGATTATCTGCCGCAAGAAAGCTACGACGACAATGAGAAGAAGCTCTGGGACGAATGGAAAAGTCAAATGAACATGTGGCATGCCAGCAACGAAGGACGAAAAGAAGGCTGGGATCAGGACGTCGTATACTGGAGCGATATTCTGACGAGGTTTGACAAAGGTGATACCCCAGAGTCCGAGACGCTGAAGGGGATGGTGAAATGGGAAGTGTGTACGAACCAGCTGTGTCGAGTTGCCGATGCCGCCGCAGCAACGGCCCAGGCGGGGCTGCATTCCACGGTCGCAAACGTGGCAGAGGCCGGGATTGAACTGGAATCTGCGGCTCACACAGTCACAAGGTTGGTTGAAATGGCAGAGCCGCTCAAGGACAGCGAGGACGGTATAATGAAGGCAGTATGGTTTATCATGGGTGAAGTGAAAGAGGTATTTGAACACTTACCAGCCGAAATACTGTCGAAAACCGCAGAAATGATTGTCGGCGTCACGGAAACCATCACGGAAGAGGTCGGAGCAGCTGGCATGGATCAAACGACAACAGAAAAGGGTACGACTCATGCACTTGCTTTGGAGTATGAGAAGGTGCCGCAAACAGATATCGCGATGTCCATCCAAGCAATTACCGGGCGCTTGGCTGATCTTGCTGAGGCCCTGATGCGGGCTTTTCATCCGCTGCCTGCCCCCGATGCTGGCAGTGAGACTGATGAGGATGAGGACACAGGCGATGAAGAAGAAGATAGCGGCGGTGATGACCATGATTGGAGTGCAAAACTCTCGAAAGCCAGAAGGGCAATTGGCCTCATGGTTGAGAAGGCAAAGGCGTTGCAAGTTGCCAACGCACCAAGTTCGGAATTGTGGGAAGCAGTGAAGCGCTACGCCGTGAGGGCAAGAAACGCGGCGGAGAGGGCGGCACAATCCATTGCTAACGCAACAATACTATGGAAGCTCACCGACGAGCAAAAGAGAGAAGCCCTGTGTTATAGAATGGCTTATCCGGAGTGGAAATCGACTGGAGTCGAGCATTCGCTTGAAGAGTAGGTACCTATTTGCAATAGGTTCGCGTGGAGATTTCCCGCTTGATTTTGTCCCATCACGAGAATGTGATAGGTGTACGGACGTCGTAAGATAACTGCCTAGATAGTTAATGCCATTTGTTTCACCGTTACAGCCCCATCTAGTGCAACGATGCGCTGGCCGCTTGAAGCTCGTCTCACATGCTAGCTGGATGAACGCTTCATATTCGGCAAAAGAGGGCGCTGACTGAGGAGCATCGTGACTGCATCACGGTGTTCGATTAGGCCGCGCGTGCTTGTCCCTGAAGTCAGGTTGTCGGCGTTGTTAAATCGTCGTCGTCAATCTGTGCCTATTCCAACATAGCTCACCTCGCTCGAAGAGCTTTCATTAACTGTGATAAACGCCAAGGATGGCAAAGCAAGGGGTATCAATTGCAAAGTTATGGCTGATCATGATAATCGTAACGAAACCGCGGTATGGTCATTGAGCTCGGGCTCTACTTAGTACCATTACCCCCTCTCCCGTTTTCTCCATATGATTCTATTTCATGAGACCGCGATCAAACGTCCCGAGCAAGTAATAACACCAACTGAAAAGCAAACCATTAAGACCGTAATATTTGCCGCGGTGTGCGCGGCGATGGTGAAGAGTCAGAGCCGTAGACTGTGGGACGAAGAATATAGGCCGTGTTGATCGATGCAGGTTTCCGGACGATATAAACTTTAGATGTTAATCCGAGTCAGAGTCCTCCTCGTCGCTCGTAGCTTCAATGTTCATCTTCTTCTTCTTAATCTTCTTCTTCTCCTTGGATGGTGAGGCCTTGGCAGAAGGCTTGGAAGTAGAGGCACTAGGAGCGTTTGGGGAGACATCGGGTATGTCATGTCCTTTTGATTGGAGCTCTGCATTGACGGCAGGAACAGCTGCGAGAAGAGCAGAGTATTGCTCGAGAGATAGCATAATGCCCTACATGCCAAGAGTTAGTGACGCCGTGGTCCAAGTTGCTTCAAGCGCGTATTGCAGGGCCGATGACGCGAACCTTCTTTCCGGGCTTAAGGACTCCATCGGCATTGTAGTACTCTCGAATGTTGATGTACGTTTTGCCTTTGAAATCTTGAATCACGATCCTTCTGTTGGCGCTCAACTGAAGATAACAGAACGCGTCAGTATACGCGACCATAAAAAGGCGCCAGAACACATACGGCCCAGAAGGGGTTCCCTTCATCATCATTGCTGGGGTTGGTCTCGGTGGCTGTCTTGGTCTTGGATTTTTTGGATGGCTGGACGACTTCCTCGTCACTTGAGGCGGGGGTCTCCTCATGGCGGCGACGCTTATTGCTTGTTCGAGCCATTATCGCGTGGTATAGGTGGAAAAGATAGATAGGGTATGTGATGAATGAATTGAGGCAAAGTTGGAGATGACAAGCAAGACGCAGATGTCGTTTGTCGACCCGAAAAATCCGTCTTTCTCCTAGGAAGGATCTGGATCTGGCTGAGTATTAGAGCTTCTTATCGTGAAAGACGCGAAATAGACCCCAACTGGGAATGTACAATCTCTTATGGTATGAACAGGAATGGGGTACCTAGGTAGTCGTTGTTGACGCGTTCGGGAACAGGAGTTGGGTGTTAGAAGTCATGACAAGATCCCACTGCGTTTTCTGGGGTGCCATTTCTGCCAAGGCGGCAGGGAGGGGTCCGCCAGACCGCCGGGTGCCAAGTGGGGGGATCTGGGACCTGATTGGGGGTCCTTCCGGGGCAGCGGGGTGGGCCCCACTTGATTTTGTCGTGTAGCTACTACCTTAGGTAAGTGCAGGCGCCTAAGTTAGGAGCTTAGTTAGGGGCATACCCGCCTATATTAAGCTATACTTGTACCTAGCTTAAGAGTCTAACTGATTGCTCGGCCACTGCTCGCTCTGGACCAGGGAGTGCATTGCCCCGTAGGGCTTATAGGAGAAGTGGCCGATCAGGCTGTAGGCCAAGAACTACGGTAAGAGCATTACGTACTTACCTAAAATTAGTTAACACGTTAATTACCGCTACATGCCATGCCGTTGGCCCGTTGGGTACGGTAATAATGGCAATGCGCTTACCTACCTACGATGAACGCGCGTGCATCTGTCAGTTGACGTTAAAACACCCGTATCCTTTCTCACACTTTCTCTATATTCATCCCTATCGCTCACGCATTCACAATTGCACAGAGCCAAGACGACTCCATTCTCACCTCACGTCTACTTACGTTGTTGCTGTGCCTACTTCGTACATACATGCTCTTAATTGGCGTTGCAACTCGGTTATTTCTATCCCGTTGTGATGGGCCTAGCCTGTTGGCTTCTAGCGGTCCCCTGAGTCGATGATATGTGTTGTTCCAACCATTCAACATTGTCCTCTCCTGTTTTACCGAGTTACAGCCTCCAATGGACGGTGCCCGGCATAGACACCCAAGCCAATCGCCTGCCGAATCCTCCGTGGATGCCGATTCTTCGACTCCAGGTTCCTCTGACCATGCACCCACTGCGCCGCCGTCACTGACTCGACCAACAGACCCGGGAAAAGGCACGGTTCTACCTTCAGCCAGTCAACAGGACGACCTAGCGACCAAAATACTTCGATATGCCTCGGGGGCCCCGCCGGCCACGTTGGGCGCCATCGCTGTTGGCTCTTACTTCGTCTTGGGCCGGTTAGGGTTGCTGCTGATTGGCGCCATTGTCGGCGTGACATGCTGGGTGATATGGGAATCGCGACACCCCGAGGTGAGGCGAGCTGTTAGGGGCGAAAATGGATATGCCTTATTAGAGCGCCTCCTCGACCGTAGCTACAGTGATTCGGGGTTGAGGCCTGAACAAGATGAAGAGCAGGATGCGACGGCCGTAGCCGAAAGCTTCGACGACTTCCAGCCAGAGACAAGGGACGCGTTATATAATTTGTTAGACGCGGTTGTTCGGGACTATGTGGAGTGGTGGTACGGCCCAATTGTGCCGTCGGATCGGTCTTTTCCACTGGCCTGTCGCAAAGTCGTGACAAGATTCATCCTAAGCTTGTCCAACAGGTTGAGGCGCAAACGACCTGCTGACGCATTTGTTGACTTCGTTACACACTCCTGTTCTATCGTCATCGTCTTCTTGTCCGAAATGGCAGCGGCATATGCTGAGCTCCCAACGGACACGCACATGACTGCCGCTGACACAATTTACAACTACTTGGCCACTCACACCGAGGCACCACTGTCAAATCTTCTTAATCAGCGACAACAAGCAGCAAAATTCAAGGTGGTGGCGGAGGATTTGCTTGGCTTCTTGGAAAAGTCGACATACGATTGCGAACCCACCAGAATTTTCCTACGGGAGATTCTGTCGACCGTTGTTCTTGAGGGGGGTCTGCAGACCTGCTCAAAAGCGGAATGGATCAATGCTTGGATAGTCTATCTACTAGAGTCAGGAGAAACTGATCTTTCCCAGGCTATCGATGATGCCATCCAAGATCAGAAAGCTTTCAGTGATGTAGATGGAAATGTGGGAAACATCGGCCTATCAAGAGGTAACCGCAACTCATATGAGCTAGACAGGCAACGTCGAAAGGACATGGTTCATAAAAAGAGGCTGTCGAAAGCAGACGAAGAAATGGAAAAGGCAACAGAGGAAATGAGGAGACTCAACGAGATGATTGCGGAAGCCGACAAGGCAAACGCTATTTCGCTGCCGACTCTCAGCGGAACGCACAACACTTCGGATGCTTGGGAAGACCGTACCAACCAAGAAGAATCGATCACAAAAACTAATATAAGCAACGTGTCAGAAACTACTACCATTCAGCCATCTATAGTCTCTGGTACTGCGCACAATTCAGTTCCAAAAATTGCACCTGAATCGGCCAGCGAAGGTCTGCGCCAAGATTTCCTACCAAACAATAATCAGGAACCAGCCGCAATCCAGCCTTTTACGAGTTTCGATCAGTTAGTTCCGCCAGCCAAGGATGAGGAAGACGAAGAGGAGCGGTCTCCAAAGCCGCCGCCCCTTACTATACACAATGCATCCATTACTATCCACGACGATACGGCCGCTGATAACAGTCGGTTACGGAACAAACCAACATGGGAGTATTTACTGCAAATAGAACCAGCCTCTTCTTACTATTCCGGCTGGATGATCGTGAAAACATATGCGCAATTTGAACGCGTCCATGAGAGTCTACGACGGATAGCGACAATTTCAGGTGCAACGGCATTCTTAGAAGCACACCCAACGTTCCCGGGCTGGAAGATTCATACTAGGTCATCACTTCGGGGTGAAATAGAGAGATATATGCGAAATGCTTGTTGTGAAAAGCACTTGGCTGAATCCGAGGCTATGAAACGGTTCCTCGACAAGGGGCAGGAGCTCAGAATGGGCGCCAATCGCGGATTCTCCTTAGAGTCTGTGGGGAAGGGAGTGCTGGGTGCCATTCAAAATGCTCCGAAAGGAGCACTGGATAGTGGTAGAGTGGTAATGGGCGGAGTGACTGGGGTTTTCGGCAATATCGGGCTGGGCCCAAAGCGAGCTTCGAATACCCCTTTGCAAGACGTGCAAACAGCGCAGGGGGGGGATTCGCACAATTCTAGCCATACCCGACTAGCTTCGTTACCAGTACTTCCAAGAATGGAGAACGTGCTAGCATCTAATGGGCCCAAAATGCCAAGGGATAGCATGGATAGCCAAAGATCCTCGGTTATCTCTGTGCAGCCTGGCAGGATACCCCCAATGGATCGACGGGGGAGCTCACAAACCGATGTTGACCCAGACAATACTCTACATCCGGCCATGGCAGATAGATGGGATCCTAATAAACCGTCCTTGAGCGGGGCTAGCAGCCGTGCTCACAGCCGAACCTCGAGTCTCGCTGCTGCACGTTCGCCATTACGATCGCCTTCAGAAGTCAGCCTCAGTAATCTGAAGCTGCCACCTCCGCCGACCGAGATCGCGGATGATTATGGCTCCCCTACCAGTACACGGCTTAGTGTCGATGGATATCCCAGAATTAGTAATTCGTTCGCTTCTCCATCTCGTGCATCTCTAGATCAGCAGGGAAGGCTACTACAAACTTCTAGTGGCCCTAGGCGATCGGTTAAGCACTTCCCCCCGCTGTCCGAGCAGGAAACACGGGTAGCAATTGAACTGCTTTTCGCTGTCATCAATGAGCTTTATACATTATCTTCAGCGTGGAATATCAGGCGGACCCTTCTCGCAGCTGCAAAGTCCTTTTTGTTGCGGCCTGGCAATCCGTCGCTATTGTCCATCCAATCTCTGATTCAGAATTCCTTGCTCGATGGCAACACGTCAGACAATGGTATCGCCACACAAATTCGCAAGCTTCGTGAAAACGTGTTACCCACAGAAGAGGAGCGCAAGGCGTGGCCAGCCGAACTAACTGCCGCGGAGAAGGACGAACTCCGAGAAAAGGCACGTAAGTTATTTATACAGAGCAGCGTTCCCGCTGCTCTAATGGGTATTATGGGCCAGTCCGCGACCAACGACGCGCTGGGTCGCGTTTTCGATTGTTTGCAGATTGAAGAGGTTGCTCGAGGTCTGTTCTTTGGACTTATTTTACAGGCAGTGCGGGCCGTGACGCATTAAGCCTCTCTACGAACAATATATGGCGGTTATGAGGCAGAATGTATCACGAACAGTTGTCACGATTATAATGTACAGTATGGGGAGGGCGACAGGTCAAGTCGTGGGAGAATGGTCTCGCGCGCAGACACCAATACCATAATACTACGACAGGCTCGCGATGAAATGGGTCGAGTTGAAAGAAATCAACGAGATCTGAATAGATTTTTAATATTCCCCGATCAGATCATGCCGAGAGAGAATCGCAGACTTTGATCATTGTTAATTGTTATTAACATGCTAATACCAACTGTCTATAGTACACTAGATTGGGGGGCCTCATTATTATGTAAGACACCGAGAGTCGCCAAGCCCCACGGACTTCCGCCTCCGACAGCCGGTGGGTTCCTATTCCCTGGATCCAACCCCGTCGTTACCGTTGGCTTCTATCTAGTCATTTGCCCCCCCCAGTTCCCAATCAACGGCCGGAACCTTCAAGGCCCAGTAGCTCGAGCCTCTGCGGGGTAGCTGGGAGCTGAAGATTAAGGGATTAAACGCCAGACTAGGTGTCTTATTATGACGGCATTGGTAAGCTTTATCCCGGAGTATGGATTTCCATCCTCTCTGACGGTGTCCCGGCTCCGCGGGCGCTTTTCCCATTTCTACATATTAATCTTAACAACCCCATGAGTTCCTAGGTCATGGCGTTTTTGTTCTTGTTAAAATAAACCAGTCAGCCCATTCGTGTATTCATTCGATAAGCTCCCTTCCCTGGCACTTCATCTCTCAACCCACCAAGACGACTACCTCTCACTCCGCCTTTAATCCGCTCACTCCGCTTTGTCGTCTTCACCACTCACTAAATCACTCAGCCTAGCCGCCACAATGGGCTCTACAAACCGACAGGGTCGCGGGATCCGCATCGCCATAGATCGTGGCGGCACCTTCACTGACTGCGTGGGCACGCTGAACGGCGAGGATGTCGTAGTAAAGCTTCTATCAGAAGATCCCGCCAATTACAAGGATGCGCCGCTTGAGGGAATAAGGCGCATTATGAGTCACTTCCAGAAGCGGGATATACCGCGCGGCGAGGCATTGGACACCTCCCAGATCGACAGTATACGCATGGGCACCACGGTCGCGACGAACGCTCTGCTTGAGCGGAAGGGAGAGAAGATCGTATTGGTAGTCACCAAAGGATTCCGAGATTGCCTCACGATCGGAAATCAGAGCCGTCCGAAGATTTTCGATCTCGCCATCAAGAAGCCTGATGTTCTGTATGAGGACGTTGTCGAGATAGACGAGAGAGTAACACTCGAAGACTACGCGGAAGACCCCGAACGGAAAGTCACCAAGGCCGAGGCGAAAGTCGGTACTGCGGAGGCCGCGAAAGCAGATCTAGTTGTTGGTTTATCGGGCGAAACCGTCCGAGTCCTGCAACGGCCCACAGAAGACACTATCAGAAATCAGCTGAAGAGTGTTTACGACAAGGGTATCCGAAGCATAGCAGTATGTCTCATGCATGCTTACACTTTCCCCGATCACGAGGCCGTGATCGGTAAGATCGCAAGAGAGATTGGCTTCGAGCACATCTCACTTAGTCATGAGCTGATGCCCATGATCAAACTGGTATCCCGCGCGACGAGTGTCTGTGCCGACGCCTATCTCACACCAGCCATCAAGAAGTACATTTCCGGCTTCCAGAAGGGCTTTGCTGGTGGATTGGGCACTCGAAATGTCTTGGGAGCTCAGGGCAATAGGGCCGCCCGGTGTGAATTCATGCAGAGCGATGGCGGATTAGTGGACGTAGACCAATTCACCGGCCTGAAAGCTATTCTATCCGGCCCTGCTGGTGGTGTAGTAGGTTATGCTATCACGAGTTATGATGATGAGACCAAGATCCCTGTAATCGGTTTCGATATGGGAGGCACTAGCACGGATGTCTCTCGGTATGGCGAAGGGCGATACGAGCACGTTTTCGAGACAACGACGGCTGGTGTCACCGTTCAATCCCCTCAGCTTGACATCAACACCGTTGCCGCCGGAGGCGGAAGCCGACTTTTTTTCAAGAACGGGCTTTTTGTTGTCGGACCCGAATCCGTGGGCGCCCATCCCGGGCCGGCCTGCTACCGCAAGGGCGGTCCTGCTGCAGTGACAGACGCCAACTTGTTCCTTGGTCGTCTCTTGCCCGAGTTCTTCCCGAAGATTTTCGGCAAGAACGAAAATGAGGGTCTTGACTACGAGGCTAGCAAGAGGGTCATTCAGGAACTTGCTGACCAAATCAACAGAGAGACCGGCAAGAACATGAGTTTAGACGAGGTAGCCTACGGTTTCTTGACCATAGCGAATGAAGCCATGACTAGGCCGATCAGATCCATCACGGAAGCCAAAGGACATGACTCTTCAAAACATCGTCTTGCGACATTTGGTGGTGCTGGCGGTCAGCACGCCGTGGCGATTGCGGATGCTTTGGGCATCAAGCAGATTCTGGTGCACAGGTATTCCTCAGTACTATCAGCATACGGCATGGCCCTTGCAGACGTAGTGGATGAAGAACAAGAACCAGAGTCGAAAGTGTGGCAAGACCAAGGCGAGGTTGTGGGTGATCTCAAGGCCAAGATGGAGAAGCTCAAGGACAAGTCCCGGGAAGCGCTTCGAAATCAAGGGTTCCAAGATGAGGAAATCGTCTTTGAAGAATATCTCAACATGCGCTATCGGGGAACTGAGTCTGCTCTTATGATCATGAAACCCAGTGAAGACGAGGCCAAGGCATCCTTTGGGGGCGACGACTGGGCATTTGGCAAAGCCTTTGTGGAACATCACCGCTATGAGTTTGGTTTTACCCTCGACGAGCGGGATATCATTATTGATGATGTCCGTGTGAGAGGCATAGGCAAGAGCTTCCAATACCATGATAAGTCAGTTGATCAGCAGCTCAAAGAGGCCACGCCTGTGTCTATTGGAGACAAGAAAGCGTATGCCAAATCTCAGGTGTACTTTGAAGGAGGTCGCCTGGAGACCCCTCTATATAAGCTGGAGGACTTGAGCGTTGGCGACGAGCTGAACGGCCCAGCTGTGCTCGCGGATGGAACACAGACCATCGTCGTCACACCCAATGCAAAGGCTTTGATTTTGCAGACACATGTCATTATCAACCTCGAGAGCAAGGGTAGCAAAGACGAGTATGGCCTCCACGTCCCCGTTGTACCCCTTCCGAAGCTAACTTTGGATTTAGGTCCCACAAGCAAGAGTCTGGTGAGAGAGAAGTCGATCCTATCATGCTTAGTATATTCGGTCACCGCTTCATGGCCATTGCCGAGCAGATGGGTAGAGCTCTCCAAAAGACAAGTGTCAGCACCAACGTGAAGGAACGTCTTGATTTCTCATGTGCCATTTTCGATGCCACAGGCGGTCTCGTCGCAAATGCGCCGCATCTGCCTGTCCATCTTGGATCGATGTCGACGTGCGTAAGAACACAGGCTAAGATCTGGGAAGGTAAACTGAAGAAGGGGGATGTCATTATTTCGAACCATCCCTCGTATGGTGGAACGCATTTGCCCGATATCACGCTTTTGATGCCTGCTTTTGACGAGAAGGGAGAAAATATTTTGTTCTACGCTGCGTCGCGTGCTCACCACGCGGATATTGGTGGTATTACGGCTGGCAGCATGCCGCCTCACTCGCGCGAACTTTTCCAGGAGGGCGCGGCGATCAAGAGTGAGAAGATTGTGAGCGAAGGTAGATTCAACGAGGAAAGGATTACAGAGCTACTCTACAAGGAACCGGCACAATACCCTGGAAGCAGCGGTACTCGATGCTTAGCAGATAACATTAACGATCTCAGGGCGCAAGTGTCGGCAAATCAGAAGGGTATCTCACTCATCGAGAGCCTGATTCAAGAGTATGGAGAGGAGACTGTCCAGTTTTATATGATCGGCATCCAGAATAATGCCGAACAGTCGGTGCGCCGTCTTCTGAAGGGGGTATATAAGAGATTTGAAGGCAAGGACCTTTCGGCAGTGGATTATATGGACGACGGTACGCCTATCCGCCTTCGTGTGACGATCGACGCGGAGAAAGGCGAAGCTATCTTCGATTTCAAGGGCACGGGGCCAGAGGTCTATGCAAATATCAATGCACCGGAGGCCGTGACGTACAGCGCCATCATCTACTGTCTAAGATGTCTGATATCAGAGGACATACCCCTGAACCAGGGATGCCTGAAGCCGATCCACGTCAAGATCCCACCAAAGTCGCTCCTGTCGCCATCGCCAGGAGCCGCAGTTGTTGGCGGCAACGTACTGACAAGCCAACGCGTTACAGACGTCATCTTCAAGGCATTCCAGGCCTGCGCTGCCAGCCAGGGCGACTGCAACAACTTGACGTTCGGATTCGGCGGCAACCTGTCTGGTGAGGCGGAGGTGAAGGGCTTCGGATACTACGAGACCATCGCTGGCGGCTCTGGCGCCGGACCGACCTGGGAGGGCACGAGCGGTGTACACACGCACATGACCAACACGCGGATCACGGACTCGGAGGTCTTTGAGCGTCGTTACCCCGTTATTCTGCGCGAGTTCTCGATCCGAAAGGGATCAGGCGGCAGGGGCCAGCACAACGGCGGCGACGGTGTGGTCCGCGACATCGAGTTCCGGATTCCCGTGCAAGTGTCTATTCTCAGCGAGCGACGCGTTTACCGGCCGTACGGGCTTGCAGGCGGCGAGGACGCCGAATGCGGACAGAATATCTGGGTCCGCCGGGTAGCGATGTCCAACCCGGAGAAGGGAACTGTTGAATACGAGGAACGTAGGATAAGCATGGGGGCTAAGAATAGTGCGCCTATGAAACCTGGTGATCGGATTATTATCAACACGCCTGGCGGAGGCGGCTGGGGTCCTGTTGGCGGCGTGAAGACCGTTGCTGGGGACCGGGATCCTACTCAGACTTGGCGGGGAGGAAGCCATGCTGCGAGGGAAGAGATGGCGTTGCAGGCTTGATGTTGTGTTTGTAGTGTATGTGTATTTGGAGATAATGCGTGTATGATATAGATTTCCCGGTTTGATATTTCATCTTTAAATGGTCTGTTTCGAGTCGTTGGGTTTCTTGGTACATGGTCTAATGCAGTTATCTGCGGTGGTGATGTCCTCCTTTTGGTGACGGCATTGTTCTTCAGTCTTTCGGTCTGGTGTAGTGGTTAACTGTTGACACGTTCCAGCCAATTATATCTTGCTCAGGGAAAATACATCTCACTTCTATCGTACTGGAACGCGAACCGGTAATAGTGAAAAGACATGGTTGGTTGTTTCTCCCCGTCAATGAATCTCCTGAATCCTCATTTTCGTTTCTATTGCTGCCGATTGCCTAAGCACTTTGAGTCACCAGTGCTACGATTCAAGGCCGTTTGGTCTGGCAAGATGAGAACGCTTGGTATTTCTGTCTTCACTTTTGTCCAAAATGTCCCGTGATAAGGACTGGATTCCCCAAGCTGCAATATGGCGGTATTTCTATCGTGATCGAAGTTCTCCATCTCGGGAATTGTTTGTTTGTTTGTTTTTTATTAACGTCAGGGGCAGCCAAGCCTAATTAGACTATTGTAGACGGCGGGGG
Source organism: Xylariaceae sp. X802 (assembly GCA_028637635.1). Taxonomy (NCBI): domain Eukaryota; kingdom Fungi; phylum Ascomycota; class Sordariomycetes; order Xylariales; family Xylariaceae; species Xylariaceae sp. X802. Next base: position 239,830 of record JAJFDH010000036.1, on the reverse strand, counting down.
CCAACGGGCCGCCACAAGTGCGTTAATTACATAAGAAAAGAATCCACCACACAACCCTAGAATTTGGCCCCCCACAATTCTGTCAAGACCTGTTTCGTAGTAACGTGCCTTCACCCGTATCCTCTCCGGGAACTTGCTGTAAAGTCGGCTGCCCCCCTATTACAGCAAGCTTGGCCGTACCTTCTAGAGTGACAGGCCCTGCCGCCAGGAACGCAACCTGACGAGGAGGGTACGCTCACGAAGAGCGTGAAGTTTGGGCCCTCCTACTGTCGGGAGGGCAGCTTGGGGGCTGCTTCCCTTAAAAGGGAAGCGGGTGCACAGTTTAACGACGTGGCGTAGTCGGACCTGACCAACTCTTTCACTCACATCAAATTTTAAGGGCTCGGGATCACCCTCATAGCCTAGCTTCAAAAATGAAGCCGGTGATGTGTGGAAAAGTTGCCCGCTTAGGAAATAAGTGGGTCGTTTCCAAGAAGTGAAAAAAGAGGAAGAGGGAAGGATCCATCTCGGGATTGTTTGTTTGTTTGTTTGTTTTTTATTAACGTCAGGGGCAGCCAAGCCTAATTAGACTATCGTAGACGGCGGCGGCCAACGGGCCGCCACAAGGGCGTTAATTACATAAGAAAAGAATCCACCACACAACCCTAGAATTTGGCCCCCCACAATTCTGTCAAGACCTGTTTCGTAGTAACGTGCCTTCACCCGTATCCTCTCCGGGAACTTGCTGTAAAGTCGGCTGCCCCCCTATTACAGCAAGCTTGGCCGTACCTTCTAGAGTGACAGGCCCGATCCATCTCGGGAATACCTACCTATATATCTTGTAATACGTTTACAGCAATATAGACCCGCTTAAAACATTAGATTCCATTATTGCATATATTAATGCACACCCTGATAAATGGATAATAACTGGGCTTCTTGCTTTTGCTCGTCCTCACCGCCCGATGTCGCACCATTTGCGGCGGCCCGTCCAGAAGTCCAAAGTACAAAGTACCGTCTCCAGTTACCCCTCCTACCCAGAAATTTCCCTGAAGCCGGAATAACCCCTCCTACTTCTGTCCTTGCAGGTGGGGCGATTGAGCTTTCGAGGCCAGACAACAACTCGCGCTCGTGCCAGGCTTCCGCTACTTTTTCGAGACCATCTTCGCGCGTCTTTTCTTGTCGTGGGAGCAAAGCTCTAGATAGTACGGACGTAGAGAGTCTTCAAAATGCTCGACATCACCGACTTCATCGCGTCTCGCGGCGGCGACCCCGAGAAGATCAAGAAGAGCCAGGCAAAGCGCAATGAGTCAACCGAGCTCGTGGACGAGATCATCAACCTATTTGAAGTCCACAGGACAACAAACTATGCAGCCAGCACCCAAATAGGCGCCGAGATGAAGGCGCTTCAGGCCGACATCACAGCGAGGAAGAAGAAGGGCGAGGCTATCGATGATCTGCTGGTGAAGAAGGACGAGATAACCCAACGGCGTCTCGCGAAAGAAAAAGAAGCCGCCGATCTTCAAGCACAGTTGGACGCAAAGCTCCGAACGATCGGTAACATTGTTCACGATGCGGTCCCCGTTAGCAACACCGAGGACGACAACGTCGTGGTTCGCACATGGAGCCCAGAAACCCCCAAGTCTGGCGATGACCTGCTTTCTCACCACCAGGTCCTCGCCCGTCTCGATGGTTATGACCCCGAACGCGGTACGAAACTGGCCGGCCACCGGGGTTATTGTCTGACTGGTTGGGGCCTGTTCCTGAACCAGGCTCTCATTAATTTCGGCCTGGAGTTCCTCTTCAACAAAGGTTACAAGCCGAACCAGCCCCCATTCTTCATGGACGGATCCTATATGGCCAAGACCGCCCAGCTTTCTCAATTCGACGAGGAGCTGTACAAGATTACTGAAAACGAGGGCGATCCAAAATATCTAATTGCCACTAGCGAGCAGCCACTTTCTGCCCTCCATTCAGAAGAGTGGCTTCAGTCTAGTGATTTGCCCATAAAGTATGCCGGATACAGCACGTGTTTCCGAAAGGAAGCTGGCAAGCACGGCCACGACACCTGGGGCTTGTTCAGGATACACCAGTTCGAGAAGATTGAACAATTCGTCATCTGCGCCCCTGATGACAGCTGGAAACACTACGAGGAAATGATGCAGACGTCGGAGGAATTTTACAAGGCTCTCCAACTCCCCTACCGTGTTGTTTCCATTGTTTCTGGAGCGTTGAACAACGCCGCCTCAGCCAAATATGACCTTGAGGCCCTTTTCCCCTTTCAGAAGGAGTATAAGGAGCTGGTGTCGTGCTCAAATTGCACTGACTACCAGACGCGCGAATTAGGCATCAGGTTTGGGCCCAAGAAACAAAAGGGAGCGCCTGATTCTGCGAAGAAGGTCTTTGCGCACGCTCTGAACGCGGTATGTTATACACCTTCGGGCTTCTATACTAATCAAGTGTCGTAGTAACTGACCATTGAGATTACGACAGACTCTCTGCGCCACAGAGCGAACTTTGTGCTGCGTACTAGAAAACTACCAGACCCCTGAAGGAGTCGTCGTCCCAGAAGTGTTACGCAAATACATCCCCGGGAATCTAAGTTTCCTACCGTTTACGAAGGATGTGACTAAGGAGATTCCGATTAGAAAGAAGCCTTGATGTAATGGCGTTGACGAGCGCCGGACATAGCGGCGTCAGACGAGGCCGGAAATGGTTAATAGAGGTAGTCCTGATGTGGTGGTAGGTTCAGACACGCCTCCAGCATGGCATTTGCCGGGTCGAGAGATATTGTTCCAGGGATTGTAAGACAGTTCCAGACACTAGACTACCTAAATTATGATTCTACGCAGCTGTTCGGATGGGCTTTAGAAGCTTCATCTGTTATATTCACTTAAGGGGCCCTTTTGAGTCGCTCTGCGAAATCTTGCAACTCGGCATTGCGTCCTACGCGAATTTATCACTTTCTACACTTTTTAGGTATTAAATAAGGAGACTAGGTTGGCCGGTATTTCCTAAAGACTCCCCGACAGTAGTGCCAAGGGCGGCGTGCCCATCTCGCGGAACAGAAGTCGAACGACACTACGTGCTAAAGCAATACAATTACGGAGGCGAAGTTGCGGATAGCAATTCTTGCGGGGTCCGAACCTAAACGACCCAAAATAGAGGAAAATAATTGAAAAATTGACGAATAAATTGAATATATCTCGGTAGTCAAATATGGCTGAGTAAAAGGCGAGAGGTGAATCATGATGATGGTGACGCCGGAGTCTTGCGTACCGTAGCGTACGGAATACTCATTCCCCCTTTTTCGTATAGACTTAGTAATCCAACACCGACTCCACCCATCGATGTAGGTAGGAAAGGCCCGGTTGCTGGAGTTCACAGGTGTTTCGCCGGATAGAAGCGTATATATGCATTTACTAATGTAACTCTACCTACTAGGTAGCTGGGCAGAGAGCTGGCGATGGAAGACTCGCACGGGTGCAAACCGGTCGGTCCTGGCCTGTCGACCGAACGGACAACTCTCCCGTTCGACCGATCGATTGCCAGTAACTTGGTTGGCCCTCGTCTCTTGTCTCGTGGTAACAGTGATAATAGTGAAGTTCGGATGCTATGTATTCCTTTCGGTCAAGTTAGGCTCTCCCAAGCCCACGTTTCGTGGTCCCGGTTGAGTAATCGTCATAGGTTTCGTTCTGCGCTTCTATTACTCTATTCAAAGTGAGCCGCGGCCTCATGCTTCGTCCCTGTCCCGTGGTGTAAACCGTAACATCGTTCTATGCGTTGATCGTTCCGCAGAATGCATCACTTTTTCGCTAATAGTCGAATGAGGCACTCGACTAGAGCTGCACAACGGCCGGTTTAGTCGACCAAATTTATAGAACCGACCGCTGAGAAATCGCTCAGTAGATTGACCACTACTCAGCGGCTGAAGATATCGACGAACAGACTGGACTAAATGTGTGAAATCATAAATGGGGACGGCCGACGATCCCGCCGTCCAACTATCAGCTTCGCAAGATAAACACAAAGTTTTCGTTGGAATGCCGAATTGACCAATTGGAAAATAACTCAAATGAACATGCGTACAACCGTTGGATTGAGCGGCCGGCTAGGCACCCGACCCGTCAGCCCACCAGGGCGAACGAATTGTGGACGACTGACCCACGGCCGATACTCTACCGTGAACCAACCAAGTCAACACGTTGTTGAGCCCAGCTCGCATATCACCGATGCTGCTCTCGCCAAGATGCGGCGAAGAGAGGAGGCCGTGAGTTATTAAAACTAAAAAGTATCCGCCGAGCAAATCGGATACTCTATCCGTCCGTCAACGGCACTATTATTCGGAACGCGCTGACGTCAGGCAAGGGTTTCCGGTGAGAGAGCGGATGTTGTGCAGGCTCAGCCGTGTGTCAATCTCTCCAATGAGATGCTCCAAGGGCGATGCGTGCCCGGCAATAAGGCTGCGAGTGAAGTCGCATGAGTCGTGCTGACGGTTCGCTAGGCTCATCGGCGTCGGAGATTTCGGCTCTCTGCATCGACGTTGTTATCTTGTCATAAGTACCGGTAGACTCTGCTGGAGCCGTTGTTCCATTCGAACTCCACCGGCTTAGTCACCAGCTATTTACGTAAGATATTACGTGGTCATTGATGGTCCGATTGGTGCCTTTTGGTAGGATTTGATTGGCCGGCCTGCTAGCTTCAGATTGCCGATGATCCTGGAAGCTACATAGTACATAATGTAGTCCGTAATAATCCGGAATAAACACTTCAAACTTCTCCTTGTACTTCGTACATTATTTTGTATGGCTTCATTCCGTGTCTTCGATAACCAAGCCCATAACTTCATAAGGGCTGTAGGCTGTAAGCTTCATACCCGAAACCTCACTATAATATAATCAATACCGGTATTCAGTATTTCATACAACCGTCTTTCTAATGCCGGACGGAGTCATCTCCAAACGTGTCTCGCTGCTTTTAATATAGCCGTATCAGGGGAACTTGAATCTTGGACATCGTTTTCCGTTGTGCATCTACCTTTTTTCGGTTAGGTTCGATAGTGAGTATGGTCGGTTGAAGTACGGACCCGGGACGTCGTTAACTATCTCGTTAACATGGCCTTCCGGTCCGTCTTACCGCTTTAGATCACACCTCCTGTGAATGGCCTGTAGGTTAAAGGCGTCAACACGATAGTTAACGTGATTCAGCAGAACTCGCACCTTTTCACAGCAAAGTTTATATTGACCACCCAAGAAAAGGCGCCAGCATCCACGACTAGATCCGGATTACCCACACGTGCCAGGTTGACTGGTCGTTTCCCATCGGTAACAATCCCGACAAGGATGCTGCAGACACTTGCCCAGATACGGTTAACCACAGCGAGATTGGCGTCAAGGGGAAATGTTCTTAAGAAGTTGGCCCCCGTCATCCCCGGCCACGATGGGCCAAGAAAAGTTCCATAACGTCGCATCATGCGTGTCCTCAACCCTGTCGCCTGGGCACTCGCGGCCGTCGGCGTGGCTGCCGCCGTGTCAACTGCCGGCGTTGAGTCTCTGGTTCAGCGCCGCCTGCCCCAGCATGCCGGGTCTTTCGAGTTCAAGATTGTGGGTGCTGCCGGGAACGGGACCGGCATCGGGCGTGCGAACGACAACTACGTCGTTTCTACTGATCATGGCAAAGTCCTTGTGCAGGGCAATACCGTGAGCGCTCTGCTTGCTGGGTGAGCAGGCCCTTCACTTCGTCTCTGAGACAGCGCTTGGCGGTGACACTAATCTATTCGTCTAGCCTCCACACCTATCTGTCGAGCGAAGCTCACGTCGACATCTGGTGGTATGTCGGCAGTCAATTGGACCAGGCTCCTCTACATCTCCCTACTCTCTCTCGCCCTCTGGTGGGCGAGAGTGCTGTGCCCTATCGGTACTATCTGAACACCGGTGAGTGTCGACTGTGCCTCTATGGTGGTTCTCTGTTTATCTAACAGCTTTCAAGTGACCACTTCTTACACCGCTGCTTTCTGGGGATGGGAGGAATGGGAGGAGCACCTCGATTGGATGGCTCTCCGCGGAATCAACCTCGCTCTCGCATGGACCGGATATGAAAAGGTCTATCTCGAGGTCTTCCGCGACATAGGCTTATCCGATGCCGATATCCTGGAGTTCATAAGTGGCCCGGCGTTCCTAGCCTGGAACCGCTTCGGCAATATCCAAAGCTCCTGGGGCGGCTTGATATCCGAGTCCTGGATAGACGACCAGTCCGCGATGCAAAAGAAGATCGTGCAGCGCATGGTCGAGCTCGGAATGACGCCTATCCTCCCTGCATTCCCCGGCTTTACTCCCCCGAGTATCACCCAGGTCTTTCCTTCAGCTAACGTATCGAATGGCTCGAATTTCAATCACTTCCCCGTCGAATTCACCAACGATACTTTCCTGGACCCTTTCGACCCGCTCTTCACAGAACTCCAGAGCCGTTTCGTGGCCAAGCAGCAGTCATTTTACGGCAATGTCACAAACTTCTACACCCTGGACCAGTTCAACGAGAATGACCCGGCCTCCGGGGACCTGGGTTATCTCGAGAGCGTGAGCGCGAATACATGGAAGTCGCTCAAGGCCGCCGACCCCAACGCGATTTGGGTTATGCAGGGCTGGTTGTTCGTTGCTAACGAGGCCTTCTGGTCGACCGATCGCATCAAGGCGTTTTTGGGCGGCGTGGCAGTTGCCACTGACATGCTAATCTTGGATTTGTTCGCTGAATCAGAATCAGTGTGGCAGCGCACTTCTTCGTTCTTCGGCAAGCCCTTCATTTGGTGCCAACTTCACGGCTATGGAGGCAATTACGGATTGGTTTGTCCGCCCATCCAGTCCAGCTTCAATCTCGCGGTGCTGACAATCTCTATAGTACGGACAGATTATGAATGTGACGGTGAATTCGACCGAGGCGCTTGCTGCCAACGACATGCTAGTCGGCTTCGGGCTCACCCCGGAAGGTCTTGAAGGTAACGAGGTTATGTACGATCTCCTGCTTGAGCAGGCTTGGAGTAAGACGGCGATCGATACCGAGGAGTATTTCCAGAACTGGGCAGCCATCCGTTACGGAGCGAGTGGTGCCCGTCTCCCGAACAGCATATTCGAAGCATGGGAGCTACTAAGACCCACGGTCTACAACAACACGAACCTCGTCGCAGATGCTGTTCCTAAGTCCATCTTTGAGCTCGTGCCGAGTACATCGGGACTGGTGAACCGAACAGGACACCACCCGACACAACTCAACTACGACCCCGCTGTTGTGGTGAAGGCCTGGAATCTCCTGTACCAAGCAGGCCTAGAGGAGCCCAGACTATTCTCTAATCCCGCGTACCAATATGACCTCGTTGACTTCACACGGCAAGTCTTCGGCAACGCATTCCTGCCCATGTACGAGCAGCTAGTCACAACGTACACGAACGGGACCCAAAAGTCTTACCAGCGTGATCTTAAGTCACAAGGCAAGGAGCTGACGGAGCTCCTGTTGGCTCTCGATGAGGTGCTAGGAACCAACAAGAACTTCCGGCTGTCGACATGGGTCAACGCCGCCCGCGCAACCGTCAACACGTCCGACCCGAACCACGCGGCCATCACCGAGTTCCTCGAATACGACGCCCGCAACCAGGTCACGCTATGGGGCCCGGCCGGGCAAATCTCAGACTACGCATCCCGGTCGTGGAGCGGATTGGTAAAGGACTACTACGTCCCGCGATGGCAGAAGTTCGTGGATTACCTGATTGCGACGCCGCCCGGCAGCTACAACCAGACGGCCTTCAACGCCGAGCTGCTGGCGTTCGAAATTTCTTGGGTCAACCAAACGACAGGGGGCCGCGAGTTGCTGGAGCCCGTCAAGGACTTGCAGGCTGTGCTGGCGAAAACCTCCCGTGCCTGGCGCTCTATCTTCGCGGCATAAGCGAGGAAGGGGGCGGTATATTAATATGTAGCTTTAATACCCATCATAGATGTAATCGCATAGTGTAGTATAATTGTAGCCTTAGTTATAGTAGATAGTCCCGCCCGTTCAGAGAACATACCGGTACTTTATATAAAAGCAAGGACAATTCCCAGGTTTTAGGCATTTGTCGCGTTCATCATCCCTCAAGCGTGACGTTGCTCTTTAGCGTAATGCTACCTATCGTATGCTATTTCGTCTCCTTTTCTCTTCCTGATACTGGACTTGTTATAGGTAATAGAGAAACAATCAATTGTATTCTAAAAGCCCTCCTTTGTTTCCGCAGCTACATATCTATTGTGAAATGCTCGCAATTTCACTTCTCGGGCAGCTAATTATGATGCGAGAGATCAGAACACCGATATCGCTGATAATACCATCTAGCGCTGATGGTAACCCCTGGCTAACTTTGTAGATCGATCGATCGAAGTTGTAACCGGTTAGCTAGACCCTGGATAGCGAGGAAACTTGGATTTATCCGGTTAGTTGGGCATTTCCCATGTGCAGCGGCGGCAGCGCCAAGAAACGTTGAATGCCAGTACTTCGGATACAGTACCTACGGAATACATACTATGTACACTACGTGACGTGCCCGTCTATCTACGCTGCCAGTTTAATATCTCACAGATCTCGAGTTCAACATCTCTAGCAAGACAAGATATCAAGATAGCGTTGCTATAGGTAGTGTAGTTATTAGTTGCTGGTTCCTGGCACAATTCGGTAACTTATAAGGCAGCAAGCATCACCTGGCAACGGGCACCGGAATAATACATCATACCCGATTACATAAGTGAGTTCCCCAGGCCATGACATCAGACTGACGACCTCATTGAGCAATAGTGACATGGGTGACGACAGTGACGACAGTGACGACACGGACACACAGTCGCAGGCAAAGCATGTCTCGACGACCGGTGAGGCCAGGAATGGGATTCCATTCCATTCCGGCTTTTGACCACCGCGCAGGTGCTCAATTGGTTGTCTTGCAGCATACAACCCATCTTCAAAACTTCACCAATCGTATCGTGTTATACCCGTAGCGATTGCCAATAGTATGCCCACGACAAGAGCGGCCGAGAAGGCCTCGGCCACTAAAGGCGGCGATGCTGAAGGTGAAGGTAAAGGCGCCGGCTCCAAACGCCGGGCTCACGGGAAGATACCTCCTAAGTCCAAGCGCGCAAAGAAGGACGAAGGTGAAGAGCAGCAGGCCATTGAAGAGACAATGTATGTCGAGCGCTGCTCCGACTGCCCAAAAATTGAAGTAGAGACTCACTTAATCCCAGTCCAGCGGAGGTAGCCGACGACCGTCCGGCCGAAGCGTCGAAAGAAGAACCGAAGGGCGTCAAAACCGAGAAAGACGATACCGACGAAAGCCACGAAAAGAAGACCGGCGCTGCCAAGGAAGGTGATACACGTGAGGGCATAGTCCCAACGAATATCCTCGAAAAGGGAATCATATACTTCTTCTTCCGCGGTCGCGTAGGCATCGATGAACCCAGTAACGTGAAGGAGATCCAGCGCAGTTACATGATCCTCCGCCCGCTGGACAAAGACGCCAAGCTGGAAGAAGGGACCATCCCGGATTCCGGCAACAGCCGGCTGATCGCGGTGCCGAAGAAAGTGTTTCCCATGAGCGGCAGAGAACGATGGATTGCCTTCGTCGAGAAGGCCGGGGCCTCCTTGGAGACTATCAAGGAGAAGTTCCTCTCCTCTTCTGACTACGAGACCAAGACGGCCGGTACTCGGCACTTGCCTGCCGCCACGCCGGCCGCTGAAGGCATATACGCCATTACCACGACGGGAAGGGAAAGCCATCTTGCGTATATCATCACTCTACCGTCTGAACTCGGCGAAGTACAGGATGAACTGGGACTGCGAGAGAAAGCAAGCTTTATCATCAGCACCAGAAACCCGCAATACGAGGCGCCGAGTGGTACGGCACTCCCTAAAGGGCCGGACTATCCGAAAGCGTGAGTCCAACAGCATTTCTTCTAATAAAGTATGACCGAGTGCGCTGACCACGTTGCATGCGCAGTGTACAAGACGAGTTCCGATCACTCAGATGGGTGCCGTCACAACCGCACCATTTAGACTACGCCAGCACGCAATTCCTGCTAATCGGCGAATCGAGCGGCATCGCCAAGGCCACGGAGCCGCAAAAGGAAGACGAGAAGGAAGGCCGGGAGAAGCCGGCGGAGGAACTGGTGAAGCTGGAGGATGAGGATACGCATAGAATGGAAGGGCTGCGGGGCGATGATTCGGTTGCTATTTTCAACGATTTGGGCGCTCTTGCTCGGGATTACCCGAAGCTGAAAAAGGAGTTTTGATCTGGGGGTTATTTTGTTGGTTGGGAGTTTATATTCTGAACGAGGCTGGGCTTTGGGGAGACTTGGAGATATCCTTGTTTGGGATTTGTTGTCTACGGGTTGTTGGAGTAGATTGCGTATACCGGGTATCGAATATCATGTTCTCTAGACGTCCTGAAGTGAAAAGCGAGAATGGGCAATCTTCTCGCCTGGTACTCTCCCATGAGTATAAGTGTGGATAGGGCAGATCTAAGCAGGCCTCGTTCTTACGAGATCGACGATTACTCTATGGAGGCTAGTCACGCATTTATACATACGAAATTCTCGTTGGATGAAAGCGGATAACTCGTATGTGTATTGATTTAACAGCCTGCCTACTATGAATCCAGCCAAGTCCCAAGAGAAGCGCTCAGGGTTCGAAAACAGGTATGTAGATGCCTCAAGCCTCATCTCATCGTACGCTGCCCGAACTACCTACTATTTCTACTTACTAACGCCCATGCAGGCGAAGTACTCCTTAAAAGCTCCGGCCTCAACAGCCATGACGCCCTCGCGATCGAGCAGAGACGCGGGACCCCAGTACTCAGGCGCCACACGGGTCAGGATGCCGGCGTAGCTGGTGAGGCCGTGGGGCTCCGTGACGCCCCACGGGTTGCGGACGATGATATACTGCTTGTCGCCCTGGCAAGCGGACGACCAGCCGAGCACCGAGTACGCGTGGTTGGCGACGAGGTTGCAGCCGTGGTAGGCGCCGTCGTCCGAGGCGTGGGTCCAGGCGGCCATCGGGCAGATCGTGCGGTGGTTGACGCTGTAGGTCCGCACGAGCCCGACGAGGTCGCGCGCCTGGTGCTTCTTCGTGAAGTAGTAGCACGGCTCGCGCCCGTTGAGCTGCGCCATGGCCTTGACCGGGTCGCCGGTGTACGTCTGCGTGATGTCGACTTGCTGCGGGCCGCCACATCCTACGATCATCTTGTGCCTGTTTGCGTTGTCGTTGCTGCCGTGGTTGATCCACTTCGCAAAGGCCTTCTCGTAAAGCGCTGGCCAGAGCGCCACGCCGTCGCTTGAGCGGCAGTAGACGAAGTCCTCGCTGGAGTTGTTCACCGGGACGCGGTAGTCGACCTCGACGGTCTGCGTGCGGTTGTTGTTGCGCCCGCCCTTGTCGTAGAACTTGACGCTGAAGCGTTGGTGGTGGTCGCTGCTGTGGTCGTTGGACGGTTGCAGTTGCATGTGTATATGCTGCCTCGTGTTGCGGTTGATCACCGCCGGGTCCGCCCAGTAGACAGAGAATAGTGCCGCGATGAACCAGCTATTGCCCGTGGCGCCCTGGATCGGGTCGTCGAACTTGCGCACGGCTTGCGACTCGCGGGATCCGCTGTAGAGGGAGAGGGTATTGTGATCTGAGAACAAGCCCCGCGCATTGCGCATCATGAGGACCTCACGGGCGTCGCGCCACGAGCTGTTGGGAGGAGTGAACGAATCTCTTGGCCTGTTCTCACGTCGGAACGGCAGACACATGTCGTTGATCGTCTGCGTGACCTCGTTGTTGCAGACTGTCTTGGCGATCCTGTCGGCGTGCAGGACGAGGTGAAGCTTGTTGTTCTGAATACCGGCTCTCTTGATGCGGATATCGCCCACGTCTTTCATACCAATTCGCTCGAGATCGCCGAGCTTGTCGAGATTGCCGAGATCCGGAGTGATGAGATCCCTTTCGTTCAGGATCTTCACCTCCTTCTCGCCAAGTTGCTCTGCCGTGCGCGTCCGCTTGTTCAGCTTGAGGCCGGCGTAGAGGATCGAGTGGTGCTTCATGTCGAAGAGCTCTTCATAGTCAGTCTGAAGGGTGTCCTGGACAATCCGAGTTGCTGTCGTTGATTCACGGTCGATTTTATGGCCGATTAGATTCTCAGCCAGAGCAAATGGATTGATGCAGCCGACGAAAACGTCCTTGGGCTTGGGGTCTGGGTTAAGCCCGTTCTTGGAGTCCGGGTGAAGTCCACGAAGTCCGCTGATGTCGACGTATCTCTCGGAGGCAGGCCGAGAAGGTAAGGAATTTCGTTCCAATTTCCTCCCCGTAAGCGCCTCGAAGAGCACGTACGGGTCAACGGGCCCGGGCGACGCCTCATTGACCGGGGTTTGGGAATTGGAGCTGTATGAAACCATCTTAATGGCGAAGAATGGAGTACTCGAGTAGATACGGGAGTACTCTAGATAGTAACAAGGCGGGAAGACTGACAATGGAGTCTTGAGGACTAGATGAGAAACTGACCTAAGCCGGTACACCTGATTCTGTTTATAGTTTGATGTCTCTTCTCGTTTCCGAGAGTGGTCTTAGAAGAGAGGGAAAATAGGCCACACGCACAGAACGGCCCTCTCCCCCTATCGATCTCACGAAGACGACCTGCATGTGTTCTTACTGAGCCACGAGCCGAGTGTAAGACAGAAGGGCTAGAAAGATACGCATCTGTGCGAAACCCGAGGTATAGCGATACGCGCCCGGCACACCGCGCAGCGATCAAAACCAGAAAGCCGGATTTCTCATTCGGCGCGCCGCTCAGTTGGTATTTATCGATTCCAGCCATTTACTTGCGGCTCTTGGCTGCCGCCCACTCTCCATACGAGGTCGTTCGTTTGGATGTCCGGTACGGGATGTCAGCTAGAGTAAACAAACTTGCATGACAATGACATGCATGACAATTCCCGAGCGTCGGGTTCTCGTTTCTTATAGGTTTCCATCCTGCCCGACCGAAGTCAATTATTTGAGAGAACCAGGAGACTCCCAGAGCTCACGATTACATTGAATCGCCCGGCAGGCTCCTGTATGAACCAATTGGCAATTGGCAAGTATCACGAATAAAGCGACCAACCGTAAAAGGATTCGGTGTTAGACGGGAGTGTGTGTGCAATACCTGAACTTAAGGTTAAAGAATATGTCAAGGGTCAGGGCGCCGATGGAAGTATTGCATACCTCGTACTGCGGAAACGTAAGTTCATTCCCCTGACTAACCGTCTCTACATAATTCCCTCAGCTCGTCAGACGGGGGTTCAGTCACATGTGATGAGGTTTGGCAACTGAAGATTTTGAGTGAAAACTTCTTCTCGATGAGCCATCAGGATCCTAAAGTTGAATATACTAACTACCTGGCAATAAGGCCATCAGGGGTGCATCAGCAAAGCGCCAAGTGCGATAGGCCATTCGGACGGCTACTTACCAGAGTACCTATGGTGGCGACTTCATATGCGCGGTGAATACACCATCGCGATCGTCAGCGACGACTCGGTGCCCTCGAACTGAGAAAAAGACAACACCGCGACCGCTAATGAGAACGATATATTATCACAGCGGAAGGGGCAAAAAGATATCTTGAGAGCTGCAGGATTCGAACCTGCGCGGTTTCCCATCGCGGGATTTACGGTATGCCGGGACGAACCCAACTCTACCTAAACACGACGCCTTAACCACTCGGCCAAACTCCCAGAAAAGAAGCCAGGAATGCTGGTATCAACAGGAGGAATCGAACCTCCGAAGATGGACTCGCGGGGAATCGAACCCCGGACCACTCCCATGCTAAGGGAGTATTATACCACTAAACCACAAGCCCGTGGGACGGAGGGATGAACCTCCTAAGTTGGTTTCCGGCTCCGCTGAGACGGTATAAGTTGTCCTTGTTGGGTTGGCGTGATAGGCCGTACGTAGCGTAGTTGTCTGTCTAACTTAATCAGCCTAATAAGTGCTAGAAAACTAACGTAGGTAGTGTACGGTTTGCCTTTAGGACATTGCTAGTTATTAGTTGCGGCCCACGGGCTAACCAGAGACAAGGACGACAACACAGTTCCTACTTTTCAATAATAAGAGGCACACATCTACAACGCGAACACCATTTCACAGACTCACGAAACAAACAACGTAAGGAACAAGAGTTCATCGAAACTCGAATGGGTACGAGAGTGGCTTTTGAGGATTTCAACGGGGGGCCATATTAAATGTAGTTTCCTGCTTTCCCAGGCCTAAAATACACGTCACCGAAACAAGAAGCCCGGTAGAAAGGATGGTAAGAGTAAGAATGCTTTTCGGATTTTCCAACAAGTTCTCCGCCATCACTGCCGGTACTACGCACGACCGAACAGGATCATATCTCTCGCACGCGAGAGCGCCAACTTGGGATGGGGTCTGCGCAGTAAAGGCGGACTGCGAGCCGACGATTGTTCCGCTTGCGCACGTGTTGCACTCACCACCAAGCGTGGCTGTTGTGGTCGTGCCGTCTTGGAGAGTGAGAGTGATGGTGCTGCCGCAGTTGCCGTTGAACTCCGAGACGGGCAGGAAGACGGTGCTTCCACTGGCCAGGCTCGTAATCGTCTGCTTGCATGGAGTGATGTTGGATTAGACCAGAGGGGTCAAGGTGGCCTCGGTGCCCGTCGGGTCCCTGGCGTCGAGCTTGGCCGCGTCTGCATTCGGCTCGGCGATCCAGGTAGGAGCGAGAGGAGCCGGAGCCCTGGCGTCGACGTTGGCCGCGTCTGCATTCGGCTCGGCGAACCAGGTAGGAGCGAGAGGAGCCGGAGCCCTGGCGTCGACGTTGGCCGCGTCTGCATTCGGCTCGGCGATCCAGGTAGGAGCGAGAGGAGCCGGAGCCCTGGCGTCGACGTTGGCCGCGTCAGCATTCGGCTCGGCGATCCAGGTAGGAGCGAGAGGAGCCGGAGCCCTGGCGTCGACGTTGGCCGCGTCAGCATTCGGCTCGGCGATCCAGGTAGGAGCGAGAGGAGCCGGAGCCCTGGCGTCGACGTTGGCCGCGTCTGCATTCGGCTCGGCGATCCAGGTAGGAGCGAGAGGAGCCGCAGCGACGCTGGTGACGGCGCCGAGGACGGCGAGGGTCTGAGCAAGAGAGAGCATTGTGATGTGATGTTGTGTTGGGAGACTGTGCTGGCCTTGAGGTGTGTCTGTCTGTCGTTGCGTGTCGAGGACGAACAAAATGAACGTGTAGGTCTGCGGTTGTCTGTCTACTTATGCTGCTCTAGATGTACCTTGCCTGCCTGCCTGCCTGCCAGAGACAGCGAGCTAACGATCGAATATAGATCTATGAGGGAATCGATACGGAGGCATGACGAATTGTTACGGAGGCATGATCGGAGATCCACCTACCTATTCGCCCCGGTGGCAATTAACGCAACTTTGTCTTTTCCATCAGCTTCCATATCCCACCCATTCAAAGCCCGCGATACCTTGTACACTATAGTAGCACGTGAACTAGTAGGCAGATCTAGATCGTACGTGCCAGTCATGTAGTTGCTTGCGCACAACAGAGAACCTCTCAGTCTCACAGGTAGCAACTGCGCAAAGTTGCGACTTTCATATATATTATACGCAATACATGACAATGTGCCTACAAATCTATCAGTCAGTAAGGGTAAGTAGTTGTTGTTTATTGATAGCATCCGAGTTGACACGGCGCACAATGCCATGAGATCGATCCCGTCACGGAAGTTAGTATGAAGTACTTCGTACGTGCGTGGCGAGTATTGTTACCCATGGTTTGTTGTCCGAACTTACGAAGTGATGCCGAGCTGAATACCGGTATCGCCACCACTGAACTTACTTTTTGAAGCGAGTATGACGAATTGATACGGAGCCATAGCCTTGCAGAGGCATTATCGTCTCCCTTTGACTCTTGACTGGCTGAGAACAACTCAGTCACTAGCTTCACCTTGCCAAGAGAAATCCTTGTCTAGACTTTGAGCGCCGCTCAACTTCCTAACACTACGAGACAACCGTTTGTCGACAGTTTTCTAATTAGTTCAGACCTCTGTCAGTTACTAAATTGGTGTCTTCAGGCAGCCAAGGAGATTGGCCAGAAGCGTGCCTAATAGTCAACGCAACTTGTATTCTCCCCAAGTAGTAAGCTTTCGTGTTATCACCTATTTCCTTTAGCATAATAGTGTTGCGGCCGCAATAGCTCTTTGGTACCGTAATACGAGTAGTACTAGATATTATATGGAATATACCTACCATAGGGTAGCACAAGGTGACGGCGGATAGAAACATGTAAAGAAGGAATGCGTGCTTCATCGTCATAGAGCACGGCGTTGGACGAATTAGGAAGTTCAAAGCTACGGCTACCGGCTATGACTACCGGCTGTGGTTACCGGCTGTGGTTAAACTATTACCGGCGGGTTTCGTGCGAGTTTCGTGTTCCAGGCTTCTACCTAATATTAGTAGTAGTAGCCAGCTTCCTGAATCACCGGCTCCTGGTGTGTAATCAATTGACCGGAATCACCGGCTCCTGGTGTGTAATCGATTGACCGGAATCACCGGATTTACCTACTAGAGCGAATCGACAAAGCCAAATTATGATGGCATGGGAATTGACGTCCACTACGTTATGTTACCGGAAATGGCCTGAGGGTCGGGTTGTCGGGCATGACAGTAGTTTACTGCCTTGAATCTAGACCTCAAGACTGAAGCGTCCTGCTTGTCGTTTAGAGATCTTGATTGTGGGGAATTGTCCCGGGTCAGTGGTCACTGGTCAGAGTCGACAACCCGAGTTAGGTATAACCTATCGGTAGGTGCCGGTAGATGCCTGGGTGGAGGCAGCTAGATACCTAAGGGGGCCCCCTTTTTTAGGGACCGCTTCCCCAGCATCCGCTTGCGGCATGCGTGTTGACAGAATGACAAAAAGGGGGGTCCGTACGCGTAGGTAGTGTACAGTATACTGCCACGCCAGTACTTAACCGTACTTACTCGTGAAAAATGTTTCTACGATACGGTACATTGATACCTAGCATTCGTTGGCGGGGTATTGCTTACACTACTCGTGCCATCGCACCAACTCCAGTTTGGATTTCGCCGGGGCTCACCAACTGAAGTTGAGTTGGTGAGCCCCGGCGAAATCCAAACTGGAGTTGGTGCGATGGCACGAGTAGTAAAAACAACGCGAAGAGAGTTTAGAAACGAAAGTCTAGGTAGGTGACAGGTAGACTTGAGTCATGTTTATTAGGGCAATGATGGCCTAGGCACCGCGTTACGCCGCACATATCGTTCGGTTGGCCGCGCTGGCACTCATCAACCGGGAATTGATACGGCAAGAGCACATCAACCAATCGGTCAGCATCCGGCCTGACGTCGGAAAACTGTATCACGACAAAACGCAGTCAGGGACTCAGGGAAGAATAAGTATCGGGTCGCGTGGCACACTCGAAGCATCTGTAGCCTTGACATCATTGCTTGAAAGCCACGTGATAGAACCAACAAGAAAGAGATCTACACTATCGCCTTTTTGTGTCATGGGCAGTATACCCGTGAGGTCATTAACGGCCTGCGTTATTTTTGCCCTCACATTTTGCCTTCTCCCACAATTGAATGTTGTCTCTAAGACATGTTTCCATTCCTCACAAAAACGCATCGAAACAACTTTCTTTGACGAATCTCTAATATATGCACATAGCCTTGGCTCTGGCGGTCGATCAGCCTCGTAAATGAGCCGACGGTCAGCATCCACGTTGCCTCGGTCCGGTCGGTCGGTCGATGCCTTCAGCCACTGAGCAGCGGTCGATCGCTTGAGTGATCCCTCAGCAGTCAGTCAGATCATAGGTTTGATTGACCGAACCGACCGATGTGCTGCTACCAGATAGCACAAGGCATAGTGAGTGCTGTAATCTCAGCAACCTATACACGAACTTTCTTTGATCAAGGCCCAAGAGGGATTTTGTGAGGCTGCGTCGATCAAACCGAACGGCCTTGTCTTCGGCTGCCTCGAGGAGAGGCGCTTGCAATGCCTCTTTGGCTAGGATCGGAAAAGGTCCGTGAGCCATGGTTATCACAAAATATGTGATACGCCCAGAAAGTACGGGCATAGCACTATCCCTATGACGGGATCAGACATCGTCAAATTCCGGATAACCAGATCAAGTGAGAATCGAGTCGAGGCGATAACCCGACTACTCGGCAAGCATAACCTAATCTCACTTTGACGCCTGCTGATATTAAGAAGCCCTCGGCTCTAGGTGGTTTCCCGATACATTTGGAGAGCGGCCGCACTTTGCGTGTATGTTTTCCTGGTGTGGATGCGGACACGGTGGAATCCCTATGCGAGGATCTCGGCCTCACGAGGGGGATTGTTCGGGAGGATCCGAACTTTGATTCCGAGATGGGTGTTCCCATGGCCTTAAGGTTTCCCTAAGGCATCTGATGGTTATCCTAGATAAAACGTCGCACAAACGCTTGGTATCATCGTCGTTGAGTCAGGCGACATTCAAGTTTCGGTGAAAGCCGGAAATGGAAGCAACAAAGAAGGAAAAGAAGGAAAAATTGGTGTGAACATCCTTAAAACCGCCTCGGAACACCGAGACAGGTACCAACACTGAGGACACCCGCTCCCCCCTGAAGAACCCTCTTGGAAGTTTCGAAGCTCGAAGTTCGAAGTTCTGCGAAGGGTGTTTGTGGCTTACTGTGGGTACTGCTTCCAGTCACCGTGGCTTGTCGCACCTTTGTTAGGTATTGTGGCTCACCATCAATTAGGCGACCCACCCCTGGAAGCCACAAAGACCTCAGCTGCACAGGCCTAGGTACAAACCTCGGCCGCCAACTCTATTCGGCCACCATACACAACCAACTGGCGGAAGTTTTTCAGGCATTCACTAAAGCCTCCTATTTGGCCGAGCCTGGTTGGTGGCCTAGGTATAGTACTCCGTCCGGACTCAGAAGACATACCGACACAACAGGATCCTAAGACCACGTATTAACCCGCTTCAACACGTGTTCTAATCTGCCTCACTACGTGCAGAGTGCAATAGTCCGTATGAGTAGGTGCAATAGATCAGCCGGCTATCTTACTTAATTGGACGCCACAGGGTTGGTGAGTGCAACATTGTATGGATGAACAATTCACTACGGAATACCAATTTCACTCATCAATCAATGTCATGAGTCTGTCATGAGGACATACTCACTAGTTACTTCAAACTGTTAATTACATGCGTATCAAGTCATGTGTTGGCATGCATGCAAGGCATGCGTCGGTACCTGTTGGTTGTTTAGGTGGTGGATGGGTATACCATGGACACACTTACAAGTTGCGACATGGTGTTCCGTACATGCGATGCATGCGCCAACACACATGCGATCTTGGCCCGGCAAGCATCTCGTGAATGTGCTGGATGCCGCAGAACCAGTAACATGCTTGCTTACGGCATTGCAACATCAATATATGTTGCATCAATATACGGCAGTGTATTGACCCGGGCACAGTCTGCGTGTTGAGCCGCCAACTCGGCATGTGGACGTCTTAATTAGTCTGTAACCGTACATCTGGGAAAGTAAATACCACGGAAACAAACTCTAATATTCTGTAGGCTGCGCATAGAATGAAAGTATGTAATTACTTCGCAGGCTTTCATCTCACACCCTTTTCCCTTGGAGGAACTGATGGGAATCTGATGTCTTTACCGTGCATTACATATATATTGTACATCCGTACGCAGTACGGACTACCTTAAGACTACGATTAGTTAACCTCTCCTTTTTTGTTTTCAACCGAGAAACGCCGTCAGAGTCAGACAACCTAGCCGAAACCAACAAAAATAAAGACTCGCTCAGCTGCCGCCTGCGGTCAGCAGTCAGCCTGTGGCGGTGCGCAGATCCACAACAAATTACAATCAGAAGCCAAAAGCAGAACCTTGCCATTCCCGGTCTTTCCAGGCCCCGCCGTCAACTTCCCCAGATCCACATCAGCAACTCGACGCTGCTCGCCAGGAACCGGAGGCATAAAAGTAAAAAGTAAAAAATAAAAATTAAAAAAAGGAGAGAGAAAGAGGCGATGTCCCGCGACGACGGCGCTTGCGGACCTAGTCCGCAGGCTAAATCTCGCGATTCCCTCAAAGCCGCCGATAGCGTCAACGGCAACAACCACAACGCCGGGAGCCACGATGGCCGCCGCCTTGCCGAGTTGCCGGATGTGCTGCTAGTGCAGATCTTCGAGATCGTGGCCGACATCTCGCCGCGCGACCTGTGCAGCGTGTCCCGCGTCAACAAGGCCTGGCACGATGTCGCCGACTCGATTCTGTACAAGGACGTCTACTTCGAGAAGCCCGAGCACCACCTCGTGTTCGGCGAGTCCCTGACCCGCCGCGAGCGCCGCGGGTCCGCCATCCACTACGCGACCCTCGAGTATCCCACCAGCGAGCTGTCGCATCTGAGCCTCAACGGCCACATCGCCAACTCCCACTATGCGCCCTCGCACTTCGACAGCCTGTCGCGCACCATCTCCACCATGTCCAACCTGCAGGAGCTGGAGATCTCCGTCCCCGTCACCCTGCTCCATGGCATCGGCGCCCTGTTCAACGGACCCTTCGACCTGGCCTGCCTCAAGTCGTGCAGCCTGTTCTACCAGTGCCCGGACAACGCCTACTGGGACCTGCGCGAGAACATCCACATCTTCGCGCACCCGACGCTCGAGACCCTGTTCATCCGGAGAGCCAAGCTCGATTATCGCGGGTTCGACTTCATCGAGCGGCCCCACGCGCTCCCTCTGAAGAAGCTGCATCTGATCGAGTGCGACATCAGCGACGATGCGCTGAGCGATGTGCTCGAGCTACCCAAGGCCCTCGAGGAGTTCGTCATGACGCAGAGCCCAAGGCCAACGCCGGAACTAGAAGAGAGCTCCGACAACATGGGCGACTACATCGTCGCGCTGCAATCCCAAAGCGAGTCGCTCAAGAGCATCACCATCGACTTCCCGACACTGGGCAGCAGACGGCCGCTGCGCATGCGAGACTTCGTCGCGCTGACGGCCTTCCGCGTCAACTGGGACTGGCAGCTCTTCGGCAAGAAGTCCAAGAAGCCGCGCCTTGATTCCTTCGCCATCCCGCCGAATCTCGAGAAACTCGAGTTCTTCAACGAGCTCGGCACGGACGACGAAGTCGCGGAGCTGCTGGAATACCTCGTGCAGACTAGCTACATCGCCGCCCGGGCGGTCCGGAGGACCCTTATTCCATCGGTCAACAGGAAACTAGCACATCGACGGCCTCTGCTGCCGCGGAACCGCAGAGACAGCTACACGATCACGTTGTCGTAGGGGGGAATAGATCAGGCGTCAGGTCACGGTTTTACAAATCATTTCTCTCGCCGTTTGCCTTCTTGACGAGGGCTTAGGCATATCATATGGTTCTGTTTCTGTTTTGTGTTCTTTTGTAATACCACCAAACTCGATACCACCAACTCGTTTAGAGGCAGACAGCAATGGGCTACAGGATAGAGAGATACACATCCACGCAAAGAGGATTAGAACTCAAAGACTATAGAGGCGGGCATAACAATAGATGGGAATTGCACGGAGATTGGGCGATCTGGGTTTATACAGGGTTGTTTCGTTACTTCCGGGCGAGGAAGGGAAACGCGTTGAATTTCGGACATGGACTTGAGGCTCTTCGGTTAGATTTGCCAATACTACCTAGACTGTTACCTCTTATGAGAAACACGTTAACATTGAACTGCCTTGTTGCTCGGCCAATAAACAGGGAGTCGCAACACCTCCATCGCTAGTACCTAACCCACCGTCAGACCGCCCGTCCCTGCCAAGAAAATCCCACCCGAAAACCAAACAAGACGATGCCGTCCGGCGGGGCTTAATTTGAGACCCGAAGGGCACTATCAACAGCAACCCCTCAAGTTCTCAACAGCCAATTGTAGGTACCTACCGGTAGTCCAGACTCCATACAAGTTACAACCACCGACAATTCCGTCGTGAAACTCCCAAGATTTCATCTCACCTGCTAGTGTCCAGTAGCCCAAGTCCCATAACAGGCGAGAAATACATACATAGTACATACATACATACCTGGTATCCAAAGCAAGCCAGCCAAGATAAAAGGTACAAACCCCGCCTCCAAACTTTTCAACCAGCGCCGCCTAACTAATAACAGAGGGGTACCTATCTAACACCCGAGTAACGATTCCATAACAAAACAAGTCCATCCGTCTTCCCTTTTACAGCACCGCACAGTCAATAAACAGACATACCCAATAATTAACACTAAAATCACAAGGCAGGTAGTATAGTAAACAATGCCGGTATGTACAAGTATCGAGCCGGCCAAACCCCAAGAAAGAAAAGTACAAAGTACCAAGTATAAAAAATTTATCTCCCGCCAACCGAACCACCTAATCTAGTGCAACTTAAAGGACCCGACAGATCGATCGCCCGCCTACCTAAACCAGGTAAGTTAGCGCGGAAAGAATCAAGATGGACCAGTAGCCGGCGTCCCAGTGGGCGCAAACGGATCGTGGGTTCGGTGCATGAGCACGGGCCGCCGGTATTAGTGAAGTCACTCATTGTAGTCAGAGCTTCTCCATTGGTACCATTGAGGGACTAAGGAATACCCCGCCAACGAATGCTAGGTATCAATGTACCGTATCGTAGAAACATTTTTTTCTCCCATTGGACCCCTCCTACACTACCCATTAGCACCACCGCGTAGTGAATACCGCTCGCAACAGAAAATATTCACGTTGCCCGGGCAAATCCAAAGTCGCGTCTCTTTAAAAGGAAGGTCCCCCGGCTTTGCTCCAGACACCTACGCAGCCCTCCCACCTTTTTTCCCTCCTCTCTTCTTACGATACCCCTCCATCTCCCTCACCCATCATCACGCGCTCTGCACACGCCTCAGACAACTCCTTCACCCCGAACCCACAAACACTCACATCTTCTCGCCCAACATGTCTTCTTCTCCCGAGACCGACGTCGTCATCGACCCTCAGACCATCAAGGAGCTGCACCTCTTCGAGGCTGCCATCTCCGATGTCGACACCGAGGTGACCGCAAAGCAGTACCTCATGTCCCGCAGCATCTTTGCTGCCCGCCAGAACACCATTGCCAAGATCCCCAGTTTCTGGGCCGTCACCTTTGACAACGCTGCCACTGAGCTCGAGGCTGCCGTCACCCCTGCCGACCTCGAGGTCTTCTCTGCTGCCCTCACCTCCCTCGAGGTTACACGTCCCGAGATCCCTGCTGGCGCCCAGCCCTCTGACATGGGCCTCGACAAGTTCGGCGAGCCCCGCTCTCTGCAGTTCACTTTCCGCTTTGCCGAGAACGACTGGTTTTCCGACAAGGAGCTGACCAAGATCTTCTACTTTCGCTACGGCAAGGACGGCTCTGCTGGTCTCGTCTCGGAGCCTATCAAGATCAACTGGAAGAGTGCTGAGAAGGATCTCACCAAGGGTCTCTCTGACGCCGCTCTCGCTTTCTGGAACGCCCAGAAGGCCAACCCCTCTCAGCAGCTCGACGCCGTTCTCGCCAACGATGCGCGCCACGCCCGCGATGCCGCTGCTAAGCAGATGCCTGAGTACCAGGCCCTTGCCAAGAAGCTTGAGGACAACGTCGAGGGCGCCCTGAGCTTCTTCAACTTCTTCTCCTACCGCGGCCGCTGGATCAGCGCCGCCGAGCATGTCCAGGCCAAGGCCGAGATGCTCGCCAAGCGCCAGGCCGCTCACTCTGGTGATGACATGGCTGACGAAGAGGACGAGGATGAGGATGATGACGAGGACTTTACCGAGGAGGCCGTCGAGACCTTCCCTGCCGGCCACGAAGTCGCCGTCACCATTGCTGAGGACGTCTACCCCAATGCCATCGATTACTTCATGGGTCACACCGTCGACAGCGACATCGAGATCGGCGACGATGATGAGGACGACGAAGATGAGGAGATGGAAGGTTAAGGGAGAGCCGGATATAATGAATTTCCTTTTTTCATGTCTTCATGTCTGGGTTCGGAAAAGTCTGGTGTTGCGCGTGAGGGATTTGCTTAACTGCTTAATGACGGAGAGCAGGCTCGTGGCCACGGGGCTGCGATGATGACTTAGATACCAATTCAGCAAGCTAGAGGCATGAGATGGTACCTAGTGTGCTCACAGGGATACACACAATACATAACCGATCAGGGTGTTACCTTGAATCCTTTTTTCCCATGCAACGAAATTGACCCCTGTTCCCTACATAGATCTCCTGGTCGTCGAGACTCTGCACTCTCCTGGTCATCCATACCTGCCTACTTTTGAGATGCGAGTAAGCTACCTAAATCGAGTAGTATTCTTGCTTGAGATGTCAATAGTCACCGCGACCCTTACCACTCGACGCCGAGGATGCAAAGTCTTCCCAGATCGACAGACCAGCCGAAGGTAAGAGTAACACGAGAATACAGGAGACGCGCCTCCAAGTCTCGTAACAAATTGGTGTCGAGCGCTGTAATCACTTGCCACGACTGTTTGTTTGCGCAATCCTGTCCGCCTGCCGCAGAAATGACTTCGTTCACCGGTCCCAAAAGGAACTGGGTCCATGCTTGATCGTGCCACACGAGCTTGCTCCCGGTGATCATGCCGCTTTCATCGAGGAATGACCCGAGCACACGTGGGTTCAGCACAAGATCCCACTGGGAATCACATTGTTTGCATGTTGCCGTTGGTTTGTTAGCATAGAGGGGTATTCCGCAGCTGTAGACCGCTCAGTCGCGAATGCGTCATTAGAGAGCAGCAAAGCTTACCATTCAATGCAGCAAGTGGTGATTTTGCGCCAGTGATCCATCAGATTCATATGCGAAACAATCACGCACAGCTTCCCCGTGAAATTGATCGCCGGCTCTTGGTTGCGGACTTGATCCTCGAGTTCTGCTAGCGTATACAATATCCGATTCGGCCCGTTCATGGCTCTTTGTAAGTCCCAAAGATCCTCGGGGAAGGGTATGATGAGACTTTCTTTCTTGGCCATGTCCTGGATCTTATTACGCAGCCACGTAGCTTCCGGGAAGTCTGGATCAACGTCAATAATAGAACTGTACCCGATTCCAACTTCTGCCTGCACGGCACCCTGACGATCGGTATGCTCATTGACGCGACACCAAGGTTGAGATATCAGCAAGACAGTCTGATTGGGGACCCAGGATTTAGCGGACAGGATTTTGTCTTCCCAGAGTTTCAACATGCAGTGTGCGGTATCATCGTAGATGCCTACTTCAACTAGATCCAGCGTACCCTGCTTGTTTTTCGGATGAACAGTTCGCCTGGGCCCGACGCTTCTCACGCAAACAAGGATTTTCCCCTCTGCTAAGTCATAGCCGCTTGAAAGAAAAGATTTCATTGTCATGAGGCCCGGGAGATAGTCGTGATGTCCGGCGTCCATTTCTAGTGGGCGGCGTAGTGAGCGGTGCTCTTCTGAATCGACTTCATCAAGGTGAAAGATTATGTGAGTTGCGCCGTTGCGGCTGGGGAATATTGTGGTAGCTACGGAACAGTATGGAATGTGCCCAATCTCGGCCTGGTTGCCCACGGATATGGAGGTCGCCCAGACCGTGATTCGCTGACCCAAAAGGGGCTGGTACTCGGAAGCTCTACAGTATAATTTTATCTGAAAGCATCCTCAGTAGGGGTCTAACCAGCATAACAATGATGGCCATTTCCATAGTTGGGTCGTGTTTGACTCACTGCTATCGCGCCTGTGCCGTCACATATCACAAGAAAATAGTAGCCGCCAGCAGACGGCGGGGTCCTATGAGGGCCTCCAGTAGAAGAGAAGTTGACCAATCTCCCCGTGATCTCATAGTTGTGGGGGCCCGTCTGAAGCTCCGCTATAGGGCAAACATCGTAGGGTCTTGAAGGTCTGAACGATCGTGAAAGGGGATTGATGGCTGCTTCTACTTCAGAGGATGTGAAGCCATCGCCGGCCGTGTTGAGGTGGGTGGGGTCATTGTCGCCATCCGCGGGCGTCTCTCTCGAATAAAAGGATTGGATAGATGGGAAGTGGAAAGCCATTGTCAGGATTACTAGTGCTCGTGCTGTGTGAGCTTTGGTCTCAGACAATCAATAGCTGTCTCCTGGGTTCCGAGCAAGCATCCGGAGTCTGGCAGAGCAGAGGTGGAAGGATGAAGGAGAAGTTCGACGCGGCTTTTCAATCAATCACTGCTAGGAAAGCGCATTCGATACTGGCTCAAGTGAGTCAGCACTGGCCAATGGAAGCCGAGAAAAGGGGGTTGCGAGGAGCAGGTGCTCTCAATTCTACGGTCGTCGCCTCCCTGGGCTTGGTCGACTGCCGTTGCGCAATTGATTGCGGGTCACGCCTTCTCACAACCCGCGGCCCTGACATAGGTATCGATAAAGCGCCCCATTTTCACGGGTCTATAGCGACGAGAGGAGGAAATATAGGACTTGGAGGAACCAGTTCTCGATGCGTCATTTACGGATCACTGGTGCGTCGTCCTCACAAATGGCAAAGCAAGCGGCGGATACCGAGGAGACACCAAGGGTTTGGCTCCTAACACGAATGGAGAGATTGAATTCGATAGAACCATGAGTTGGTCATGGTATTCCGGAGAGCGTGAGCACAAAATCGGGTGTAAGTTGAATTGTCTTGACACATCAGAGCGGCAGCTGGGCACCGGGCTGACTTTCGTCGGTTGCTGGTGGGCCGGGTATCCGCCTACCTATCTGATGGTGCAGGTGATCTTGCTACCTACCTACATCGACAATGCGAACGAGTCATTGCGACACACCAAAACAGAAGAGCTTTTGCCGTCACTTTGATTGCGCAATGGTGCCAGTGTCCCTCGGAATAACCAGGCTGGAAACCTAAAAGTGAAAGGAAAAAAAATCACAAGCCCGCCAAAAAAACAGGCTTGGTCCCAGTGAGGCTTGAACTCACGGCCTTCGCATTACCAACATTACAATGCAGTCATAATATTAGTACGACGCTCTAACCAACTGAGCTATGGGACCAGTTGTTTCTGTGTCGGATGCACCGGATGTTCCCCAATACGAATGGGGCGGCAAACCGCGAAATGGCGTGGCACTGGCAGTCCGGTCCGGACTTCCATTGCATTTGCTTGCCGTACCTACGGTATTACTGTAGGTGGTTCGCCGCTCTCTGCACATCATCTTCTCCGGTTTCACCTTAAAACAGGCTTTTGTGAAAATTGATTCGGTAGGCATTTTACACACTTTACACACTTTACACGATTTTTACTCACAAGACAAGGACCATCGGATTCAGCGCTAGGCAGTGGGTGCACATCCTCGGTCATGGAAAGTGGGACTACAGTCACAATTGGAACCCGAGGGAAAAAAGGCACCAAAAAAAAGACAAAAATCATAGGCGAACACTGACTGGTCCCAGTGAGGCTTGAACTCACGGCCTTCGCATTTACCAACATTACAGTGATATAATATTAGTACGACGCTCTAACCAACTGAGCTATGGGACCGACGATGAAAAAATGCAACGCTACTCTGGCCTACGAATCCATCGAATCCACGGGATCGTTCGTTCACTGGATCTCAGGCCGGGGTCTGTTTCATCGCGCCGCTGAAAAAAAAAAAATGAGTGCATTACCTACCTAGCTACCTACTACGTAGAGGATGGACATCTGCATACCGACTTCGTGTAGAGAACATTGGGATTCGTCACCACATAGTGAGACAGCCAGCAGCATGCGTAAGATTCCCGGCGTGCGAGCTGTTAGTTTCGCGGCGCGGTAGCGCAACATCTCTCCCGGCCATATTGGTGCAATCAATCTAACCAAGTTATTGCGTATGCGGGCATCATTTCTATATTGCATATCCAACACCGGCAAGATGCAGTCGACGAAGCTGAAATCCGAACACCATTGACCAGAACTCATGATGCGATATCAAGGCTCATCAGAGTCACAGTGCGGTAGCCGAGGAGGTGCGGAAGTTGGTGAGATTTCCGCTCCGACATACGAAGTACAACTGTACAGGTGGCCCCAGTTGATGAGATTTGGCAGCCTCTTGCGTGATGATGGTGATGCCGGTCAACGCATGCGGGTCGGCAGGGATTCGTTGAGCGACGCGGCTACATACATGCATAGAAGCATGCAACCTTGGAATCTAGGCACAGGCGAAGACAACTCCGAGCCACTCAGACCGCGGCATGCATCCATTTGCACTCCCGGTTTAAGAAATGGCTGTTGATCGGAAAAGGTAGGTAGCTGCACGGATTTGGTCCTACATGCTAGGCACATGAGATGCGGCGACTCCTTGCCGTGAGCATCATCATCGGCAAGCCCCGAGGAGAATCCAAATGTGTAGCCTGGTACGGGGTGGCTTGGCCGCGTGCCACGAATAGGTTGTTAGCTACGTGACTAAGAACACAGTCAGAGCTACTAGTATTTGAAGCCGAGAGAGAGTCAGCCCGATATACCGAACATTGCTACTGCGCTACAATGCCAACGACTCATATCCGATGCGATTGCTGGTGTCGGGTGTGTCATGGGGTATGCAGGGCAGTCAGTCAGTCTTCTATCTGGGGCAGTACACTAAGTGTAGTAGCACCTCTATTCCGACATAGCGTTCGGGATGTGCATCATTCACAGCAGTGCGACATCGGAATGCCTGGAGAGTCGCTGAAGGGAACGCAGTTCTGCTACGCACATGCATGCACGTGCACTTATACGGCACTTCGTTAAGGACTCGTCGAGGACAGGCCGGGAGGAAAGCGAAGGGAAGGGGCTGATGGTCGCTTCTCGCGGGCCTTTTTAGGCCATCCGCCAGGGTCCGTCAGGGTTCGTCAGGGCCCGCCAGGAGGCAAACTATGGGGTAATAGTTATTCGATCGAAAAAACTCAGCCGAATCACGCGGCCTACCCCGGATTCCACTTCGGTGCCGGTACCCGTCAAGCGCTGCTCGCCATCGCAGGCCAATTCGTAGCGTGCCCGACGTGGTGCCTGCGCTACTGCCACCGCAACCACCCAACCAACACGTTGCGCCCAGCACAGTTTCTTCTCGTCACGATGTCCCACGTCCAGACTGTACACGCTATTATAGCACGCAGGTGACTGGGAAGAAACAAAAATTTTACCTCTTCCTCTTCTTGACCGAACCTCGTACCGCCCCGGGCCTCACGGCTAACACCCGCCGGCGCAGTGGACGCAGGCTCGCCTTTGTACGAAGTACGTAGTAAGACTGCGACAATAATAGGTGGCACAGTAAGGAAGCACATGGAATAACTACCCGCTTGTTCAGGTCACGTCTTGTGACGCAACGACATGCGCCCCTGGCCAAGCAGCCGGGCGGCTTGGCTTTGGGGCGCCCGAAAGCAACAAGAGCCCCCGGCCGTGAGCACGTAAACGTAAACTTGACAAAGAGAAACTGGCACCCCTCCCCCTTTTTTCATTTTACAAATTCAGTCTATTCTTGATGGACCACGTATATATTAATAGGCGGCCGGGCCCTTCCCTCCCGATGGAACTTGGTAGAGAGATGATCACACGATACGAAAAGTACAGTAAACAAGTCAGCTTAAGTCAACAGAGAGAAGCATCTCAACAGAACCATCAACACATCTAAGCCGAATCCAAACGCGATAGTACATATACCTACACCCTCGCCAACCAAGCATTCGCCCAGCCGTATCAATCACAATGTCTCGCTTCACCATCACAGAGCCTCACCCCACAGTCAAGCAGAACACATACACGCACTCCGGCCGCGGCGGCGCAGGGAACTACTTCCGCGCACCAGAAACCACGCCCGCAAGCGGCGTCCCGACAGAATCAAAGGTCCTACCGCCGTCCACATCCAACTTCTACTCAGGCCGCGGCGGCGCGGGAAACGCACACAAGTCCCAAAAGCGGCCCGTGATGTCCTTCGACGAGGAATTCAAGCTGCAGAGCCAGATGGCGGACAGCCGCGTCGGACACGTCGGGCGCGGCGGCGCGGGTAACATCTACGACGCCGCGGCGCCGCGGGCCATGCGCAAGGGCAGCTACGACGACTCCAGCTCCAGCAGTTCGCGGACCGCTGGTCTTTTGGAGCGCGTGACCTCGGCGTTTAGCCACCGCCGCTAAAAACCAAACGAAAAAAGACGAAAATTTCAAATCTCCGGCTTGCTTCTATTGTCCCTTGTCTACCTAACTCTTTGTTTCGGTCACCGGGTTCGGGAGTTTCCCATTTAAGGGGAAGGGACCTTTTCCCCTTCTTTGTTTCGACGCTTTTTATTTCATTTATCACGATATCGACATCAGCATGGCGCTACGGACCTCGGTAGAGGGCGAGGAAGGCGAATTATGGTTTACATCACATGAGAAACCGCGCTTTCGGATCTTTTCTTGGCGCTTATTAACGAACGCATAATGAGCAAAAAAAGAGTCCTTTTGGGATCGGGGTTCGTGTTCAAAGGGGCACGGCGGGTATTGTTTATTTTGAATTGGTGAGGAGTCGGAGTGAGTGGACAAATTACGCGGGTTGGGAGTTGGTCTTGATCATAATACCAGATGATCGTGTATTTGCTTGGGGGCAATACATGGTCGTTTCTGGCTGGAATTATCCTCTCACGAGGAGAGAAGAACAATTGGATATGAAGCGGTAGAGACACGAAAGGATATTTGTACACTACCTAGGGTATTACCAAGTCTCCCGGAGAAACAGGGAGCGCGGGTATTCGAGTCACAACACGAACTCAATCAATATTCACCTGTGGTGCCTTTGAAGTAGCTCCCCATGATCGAATCTTTTACGGATGCCATGCCATTTCACCATGCCGCTCAACAAATGGGTATCATTCACGTATCTAAGAAGAGTATCTCTCCGTCCCCGTTCTTCGTCTTGCGCAGACCTTGACTACATCCACCCCCGCCCTTCCAGTCATTTCTGCATAGGAGATTGCCATGCACCGTACACGGCAGCGGAGAGTCCGAGCTCATCCCTCGCGTCTGAACAAGGCCGGATGGCTTGCCCAGCGTACCAGAAAATAATATTTCCATACAGCCTGAGCCACTTCCTCGCTATGTATAGTCAGAACATAGGAAAGCGGCATAGGAGCTGTGCTGCTTGGTGAGGCCCGGAGACAGTCGTTTCACTGTTCCTGGCCCTTTTGCCTCTGAGAGGCCTGTGCGGATCTTTTGATTTGGGTCTGTAGATTTGTAGTTGTTGCAGTGTCTTGGGTTACGTGAGTTTCTTATGAATGATGTCGGGATCCTCATGCCAGTCATCAATGCTGACCCACATCTGTTACGTAGATGGTCAGTACGTAGGGGTTCCAAGACAGCTCTGAGGTGATAATGTACGAAGCGTACCTTTCTAAATGTGCTCAATCCAGCGAGAATGCTGCCACCGATCCAGGTT
Source organism: Xylariaceae sp. X802 (assembly GCA_028637635.1). Lineage (NCBI taxonomy): Eukaryota > Fungi > Ascomycota > Sordariomycetes > Xylariales > Xylariaceae > Xylariaceae sp. X802. The sequence goes on along the minus strand of JAJFDH010000036.1, from coordinate 208,468 downwards.
GAGTATTTGCGCTCCGGCGGAGCGAAAATCTTGATGCGCATGTCCTTGACAGCAAGTTTCTTGACTTCACTGAGCAGCCGATCGCCAAACCCCTTGGTGAGCGTGCTGCCGCCCGAAAGCACAATGTTGGCATATAGAGACTTGCGCAGGTCAAGATCTGTGCGGTTGATGGCATCCGTCACGATCTGATGGATACCAGCATATTCGAGGCCAATGATCTCGGGATCGAAGAGGATCTCGGGAGCACGAAAACGCTCCTGGCCCACACGCAGACGATTGCCGTCTGGGAGGACGTATTCGGCCACTTTCCCCTGCTCTAGTTTTGTGCTTGCCCAGTCTTTCTCCTCTTGCTTTGGATTAAGGGCGACGTAAGAGACGGACTCCTTAATCAACCGCACCACCTCTTTCTCGGCGCTGGTGTGGAATATATAGCCGCTTTTGCGAAGTAATGTCTGCATATACTCGGTAACATCGCGGCCGGCGACGTCGATACGCTGTATTGAGCTGGGGATCGCGAAGCCTTCGTATACGGGCACGGCATGAGAGACTCCATCACCAGAATCCATAACACAGCCCGTGGTGCGACCGCTTGCGTATAAAGAGAGAACCGCTTGGATCGAAGTATAAAGGGCGGGAACGTTAAAGGTCTCGAACAGAATCTGCGCGGCCGTGTCGCGATTGGCCCGAGGATTCAGGGGTGGTTCTGTTAAGAGCACAGGATGCTGTAGCCCAGTGTCAGCAGTAACAGCCACCACGTAGGGGAACAGAATGCCATCCTACTTCTTCGCTCATAGTTTTCAAGCCTTCGTTGTAGACATACTCCCATATTTTCTCCATGTCATCCCAGTCGGTGACAATGCCGTGCTCTAAAGGGTAGCGGATCTTTAATAGCCCCCTATACTCGGTAGCAGCCTTCTGGCCGATAAAAACTTCCCCTTCCAAGGCGCCAGCAAGAACCCGAAGATGCTTTGGGCGCCCTACGAAGGACGGGAAGTAGCATTTCGGTAGATCGTCGCCGGCAAAGCCAGCTCGTATAGTGCCGGAACCGTTGTCGAGCACGATCGGGGCGTTATGTAGGGAATCCGCCATCGTGGCCGACGTCGAGACCTCCTCGCCCGCTACAGATCGCCCTGTTCACCCTTGCGATCAAGTCCTCGTACCGTACTCCGGGCTTGTTTCCCTCGGCCGAAGTGAAGAGGTGCGGCTATTCGAGCCTAGATGCGTTTGTTCTTATTGTGACCAACCCGGCCGTAAACAATCAGACAGCCAGGGGTTGCCAATTGGATCAACCGATCACCTTGCCGAGCTAGTGTACTGCGGTTTAGTCGTGAGCAAACAACAGAATATATCGTGCGAGCTGTCACCCAGCGCGTGAAAAGACAAAAATTACTGGAGGCGAGGCGTTGGGTAAGTTGATCAAGATACGTAATTACACAATTCCAAAGCTGACCGACGGTTGGAAGCTCTCAACGCGCCCGTGCCCGAGGTGGGAAACTGGGGAATGGCGCTAGTCTATTTGCGGTTAGCAGGGAATCAGCTGCCCCGTATCTTCTCCCAGGTTAGTAAGCAGCAGCTGTCAGCTGGCACGCGGCTGTTCTATATTGGAGACACGCAAAGAGGCATGTTCGTTACCCCGCCAACTCTATTGAGTACTGTACGTCCGTAGTGTACGGACACCACGGATCTACACCTTCATACCTGCTTTATAACATTACGCCATCAAGAAAAGGAAAGGACACAAAAGAAAAGGTCCCGCCATGACAGCTAACATCTTAATTATAGCGTCCCTTGCCTAGCCTCAACCTTCATGCATGAACCTCTGCAAGGCCTTGTTCCTCGCAATGTATCCTCTTGTCCTCTTGCCAAAGATCCAGAGGGGAATCGTCAGGAAGCTGATCCCCACAAAGATACCACCGAGGACACTGAACACCACCAGGATTCCATCCCGATCTAGCCAGTCGTTGACGTAAAATACCAACACGGCTGTCAGGAAATTGCGACTGTTCAATGCTACGAAGGCTACCCAATCTTTTGTCAGCTACTACTACTGCCTTGGCCCGGGATGTCAGGGGTTTCGTCTACTTACCTTCTTCCTTCAGCTCTATATGCGCGTCAATGATGTAGCCAAACACACTCGCAGTGCAGAAGGTCAGGCCCATGTAAACTAGTCCAATGCTGAGAACCGGCCCGCTCCAGTGTGTCTGGTAATGAACTGTTGTCGCGACTCCAAAATAGCCAGTGACCGTGAGTATAAAGGAGATGATGATTGGCGGAAGTCGGAATTCAGGTTCATAGACACCGCGATTCTTCGTCGCAAGCCGCAAGCAGAACCAGTCATTCAGCGGGCCGGCGATGGTCTCCCCAACTAAGCTCAGGATGAAGGGCGACAGGTTTACGAGTCCAATTTGCGGTATCGAGAAGCTGTATGGCGGTGCTGCGAAGATAGCTGCGGTTGCGACACCGAAGACCACAAATGTTGTCGAGATAAAGCCATATATCACGAATCCCCAAAACACAGATGGATACCATAATATTACCAAAGGTCGTATGAAGATTTTCCACATAGGCGTCTCTGTGTAGAACCCGTTATAGAGTCTTAGCGAACGTAGAAGGGAGTCTTTCGGTTCCACCCTTACCCCCATTTCTGGCACCAACACCTTCTCATGTTGTTCGACAGCAGTGGGGTTCTTCTCCGACGATGGCTTAGAATCTTCCGTTAAGGCCACTGGCGGGCGTTCCTGGTAAGGACGCCTCCGATACGCAGTCTCAGGAACAAAGAATATAACGAGCAGAAGAAGTGTCCCAAACAGGATAGCGCACCATATTAGGTCCCACTTCCAACCTTGATTCTGGAGATGACGGTGGTAAGCGCTGGGCAGTCATAGAATGTTTGTCCAACTTACTTCGATGATATAACCAGCAATCAAGGGCGAGCCGGTAAGGCCAGCCAGAAAAAATGCGTACCAGATAGCGACTCTTGTGGCTCTCTCATGAACAAAATAAATGTCCGCGATGGTACTCTGGACCAGGAATTCGCCTGGAGCCATTCCTAGTGAAGAGTAGACGCGAGCTGCCAGGAGAGTCTCATAATTCTGCGAAAAGGCGCCAATGAAAGACGCAGTGAACAGGACAGTGAGCGCAAACACATAGACAGGCCGCTTTCCAATTTTCTTAGCGATCGGATTGAATATAAAGAGGGACACGGGCAATGACAGGAGGTTCCAAGTTAGAAGTCGAGACAGCTCGCTGATTGTAACGTCTAGATCGGCGGCAATCTTGACGAACCCTGGAGTCATCCAAGAAGTCCAAGCGCCAACGAGAGCCGTAGACAAGCAGACAACAGCCAGGATGACATCCTTTCGCCATGTTGGCCACTGCTTGAGTATAAGCTTCTAAAGCGATTGCCAATCGCATTCCAGTACTCACATTTAACGGGTCGTTTGGCGAATCACTCGGCTGAGGTACCAATATGATATCGCGATTTTTGCCGCGGCCATGTTTGAGCAATTCTCGGGGAATTGCCCGATACGCACTCGGCACATCTCCAGTGTCGGCCAGGAGAACTAACGTTAAGCTCTTAGCAATAGCCCAAGATCATGAATTGATAATGGGATATACCGGTGCCTGGCACGTGGTCCATATGCTTGTCTTCAAGAATTCCCCAAACCATCGTAGCAAGACTGTCGCGCAAATGGATGTAAAGAATTGGTTGTTGTGATATTACATTGTCTACCCAAAGCATCAGCCTGACTTATAGAACGTAAAGGGTCCTTATAGGAGCTCAAGGGCGTCTGCTCCTTACTTACTCCAACTCAGCCAATATCGGCATGCATGTCAATGGTTGTACAACGAGGGTAATCCAGACCACCGTTTCTGCAACCCAAACACATGCTATCAAGCTTACAAATTGACATTTGGGCGGCAAAGGCCTAATGGCATCATTCGGGCACTTATCTGTGTGGGTTTGTCGGGACTCTTACGATCTTCTTGTTTCACGTCCTTGGCGCCATCGTGCATAATGACGAACGGGACTTTCTGGAGCGCCTCTGGCGGATATCCTTCTTTGTCACTGGTTTCTGGCACTCCCCTCCCCCTTTCACAAACTGGTAGACGAGGTACAGCTTGGCAGCGTCGATCTACTGCATGGATGGCTGTCCGATCCTTAAAGCATGCCATATTGATCAGCTAGCTCGGCGACCTGCCAGTCGAGCAACCTCAGTTACTCACGAACCGGTCAGTTTAGGGTGATCTCTTTGTAACTTTGGTCCTACACCCAGCATCATCAATACCACTAAGGGGCCATCGTTAATACTAAGATGCAACAAGTTTTTCTTTCGATGCACTGGCTATAGCATCAATAATTGCCCACCGTATTCACGACATGTAGCCGAGTCAAGAGGTAAAACACCTGTCGGCCGTCGATGTACGGGAAAAATGGACGTGAAACTGACTCTACTCTCCGAGACCTTCCGGTGGAAGTCGGCGGGACCGGCAAGATCGGAGAGATCGTGAAGATGGAAAAGATAGGTACCTGTATGGGGTCTGCCGAAAGGACGTCTCGAAAAATCATTCATCGTAGGCGAGGGATTCGTATTGGGTGGTCATTAGGCTGATTATCTGGAGAGGATATTTCAACTATGTAGGGATGAAATTAAACTCAATTAGGTACGAAAGATCGCACGAATCCGCCTTCGTAGGATTATCAATTGTGCGGTCCCTGCTGAATCCCGCTTGTGGATAGATTGGCCAGCAGAGAAGGAGGAGGTAGAAGCCAGGTGGTTGGATTGCCAAGAGGTGGGAAAATGTGTTGTAAGCCCTATCTATTCCGCAGGTAGCTCTGGGGTAATCCCCTTGGGAATTTCCCGCAACCCTCTTGTGTTGTCGCGGTTGGTGTATAAAGGAGATATCACTCGATAACTGTCGACGAGTCGCTGCGGAGGGTAACACAGGGTCATCTAGATGCGTTAATACCTAACGTCCAATGTTCCGTGCCTATTAATACATCCAGAATATAACATGTCCCGTTGAATATGTGACATCGAGGGCGTTTAGATCGGTATATTTCGGAAGCATAAGGTGATAGATTGCAATGAGCCTGGACAACATGTACGCGACAAGCACGTCGTATATCGTGTACGAATGCACGTGGTGCTCTCGAACTCCTTGTAATACGTACAAGACCATGTGTTGCGCACTTGCGAGGCGAATAGAAGTCCGGCCGGGCGCGACAATGATCTTGGTTGTGCTCTGCACCACCCCTTTCAAGGGCAAAGCTTTTAATATAAGTTTTGTCCAATAGTCTCTACCCATATTCGCTTGCGCGGGGATTCTGGCCATGCACACGAAACGTACCTACTCGCTTGCCCGGTCTTCTACTTACGACCCGAGATTTGCTATATGGACCTATAGCCCTTGTGATTGATGACGGTATCGATGCCCTTAATATCGAGACGACTGGAGGCTGAATCCGTGGCAAGAAGAGACTTGTTTGAGTTTACCGTCACGGCGGCCTCAACGTTGGTATAGTAGTAGGCACGCTGGCAGCAGGAGATAAATGAGCCATGCTAATGTTGCCCCCCAAGCTGAGGCCGTGTCATCAATGAAAATGACGGAAACTCGCTCTTTTTCCAGCCGGGCAATTGATGATAATATCTGCAGCCGCAGCGTACAAGAATATCGTAATGAGCCGAACCAATCTTGTGATGGCCGTTCCTTGTTATGCTAGGTACCTTGGCACGATGTAGCCGGATATCGGGTCGAATCCAGTAATAGGTAGGTAGTTGGGTCTTGATTGACGGTGGCAAGAATGTATATTAACTGTCAAGTCGGTACATAGTTGAGAAGATGCCAGTCTCGATCTTACGTCTACCTACTATGTATGAGCGTGAACGTTGGAAGATTGGGAACCGCCGCACAACTGTCTGGATACCTACCCGTGCCCCGCCCCACTTTAGTCAGGTTCGCCGCTTCGCTTGTGCTCACCAACTAAAGTTTAGTTGGTGAGCCCTAGCGAAACCTGAACTAAAGTTGGGGCGGGGCACGGGTAGAAGCCACGGATGCGCCTCATCAGGTCTTGACAGGTCCACAATAATTATCTAGCGCTCGGCCACACGTCTCTATTAGGTAATTAGTCCGTACCACCAACCTAAATCCAGCTTGAGAGGTCGGCCGGCCAAGCTACCTAAGGTATACGGCAGACCCAGGGGTAGTGTAGATAGGTACCCCTGCCCAGTAATCCTGCCACCAACCAAGTCGCCAAAAGTGGAGTTTGGCGGACGCCTGCGACAGTTAGTTAGGTAGGCAGGGTGGCCGACCCTATTTAGTGGCCTAGGTGTCAGGACACCCTGACGTGCATACACCTACAGGACATCCTGGCATGCATACACCTGCAGCCAGCCGCCACCGGTTGTCCCTCTTTGGCCCAGCTGTCACCAGCTGCCACACAAACTAGCATCTATATAGTCTTAGCCTTAGCTAGCTGCCTCCTCCTGTCCTCTTAGAGGACATCCATGAATACACATACGATTGCACTGCATGCACAGATAGATGTCCTTACACTAGGACAACGCGTTAAAGTTAGCCGTGTTTCTGCCCCGGTACAGTAGTTTTACTGTAGATGCAAGGTATTTAGACAGCTAAACTCGGGTGCCCTTGGCATAAAGATACCAGGGAAAGCTAACATCGCACGGTACAGCTGGACGCGCACAGACCATCTTAGAATAGTAACGGAATCACGTAATCACAATTCGCTGTGGCTCTCGCTCAGGTGGTATAAGGGTGGGAGACCTTACTTGGTAGCTGCGCTTCTTGATTGTTAATGTCTCCTCATCCATCTTTCCGGAGTCTCGTCCATCGCACGCGTGATATTCTGCATCAGCTGTTGATTTCAACTCACGTCCAGCTCCAATTTGTGCCGGGACGGCCAAGCTGCGGACTTGGCGTTTTTATCGAGGTCCCTAGCCGACGCTGCAAGGCTACCTACGTGTCACGAAGCATCATCAAGAGGTGGTGGCGTAAACCCTCCCGGCGCAAGTCAGGTATGTCAGGTGCGGTTTTTCCTATTTCCGATACGTATACCCCTTTTTTCTGGCCGAGCCGATGATGAGCGCGAAAGGTAAAAGGTCCGACTGCACAGTGGGTCTTCTGGTCTTGAATTGTATGCTCGCCGGAAGACCGAGGGTTGTCCAAGCGATACGCCTTGTTGACTCTTCTCGACCAAGTTATCCACGTCCCGATATACTTGGTTGCAGGAACAAGGCAAAATTAAGGAAGCATGTGTCTCATTTGCTTCTGCCACTACGTGGAGCTCGACTTCGCGGTCGTTAGACCCGACAGAAGTCGAGCCAAAGGCTGTGGCGAAGAAACGTTGCCCCGAGGGAGTTTCCTCACTCGGCTGGATGAGCTTCACGGTTCAAAGCCGCTGTTCCCCCGCAGGCTGAGGAACCAAAATTGAAAACTGAAAAGATCTGAGGCCGGCCCATGAAAAACTATCCTATGTTGCAGCGCTTCTGCAGTCTTCAGCTTCGGCATTAAGAGTTAGCTGACTGTTACCTCCAGGCTATACACTACGTTTTCTTGTAGCAGGTGCTCCTGAACGTCCAGTATATAATTCATCGGCTCAAATCACACAACTATACCGTTTCTGTCGTTTATAAGTTATTTCGGCGGCTTATAAGCTGTAGGTATAAACACCCTGCCCGTCAGCCGCCCGGTTCCTTTCTTATGTTCGTCTCCACTCGTTTCCGTGGAAGACGGCACCTTTTCGTAGCCTCGTTTTAGTCGGCGGCGACAAATCCGCTATGACCTTATATTTCGAAATATCGTTCATGCTCACTCAATCCCTGCTTGAAACTATAGATAAATGGCTCTGAGGCGTTGCCGGTGGCAAGTACGGATGGTATGACCGTCCGCTTGCAATAGCCTATCCACCAACGTGAGTCTTATACGCGTGAATGGCCTGCCATACAATTATCTTTCGAGTCAGCTCTTGGGTCGCGGAGATCTTCGCGAAGGCTAACACATTCTTCTCTCAAAATGGCCTCGGATCAACTTCAAAGATGCAAATGGGAAGGATGTTTTTCGTGCAATGTAACATCGGGAGACTTATATTGCCGAGAGCACAAGCCTCTGTCTGCGATGTCATCATCTCCCGCAAACGAAAGAAAGCAGCTTCCTGGTGTTAAACATACAGCACGGAAGAGCGTCCAACAAACGTCGACTGTAGTAGGGCAGGCTCGGTCTGGTTCAACAAAATCTCCTATACGAAAATCTAAAGATTTATCAATATCGTCCATGGAATTGCTGCCGGCAAAACGACAACGCCTGTCAGGTTTATCAAATGGACTCGGATTTCTTCCAAGGTCAGCCGGAACGTCCTTCGCTGAAAATGGCATCCCTCATTCGCCTAAAAGAGGTATGTTCAGACAGCCCGAAGAGAGACCCTATATGCTTAGCGCTATAGACGATTTTGCACTTCGACCCAAGAAAAATGAGGCCGGAAATGAATCGGCGCTCAACGATCAGCGGCAGCTATATCAAAGGGATCGTCATAGTAGTTCAAGTCAGCCAATATCATCCGCTCCTAAACCCTCCCAAAAACCTAGTCCGAACGGACACGTCTATGCCGGGGCGGATTCCACGGGGAATCATAATTCCTATACTTTCAATGGCATTGCAGTAGAGCAGCAAAAGCATCAAAAGACCTCTGATGGAAGCCTTAGTTTGCCTTATGAACAAAGTAGCCTCATGGAATTCGCCAATGAGCAATGGGGGCAGATGCCAAATCCTCAATCCGTGGGCGTTGTTCAGGCCCAACAAGAACATCCTATTGAACGAGACTCAAAAAATCCACCACAAATTCCAAAGAATCCGCAGAAAATGAATCTAAGCGCCCCTTCCGTGACCAGCCCGATCCCTGTGAAGAGAATTACGATAACGCTTAAAAAGTTGGAAGACATACCGACGCCCAACAATAACTCGGGGCCCGTGCACATGGACACCACCACTTCCATTCAACAAGATTCTACTAAAGGGCGACAACTCTCCAATGAAATTCATCGGTCTCCCCTTGGTGGTGAACGCTTAGCTCCGATCAATGCGGACGTAAGCGTTTCGGGGACAGATAAAGTACTGGCCGAGAATCCTATTAAGTCTATAGAGGAGGCTACGCCTTCGCTTGACGCCAGTATGACCCCCCAAGCCTCGACAACCATCGCAGAGTCGCAGTCGCATAATAATGCAACGCAGCCAGCCGCGCAAACCGTAGAGCCTGAGCCGGCCGCTATAAGCATCAAGCAGCCTTTGTCTGCTTTATTGGGAGGTCGGAAATGGAAGGATATGCACCCTGAAGAGCGCCGCCTATTCTGGGTCTCACAACATGACCCCGAAAAGCTGGACGCGCAGATATACAGCGAACACAACCGCCCTTTTCGACCGGGAGATGCCTCATTTAGGAGAGATTATAACGCATTGCCCCCAAGACCAACCCGTCCCGCAACGCATTTTGGCTACGTCAACCCAAAATCCTACTCATTCCATCAGCAATCGGAGGAGTGGTACCAGCAGAAACAGAAAGAGATCTCCGCGCGCGGCAATAGGAAAGCAAACTTGGGCGAGGCCATAGCGCGAGCAACCCAGCGGAAGCGGGCGATCCCAAAGGTCACGCAGAGAGAAAAGCAAGATCGCCTACCGAAGCGTGTGCGAGATACTCCGAAGTGGTTGGCCGCGTTAAAGGTGATCGAAAAACTTGAGGCGCAAAATCGTGCGCGGCTCACGCCCAAGATATCGGGTGCGAACACGTCGCTTGTTTCCGATGCGGATGTTGGGTCGGCGGATATCGAGCTTAGTTGACGACAGCTGGTGATCGAACACCCCGAATCCACACATCACACCCAGCATCTCTAACTCGATTTTTCCGCTTGTACCATGCGGTTATACAATTGCTGTAACACTTAAACTTCGCATCGATATACCCCCAACGCGTCGGCGGTGCCCATCCCAAGGACAGACGAAAGAGGGGCGTTGATATTCGGAGGAAATCCTTCTGCCCAGGTTGGTTTAAAGGATTAATAGGATGGATGGATGGATGGATGGAATGACACGACACGAACCATTATGATCACGATGCGTTAGGAAGGGGAATGGGCTATACAAAAGAAGAGACTTTTATAGAGAGGCGGGATGGAGGCTGCTTAACTAGGTACCTACGACCTAGGTATGTATGTAGACAAGCCACCAACCTTCCCCGGGAGGTAGACATGCATAGCATTGTTATATACGGACTGCATTCATCTCGTATGTAATGTCCCCTTCATTAAAGGCGCTTGGCATCGCTCGCTAAGTCCCGTGGCATTGCTTTTTCCAAGTTCGCTTAGACCCCCTATTCATTTCGTAGAGACAAACCCAGAAATGAACAGGGTGGGATCTTTTCTTTTCTTCCCCATTCCGGGCTGTCTTTTATCTACACAAATCTGCTATAAAGTTCTTTTCTTTCTTTTTATGTCCCCTTTTTTATTAGGTATTTGACCTGCGCGGAATCTATGATTTCCGAGAGAGTAAATTCAGCGCGCTGCCCGCGAGTATGAAGTCCGCCTGATCACGGCTGACGGTATGGCGCGTGGGGATGAGCACCTCCTCGCCGGTCCGGAAGCGCTTGACTCGTAGCGACACATCGCCTTTACCCCCGTTCCGGAGCATATCCAGCAAGCCGACGGTTTCGACTTCGTCGCATGCGCCGATGCGGTCGTAGTCGGTCTCGTTGGCGAATGTCAGGGGCACCACGCCCTGCTTCTTGAGGTTCGTTTCGTGGATGCGGGCGAAGCTCTTGGTGAGCACGACGCGAGCACCCAGATACCGCGGCTGCAGTGCCGCGTGCTCGCGGGCGCTGCCCTCGCCGTAGTTGTGCTCGGCGACTACTAGCCAAGGCTGGGCGGCGTCGCGCCAGCGCAGCCCAAGCTCTGGGATTGTATGCCGGGAGCCGTCCATATCGTAGGCGGCGTTGACCTCGCCAGTCTCTGCGTTGGTGGCCGTGTTCAGGGTGTTAGCGCTGATGTTTGGGAGATGGCCCTTGTATTTTAGCCAGGGCCCGGCGGCTGAGATGGTGTCGGTCGTGCATTTTCCGGTCACCTTGACGAGGACTCGAAGACCACTTAATTCGGACGCCGGGAAGGGGTCGAAGGGTTCAAGCAATGCTAGACGGGATGAGCTGGGCGAAATAGCGACTTCAACTGAGGCATCAGGCGCTGACGCGACGGCACGGAACTCTTGCCGCGCAGCTTCGAACGGCTGCGCTGGGATTTCTTTGCCGGACGGTGGCGTAAAGCGGAATTCCTTGCCCGACGCCGTCTGCAGCGCATCAGTCATTGGGTTGAAGGTGGTTGTACCGGCAAATGTCATGGCCGTCACGATCTCGGGCGACGCTAAGAAGTTCATCGTCTCCAAGTTACCGTCATTGCGGCCGCGAAAGTTGCGGTTGTAGGACGTTAGGATAGCATTAGGCGTACCCTTCTCGACTCCATCCTGGCGTTTCCACTGGCCGATGCATGGACCGCAAGCATTCGAAAGCACAGTGCCGCCAGCTTCTTTGAATGTTTCCAATGGTCCATCTCGCCGCAGGGTTTCTCTTATTTGGTCACTTCCGGGTGTGATATAAAACCCTGACGCCGGCTTTAGGCCCGCTTCTAAAGCTTCACGTACCATGCTCTCTACGCGTGTCATGTCTTCGTAAGAGCTGTTCGTGCAGCTGCCAATGAGACCTGCTGAAAGCTTCTCGGGCCAGTTTTGTTCTTGTACGGTTTGTTTGAATTGGGAAAGAGGTGTGGACAAATCAGGAGTGAAGGGACCGTTAATATGAGGTTCCAGGGTCGCCAAATCGATGGTAATAATTTCATCATACTTAGCGCCTTCGTCAGCCTTTAGAGAAACAATATCGGAGAACTTCTTAGCCTCAGCGGCCACATCGTGTCGGTGGGTGGACTTCAGGTATCGCACATGGGCTGGATTGAATGGAAATATCGAGGTGGTGGCGCCAACCTCAGCTCCCATGTTGCAGACTGTTGCCATGCCTGTGCAGCTGAGCGTCTCGACTCCAGGCCCGAAGTACTCGATAATGAAACCTGTGCCACCCCGAACGGTTAACTGTCCGGCGAGGTTCAGTATGATATCTTTGGGCGAGGCCCAGCCGTTGAGCTTGTTGAGAAGCTTCACGCCCAGAACACGGGGTGCCTTGAGCTCCCATGGCGCACCAACAAGCGCTTCGACGGCATCGGCCCCGCCAACACCTATAGCAACTGTCGATAGACCTCCAGCATTCGGCGTGTGACTGTCAGTGCCTAGCATCATAAGACCCGGAGCAGCATAGTTCTCCAAGACGCTCTGGTGGATGATACCGGCCCCAGGTGGCCAGAATTCAATGCCGTATTTCTTTGCGGCTGACTCCAAGAAATCGAAAACCTCCTGGTTCAGCTTGATTCCGGATTCGAGATCGGACTGTGCGCCGTTCTCACCAACGATGAGGTGGTCGCAATGGATGCTCGCGGGGATGGCGGTCGTGGGCAAGTTGCAGGTCATGAACTGCAGGAGAGCCATCTGCGCCGAGGCATCCTGCATCGCGACGCGATCCGGCTTGAGCTTCAGGTTCGCCGTTCCCCGAATGTCGCGGCCGCCGTTCGTGTTGGTCAGTAGCGACTCCTCGGCATTGTCCAGATGGCTGTATAGGATCTTCTCAGCCAGGGTAAGGGCGCTGCCCCTCCCGAGCACTTCCTTGACCTTTTCATAGTTCCTGACAAGCTTCAGGTAAGGCGGGATCCGCGGGTTCGACGTATCGAATGCAGGAGTCGCAAACGATCGGGGACGTGCGATATCCCCTCGAGGGCGGGCGACAAGCTGCTACGAATTTGGTCAGTTGAAGCCTCAAAAAAAAAAGGTATAGCAGTAGTAACTGAAAGGTAAGGTATACCCGAAGGCTCGCGCCCCGGCGAGCTGCTATCTCAATCGCCCTCATGATCCAGACGGCATAGCAACGCTGGTTGAATGCGGAGGAGTCGAGTCGAAAAGAATTGGCATCGAATTGGCAATTCGGGGTCTCTAATTGGCTGGCTGGCCGGGAGCCAAGACGAGCTGCGATGCCGGAACGGCACTCGGTTAGCCTGTGGCCCGTGCGGCCCGTGTCGCTGCCGGCGCTGCTGTACGTCCGTACCTGTTATGTAATGAGCTATGGTGCTATTAATACTGTGTCGAACTGGGACCGGACACTACCCGTTGTACGTCCGTACTGCAGTTAGGTGCCCTATCCAGCTGCTGTAGCTTCATGCTATTACGTACAAAACACAGTTTAGGCATATACAAACACACTGTAAACCCTCCAACGCGTCGACCTCAACTGGTAACTGCCATGATTCTCGGCTGCCCATGGGCACCATTTGCCTTGAGCCAAGTACTATTAAGTACAACTTCTTGTCGATGCGTTCAAGCAGGCTGAATATGTAGTAAGGCGGTGCAGTCTTACCCGCATGACCTGGAATCATGTGAGCACCCGAGAAAATAGCGGCTTCTGTCCTCCCCTCTGCCGCGAATGTGCTTAAAAGGACCTACATACTGTAAGATCTGGGTAACATCATCTGACATTGTCCCGTTATGGTAGTTACATAGGAAGGGTTCTGAGATACACGAAATCTTAGAGACTCCCGAGGAGTCGGGACCTACTGTAAGATGTGAGTAACATTATCTGACATTCTCTCTTACACTCAATCTCAACTGAGTCACACAAGAAGGATCCTTATAGATATGAAAGTCCTACGCAGAGACTTAAAACCCGGAATACCCGATAAGTGCGTCGTATATCTGATTCTCAACATAGGCTTGATTTGTAAGTCCGCGACCTACATTCGGGGGATCGGACTTTAGATATATCTACGTAGTATCACTGTGAATACGGCGTATGCTTTGAGGACTTAGATACCGCTTTTGTTTGGAGTGGTCAGAAAGGTCTCATGCTTAGGTAGGTAGTTGGCACCGGTAGTGCAGGTAACTACGAAGGTATCTTCTTGCCTCGATGGTAACTATGCTTCAGCAGGACTCCACGTCTCACCGCGAAAGCAGTAGCCATGTGATAGTACTTGCAGTCAACAGCCGCTCTTCTCGGGCCTCCATGCCCAACCAGTCTTTATCTCCAGTCCTCCTAGGATGGCAGCAACGCGGAATACGGCATCTATCCCCATGTACCGCGACCACCACCTCTGCCACCCCTACGCTGTGCCGAGAGCCGCCAGTCATCCCCGATAGCATGCTTGTTGTACAATGGTTGTATGCGCTCTTGTTGCCGTCGCTTCGACATTTTGCCGTTCATCCCTGCGACTTCAAAGAAGGTTGGGGCTGCTTCCACGAGCCATTTTGGCTCTATACTTGTTGTCCAGCGCATATATTCGCGTGTTGTGAAAACGAGTTCATGATAGACAACCCACTCGACCCGTTTCCCATAAAGTGCTGATGATGGATGGATGTAGACTGGGGTTTTCTCGATCAGGGTCTTATAGCCTCCGGACTCCGACCCAGCATCGGTGTCTCTCCGTGCAGAGTTACGGAAAAAGCCTGCACATAGCGCTTGGCGTACGCGCTCCGTTTTACGTCCACAAGAGACAATCGGGAAACGGTAGCGTTCCAGAATGTTGGCAATCTGCTCTCGTACCTCCTTTGCTCTCTTCATTGATCGTGCCTGGACGAAGTTTTCGAAGCACCAAGGAGTCGAATAACCATGGTCTCTCCACGAATTATACACGTTCAATAGCGTTAAGTGGTCACCATGAGGGTCATGGAATTTGGCCTTTTGATCCGCTTGGGATTGTTTTTCTTTTGGCCGGTAGAACACATTGGCTAAGTTCAGCATGGCTACGATAGTTAGCATCTCGTCTGAACAGCCCATTTCCGCTGATATGATCAACACCTTAGCTAGGGACGGCTCCATAGGAAAGTCAGCCATCTTGCGGCCAAGACGCGTGAGAAGTCCCTCTTCGTCAAGCGCGCTTAATGTATAAAGCTCTTCCAGGCTTGTTAACATTGAATTGATAGGTGGAGGATCCATGAAGTCAAAATGCAAAAGGTCGTTAATACCCATTGCCTTGAGCATAAGGATTGTCGTCGACACATTCTGGCGTTGTATAGCAGGGACCGTCGATGGTATCATCTCTGATTGAAAGGCTGCTTCTGTATATAATCTAAAGCATTTACCTGGTCCGGTTCTGCCAGCACGGCCTGATCGTTGGTTGGCTTGGGCTTGTGAGATTGGCGTGACGACAAGCGAGTCCATACCCAGCTTCGGGTCGTATACTTTTTGTTTCACAAAGCCTGGGTCGATCACATAATAGATACCGTCAATAGTAAGCGACGTTTCGGCGATATTGGTAGCAAGAACAACCTTTCGACTTCCTGGGGCAGCGGGTTCAAAAATACGACTCTGCATCTCGCTGGGCAGTGCTGAGTAAATCGGAAGGATTATCAGCTCGGGGACACCTGATCCTAATACCTTCATCCGTTCATAGAGAACCTCGCAAGCGGTATCGATCTCGTCTTGTCCCGTAAGAAATAGTAAGATATCCCCAGTAGGTTCTGTAAGATGAATCTGCATGACTGTGACCAGCGCTGCATCAAGATAGTCCGATTCAGGTTCTCGGGCATAAAGGATTTCCACAGGAAAAGTGCGACCAGGGATCGTGAAGATTGGAGCGTCGTTGAAATAAGATGAAAACTTTTCGGCATTGAGTGTAGCGGAAGTAACGATTACTTTGAAATCAGGCCGTTTTTTCAATGTTTGCTTTAGCAACGCAAAGAGGACGTCAGTGGGGATCGTTCGCTCATGTGCTTCATCAAGCATAACAACAGAATACCTCTTGAGGTCTGGGTCGAGCAAAATTTCCCGTTGGAGGACGCCGTCTGTCATATACTTAATCCTAGTCGCGCGACTAGTGAAATCCTCAAATCGAATAGAATAGCCTACTTCCTCTCCTGGATTGCACCCGACTTCATCGGCTACCCGTTTCGCCACCGATATAGCCGCGACACGGCGAGGCTGCGTGCACCCAATGATGCCAGTGCTAGCGAATCCGGCCTCGTCGAGATATTGAGTTAGCTGCGTTGTTTTGCCTGAGCCTGTTTCGCCAACTACAATGAGAGTCTGATGCTGTCGTACAGCTTTGACCAAGGGGTCTCGGAAGGCAAATACCGGAAGGGATTCTCGCTGTTGCTTGATTGTCATATTTGTTCTTCTGCCATATGATTGATCTATCGGTTGGACAGCACGCTTCCATTCGGGGAGACCTGCGGACTGCATGGCATTGTCTACCTTGGCAGTGTTCTTGAAGTCGCTTGCGAATCTTCTTCCCTCGAAATTCGCCATTGGGTCATTCCACTCGGCCGAAAGCGCCTCCCTTTCCTTCTGGTGGGTAGCAGCTTCGGTATCGGCCTCTTGTTGTCGTATTTCCCTTCTCTCCTTTACTAGCGCGGTACCAGCCATGGCAGCCCGATTCAACGACCCATCGGGTGCCTTTACGACTCGAATAGGCGACAGTGCGAGTGATTGTGCGATCTGGCCAGCAAGGAACGGCGGCTCCTCATTCCTAACGTCGACATCAAAGTCCTCCTCCAGCTCAGTCTTCCTCTTATCCCCCATAGTGTGATCATCGTCGAGATCGGGGAAATCTGACGCTTGTGCAACACCAGAGGCGATGAGTTGGCGGATTTCCCACCTCTCGGGGGAGGTCATTCTCTTCATTTTGCGGTCCGGGGGATAAGGGGTTTGGGAGTTATGGCTGATGTGATCATTCTGGCTTCCACCTAGTGCCTGCGTGTTGGCGCCAGAACCGAAGCTCACTTGGGGAGCAAAGTCGTGACCCGTTTCCTGATCAACATCTTTCATTGAAAGGCCAATTCTCGTTCCATCTTTGCTGATGACCTTGACCTTGACAGATTGGCCACGTTCCACCAAATCCGATGGGTGGTTGACACGTGCATTTGAGAGTCTTGAAATATGGACGAGGCCATCTATTTTGCCTTTGACCTCATGGAGACTCACAAATACACCGAAGTCCTTCACACTTGTCACATGGCCATTATAAATCTTCTGTAGAATAGGCACATCGTCCGTTTCTGGCTCTGGTGAACGCACTCGATTGGCGCCCTCATGCTGCCACTCGTCATTCTTACCATCATCGTATTGATCGTATCGCCTGTTTCGCTTTCTTTCCCGGTCTGGCGAGGAAATCCTCTGCAACTCGTTAAGCTGATCGTCACGCACCCGCTTCGAGTTTGGATTTCGGTCGCGATCGCTAGTCCGCAGGTCCACCTTGAGGGTTTTCGCCTCGAGAACCTCTAGCGCATGTAGCGCGTCGTCGATGGGGTCGGAAGTGGGCACCTTATCCGGCAGAGCAAGACTAGAGACGATACGAGCTTCCTCCCCAACGGAATGTGGGTTCCTGTGTTGGTCGGACTTGACAAGATTCCTGGCCTTTAGGGCCGGATGTGTCATGCAAATGAGGCGGTCGATACTTTCAACTAGGCTCGGAGGCAAGGCACTTCCACCTATTTGAGCCAGTCTCTCCCTGAAGATTTCGGACGTGTCTGCCCGGAGTCGCTGGTCAATGATGAATTCCGCAAGACTCTTATCGTTTACCCCGAGATGGTTTCTCAGCTCAAGACTAACCTTGTTCACGACGCCTATGACCTCGAGCGCCAAAAGACTGTCCATTTTTAACAATAGTTTTGCAAGGGGCAGGTGTTGTTGGTGTTGTTGGTTTTGGTCTCCAAAAATGCTGCCATCGCCAGACTGTTGCCTACCTAGGTACCTAGGTATCCCCAGCCACACTTGATCGATCCAGTGGCGGCTGAATCCGTCCGTAGACACTCCTGTGGCAGGTGAAAGTGGCAGTGCTAGGCTAAGTTGATAAGATAAGGACTCCCTACGGACATACCGGTACTGTAGGTATTTACCTACAGGCTACCGGTAGTGCACGACGTCGGCCACCGCAAAAACCTACCACAAGCTCGCCTGTTCCACCCGGGTTAACCAGGATCCTGAACGGATAGCTGCTTGCTACGCGCTATGGACACGGAACCCTGTGGTGATCTACGTCAGCAGATACTACAAGCTACTCTTGAACAGATCTCGTCACAAGCAGCGAGCGGAGCGACTGAATGCTGTGTGATCTGCCTCGATAGCTTGGTGGAGCCATGCGAAGCACTACCTTGCCGGCACAATAACTTCGATTATCTCTGTCTGGTCACCTGGCTAGAATGGCGGCCAGCGTGCCCCCTTTGCAAAAGCAATGTGAGCGAAGTCCGATACGAGCTGAGTAAGGACGGAAAGACAAAGGTGTACACCGTCTCGAAGGCATTGACGGGATCAACCCTTTCCGCGCGGCGCAGAAGCGGGGTTTTCGACTTCGAGGAACGATCACGGTGGTTATTCAACGACGAGGCTACTCGGAGACGCCGTCGCATCTACCTCCATAATCTTTACTCCCTCCACGTGGGTTCTAATAGACGACAAGCAGCTGGATCAAGATATAGGGAGTTACTACCGGAGCATTTTATGATGGAACCAGAGCTTGTGGCCCGAGCTAGATTGTGGTTATCCCGAGAGCTCAGAGTTTTCGAATTTCTTTACACGAACGGCAACGCATCACAACGGGATGACACCACGCACTGGCCTAGATCCGCTAAGGCAGGCTATTTACTCGAGTACATTATCGCTATCCTCAAATCAATAGATACCCAGAGCAGCACCGGTCAAGTCGAGGATATGATTTCGGAATTTCTGGGCCGTAGCAATACTCGGCTTCTCCTGCATGAACTCAGGGCTTGGCTCAGGAGCCCTTTCCAATCCTTGAGCGAATGGGATCGTGCTGTTCAGTACCCCGATAGGAATACTTCGCCTCAGGTAATACGGGACACCTAGAGAGGAGAGTCTCCTAGTAGCAGCCCGATATATCCTGATGACCATACGCCTAGTCACAGGTCTAGGGAAGCGACAACATAACCTGTCATTGGACATTATTACCCTCGAACTCTCCGGCTTAGTCACACAGATTAAGTCCGTAAAGTAGGTACGGAATACGTAGGATACGCTTTTTGTCTCCGGTATAATGACATTGAGGTCATAACTCGGCCCGGGTTGGCCGAGACTAACTCGGAGCAGTAGTTAGCTTTACGGCGTAAACTTGATAAGATATTTCAGACTAACACGTTGATTCTCTGCCTCGTCGTAGGTACAATAAGATAGTCGGACACATCCATCATCTCGTATGTAATACCTAGTCTGTTTACAGTATACACTGTCTTTTTGACGTGTGATCTGTGCGATTTCTGATTGGCAGAATTCAGTGTTAGCACTTTTTACGCCGCGCCACGTAAGGCTGTTGAAGAACCGTATTGGCCCATTACCTGGAACGCAAGGTATGTAATGTGGTGATCAAGACTGGTCAGCCTTACCCCGTTGGTTGGGCCACCGAACTTTCCCCTAACTTATGTACCTGAACACGTCGACACACAGGCCACGCATCCCTGTCGGCCTGCTTATAGGCCGGATGGCCGAGCAGTCCGGTAGGCCATTAAGTCCGGTAACGTAAGCACGTAAACACAACCACAACTCGCAATTAGTTACCGACTGTGATAAACTAGGACGTGCTAAAGGCTCACAACATCCAAATGTAGGTATGTATCGCGTAGGCCAAGACTCAAGTAAATGCTTACCTGAATACCTACTTCGTAGTTACACTACTTACATTATCACATCCTACACAGATTGTCGGTACGTGCCGTAGTACAGATCGATCTGCATAGTGTATGTACCTGCTGGAAACATGCGTAGCTGGAGTTATTAATAGGTCCATGTCTCCCCAGGATGACTTATCACCGGTGCCTGACCAGTAATTACTTTACACTACATTATACCTACTGTATCTTCACAATGTACAGTATGTAGTAATGATACCTAAAGGAGGCATTGTCATGAACAACGCCCACCTTTACCCGCGTTAGACTAGGTGACACTGTTAGGGAATGCGCAGGTGGGCATAGGATACACTACATTAGCACTGACAGAATAAGAACCATTTTCCTTGCTCCTGATATGATGTGACGTGAATGACGATCTGACCGGTCGCGGTGCAACTTTACACTACAAACAATAACTACTCGCCAAAACCGATTTTAGGTCTTGGCGGTAGTTAACACGGAGAAAGCTTGTTTTCCGTAGGTAGATACCGGCACTACACCATTACCGGTATTACGCACTCGCGCTCACGCTCGCTTATCTGGGCATAGAGTCCTACGCTACGACTGTAGATGCCCTATTCCGTACACGTACGTTCTCACATGCATTTCTTACGTCTCTGCATTTGCCATATTCGTCCTGATTGCAAAAGTTGTGAAACCTAGCGCTTGACCATGTAGCTTCTCCCACCTAACCTATCCCACAACGCAAACAACCTACGTAGTAATCGCATGGTCAATTGCCATTTTACGTCTACACGTGTACATTATGTACCTACTGTTGGAGAGCAGTGTGTCGCAGCTATGCTCTATAAGGGTAACCGTATAAGAATTCGGACATTCTTCTCTGACTTGCACTAAACTCAGGTAGCGCGCACGTCAGCATCAATTGCCGTACACTAGGCATACATTAGTTATGTTCCGATCAGCGTTATAATATCTGATAGTCCGGGTGAGAAGGTAAATAGTACACGATGCTATGATGGCGGACGATGCCTTACCTACCTCCGTCTCGGGACTTGCCTAGTATGATACTGGTAAGGAGGTAGCGCGCCATGTAAGCAATAGCACGTTTGTGATGAAGTTTCAGGCATAGTCTGGAATTTAATTGCCGAGTTGTTTTATTTTTATTCCCTATTTGTTATAACGGCAGTAGTTAACTGGATGCTTGTCGAATGTAAAGCCAACTGCTAACTGGGTAAGTACTACAGTCTGTAATTACACTGCTTCTGCTTTAATAAGTACGTTGCAGTGGGCTGTACACATGTACTTCGTAGTTAGGCGCGCGTATGTATTACTGTTCTGATTTCGTTGTTGAAGGCTATCTGTCCCTTCGCTGTCTCCACTGAGGACGTCAACGGTGGCATCTGAACCTTTTTCTCGCGCAGGCCCTGTTGATAAGACAGCTGTGTCGGCTCAATCTATGTTCCGTAACAGTAAGTGGTGTCTACGGACTACTGTCTACCAATACTTACACGGCCAGTGGTTTGTTTACAGCCGTCTTAGCATGTGCACATGCAGTCTGAGCACGGGAGCTGATGAATCCCTCGCTCTGCTTGCCTGCCCGCCTCCGTGCCGCCTCAAGCCCTTCTAGATGTTCTACTACCTATTACCGGCGGCACTGCCGATGAAGAGATCCGCGCCAGCGCATGATTAAACGAGGTAGCTCCTACGTATAGGTACATTTGTACCTACGCCAAGGCTTACCCGGCCGGCATTTTGAATGTCACCCGCGCAATGAGCGGTGGCTCTCATAGCATCGACAACACAGCTGAAAATGCTGAGTACCTCAAGGAGTACCTTGCTAGTGTGCCGAGGCGATGGTACTCTCTTAGGCGGTAGCGCCGATCAGATGGAGTCAGACACCATGCAGACGGTGTTCGGGGTACCGCGAGTAGTGAGTAGTGCAGGTTGACCTGCCTGGGTCAACTGCGCCTGTAGAACTTGCCTCCCTCCTATAATAGGTTGCTTCCTTTCTCGGTCATATCCCTTGACCCTTGGGTAACTTGACGTTTTTCACTCATCCTCCCGCTCAAGATCTCAAGATGCCTGCTGTTTGGGTCTACCCTCTTCTCGCCCTCGTGGGCCTGGCAATATATCGTATCCTCCAGATCGGTAGCAGACCAAAGGACCTCCCTCCTGGGCCGCCGACCATACCGATTCTGGGCAACTTACACCTGATGCCCAAGGAAAATGGACATGTGCAGTTTAAGAAGTGGGCGGACGAATATGGGTAAGGAATCCGTCCCTTACTTCACTCATTCATCGCTAACCATGTCTGGATAGACCGGTTTATTCACTTATGCTGGGACCTAACGTTATGATCGTATTTTCCTCGGACCAGGCCGTGAAAGATACGTTTGATAAGAAGAGCTCTATATACTCATCTCGCCCTGAGGTCTACATTGCGCGGACTGTGGGTGGTGCTCATAAGGTCGATGATGGCTACCGTGTCCTGAACATGGTAGGTGAACATTCATACACCCCGGGTCAACGAACAACAGCACCACTGACATGTTCTCTTAGCCGTACGGCGACCGATGGAGAATGGCACATCGTGTTTACCACAGCATTCTAAACGTCAAGGCCGCTAAGGGCTTCGTGCCTTACCAAGACCTCGAGAATAAGCAGATGTTGCAAGGTTTCCTAGACAAGCCCGATACGTTCATGGACCACCTGCGCCGCTATTCTTTCTCGTTGACTACCCAAATGATCTACGGTTTCCGAACACCTACGTTGAACGACCGGCGGTTAAAGTCCCTGTTCCACAATCTGCATCAGTTTTCCATGGCTATGGGTACGGCATCTGCCATGATTCTGGACATGTTCCCCCCTCTCAGAGTCTTACCCGATGCTGTTCTCTCGAGCCGCGCACACGCTAAGAAGCTCCACGAGATCGAGTCGGCATTCCACAAGGGCAACTGGATGGAAGTAAAGAAGAAGCTCAGGGCCGGCACTGCCAAGGTACGTTGATCCTAACACGTGCCGTACTGTCCTCATGTACTTACGCCTCTCCTTAGCCCTCGCTTTGTGTCGATCTGATCAAGGCCCAAGATGCCGAGAGTTTCTCTGATGAGCAGGCTGGTTATATTGCCGGAAACCTGCTAGAAGCCGGCGCCGATACCACCGCTGCTCAGCTCACCGGATTTGTCCAGGCTATGCTACTCTTCCCCGAGGTGCAGAAGAAAGCCCAGGAGGAGCTCGACCGTGTTTGCGGCGACCGGCTCCCCACCATGGACGACTGGGACGACCTGCCTTATATCCGCGCTTGCCTGAAGGAGACCAACCGATGGATGCCGACGGCTATCTTAGGGATTACGCATTCCAACATCAAGGAGGACGTGTATATGGGCTACAGAATCCCCAAGGACTCCATGTGTGTAGTGAACGTCTGGTATGTATCCCCATTCCTCACCAAGACCAACACGTGTGAACCGTCGATTGACCCCCAATTTGCACAGGGCTATCCACATGAATCCCGAGCGCTTCCCCAACCCATCCGTATTCGACCCCGAGCGTTACATAAACGACAACACAACCTCTCTAGAATCATCACAGCAAAGAGACGTAACCAAGCGCGACAACTTCCTATTCGGCGTCGGCCGCCGCATCTGCCAGGGGATGCACATCGCAGACCGGTCCATGTTCCTAGCCATCTCACGCTTATTGTGGGCCTTCCGCTTAGAAGTGCCCCTTGACAAGAACGGCAAGCCCATTACCCCGGATCCGACTAAGCTGATCCCCGGAATGCTGGTCCAGCCGGAACCCTTCAAGGCTAGCATCAACCCCCGCACCCAGATGCACGCTGAGACCATCCGTCGGGAATGGGCCGAAGCGTCTAAGCTGCTCGATTCCGAGGAGCAGTGGAGTGAAATTCCTAAGGGCATGCCCCTGTCGACGTACGAGCCCGCGGGCGCGGGATATTGAAGAGGGCCTGAATGTAAGCCGTGGGAAAGAGAATAGAAGAAGTCTATGTGGCACGATACTCCGATGTCCGTGGTGCTTCAGAATGGCCGGCACGCACCATGAATATATTCGGGAGAACCACGTTCCTGCTATTGACTCGGATAGCATATCTATGATTTTGTGTATATAAAACTTCGTTAGGGATGGGTATGGTTGGCAAGGGACTTCCTTCGTCTTTGGGTTTGGATTCTGGCATGGCGTGGGGGCAGGTATTGAAGTTCTTCGGTCTCTACTAGAGTATCGGTTGTCAGGGACATAGACTTGTATAGACAAAATGATACCATTATATCTTCAACACTATGAGGGAGGACAATACATGTTTCCGATGTGCTGTTTAAAGTTGGCGGCTGGGACGTCGCGTATGGGTCGTCTTACAACCTCCTTAGATGGGGATAAATGAGTCGAGGACTTGCTGAGCTGGGAACTGAGAGGAACGGTGTGTTTGGTGAGTATGCAGATTCTGGTATGGATTTCCAGCATCAGGGGATGGTACATTAGGAGGTCAAGAACCCGACACTTCCATTGCAGCGTGAAAAGTTCAGTTTCTTCTTCTTGACTTGGCTGTCCCCCTGGCTCCTGCTCCTTTCCGCAGCTGGCTGAGAGAACGAGCTTCTGTCTTCGAGCCCTTTACTAGCATACGGTAAGCGGCAGTAATAGTTCCGTCCGTCTCTTTCATCCTAAAATAACAGGTTATTGCAAACCACGTGGGAATCTGTAAGTAGTTAGGTACATGCCTCGGAACAGGTCAAGTAGCAACACGAAAAAAAAACACGCAGTCGAGACATCCCACCTACAGCACATCTCCCCAAAGAAACAAAACAAAAAGCCAAAAAAAAAAAAAGGCGACTATCATTAGACCGTCGACGGAAAAGGCGTCACGTAGCATCCTTATATGGCTTTTACGACCGTCATGAGGTTCGTCAAGTTCAGGATTTTGAAAATCCTGCTTGAGGATTCTCCTGGGTGGATCGAACCCTAGTTCTTCGAGGAGTGTCGGGATTGGTTAGGTAGTGGTGGTCTTGTTGCCTTAGCACTACACCGTGAAGCTTGTAGGGGCTAGAGAGTGTTGTGAATTATATGCTTGATACGGAACCGCGGCTTTGGGAAGGAGACGCCTTGACCTTAGGGACGCTCGAACAACCTGCTCCTAGATACATCGTACGGGAAGGGAATGCTAGGGATATGCTGAGAATTTTCGTGGTAACAGTTCGCCTTGGCTGTCACACACGTGGGACGCAGGGACAATGCCTACCGGTACAGCAAGCGCTCTTCTCTCGAGCCCCTTCACGCCCGCGCTGTCGAGATCTGTGCTTGAAGAGCTCTGAAGATTGGAACGAATATGAGGCATTTATCAACGCCTCATTCGTTCTTACTATAATTATAATCGAATTGAGGACCCCTAGCGAGATGTCGTCAAGCCTATACCTAGCCTCGAGCCCAGCGTTTCGCTCTGACGTTGCGAGTATTTTGCAACTGAGAGCAGAGCATAGTCTTCCGGGAAAGCCTTTTCAGGTTCACATGATTCGATTTGGGATACAAAGCTAAGTTTTAGATACTCTGCTGACTCTTCCACGCCGAAGCTGAGACATTACGGAGTTCTTTAGTTCGGAACAGAACTCAGAAAAACGCAGTGACGTACATCTGAGATCCCCGTACGCAATGACGGGTTACAACTTACCAGTCGTCCTCATCACGCATGTTATACCTACGGTACCGGCGCTGCTCAAGGCCCCAGTCCTTCCGCCCGCGGGCCGTGACCAACGGCCGGACTGCCGGTTGCCCCATACAGACGTACACTCGCCAGATATGTCGGATGATATTCCGTGGCGGCTGAATGGCGGTCAGTCGGATAGGACGGTGGCCAGCGATCGGCCAGCCAATGGGTATTCACTGACCAGCCCGACCGAATTGCCTCTCTGGGTCACCCACGTTTCATCCCAGCCGTAGAGCCCTTCGGGTCTCACGGGTATATGAAACGCGTCACGGCCTGCATTGACTGCCGGCACATTTCAAGCCGCATAGTTAGAAGCATAGTATGGATAATAATAGAAAGTATGATTAATAGTAGGCAGTTAGGGTACACCGAGTCAGTTTGCTAAAGATGCCTTACCCTTCGACTCCGATGGGCGACGTTAACTACTTATATTCTATGTGGCCAAAGTAAAGATTGTTGTTACTCGTGTGCTATCAAATTTTTATATACGCAGTAATGGATCTGGGTCTTGATATAGAAGTTCCCGACGTCCTTCCAATAATGTGCCCGGGAACCGATTTGCGATTTGCGCTCTAAGCACCGGATCGGCGACACTCATCGGGGCTCCTAATGTAAGGGTCTCGCTTGGACGCTGTGAGCCGTCCGGAACCTCGCCGCGCTGCCTAGGGTTGGCCATAGCCTTCCCCATAATCTTCCGGAAAGAAGAAAATGCATTTCCGTCCTGCATTCGGCGCCGGTCCGTTGGCCCGGTCCCAGCTTACCTACATTTTCGCTATAGACGGCATGTCTCCCGCCAGGAGCTTATATTCTTATATTTTCCCGTGGACCACGTATATAACTACTTCGTAGTATATCCTGAGCTTGAATCCAAAGCATGATTTTGACGTATTTTGTTGAGTCGTGAACACGGGTTACCTATTGTCCGCTATTAAACCTCATGCTTAAACGAGTTGGAGAGTTAGTTTAGATAATGCATATCCATCGTCGGTAGCAAGAAATCGTCCAGAGCGTCCGCTTGTTTGCGCCCTAAACGGTCACTCTCGTTCATGTTTGTTTTGTTTGTGGGACAGCGCTTGCGACTGATTGGAATTCTGCATGTCGATTGCTACCGAGGAGATAATTCCAGCCAAAGGGATATGTCCACGGGCTGTATCGGCTGGTTATTGGAGAGCCATACTCCATCTGGCGCCGAAAGTTGCATCGCATTTCTTGGGTGTGTTGATCTCCCAGCACATTGCGATCGAGCGCGCGTCCACAGCAATTCTGTGAGCAATCATACTATGACAAAGTTGGACTGTGCGAAGTAAAGAGGTTTGCTATATGAGTCAAAAGTCAAGGCAATTCACATGCTCATATGTAGAATTCAAATGTTGAGGTCGGTATTCCGTAAGCTGGTGATGAAGCTCAATGTGGCTGAGGGCCGATCACAGCAGTTGGAGGGTAAGGTTAGGCAGCTACCTTTATTTTAGGCCGGGAACCCTGGACGTTGCACATAACGTGCCGAGTGATGTCCCAGAGTGTGATTCTGACTAACTATCAGTTCTTTTCAGTGAAATCCACGATCTAGACGACGGTTGAGTAGGTAGAAAGGAGGTTTTCTTATACAGATTGACGCAGAGGTGCGAGTGTAAAAGGTCTAGGTACGGTAGGTACCGTAATAAGGGGGTACATGTTTAGTGTACTTTCACGCGAGTGCGAACGACGTCACTCTACATTGACAGGCAGATTAACTATGGATCATGCCCCACTGCGCTCGCTTAAGCGGAGTGGGTCTATGCAACTATCGCAGATAGTGTCATTGGCATTGCCCCATGTCCAGCAACGTCGCCAACTATCGATCCGAGCAGGCGCTGTGATTGGCTGGCGGCTGCTGCTTCGCCCGCTTTGTTGATCTGAAACACTGATCAGGAACTGATCATTTCCGCGCGACTCCTCGACCGATCCTGGCCGTCGGCCGTCCGTCGTAATCACCAGCTGGAGTCGAGCCTGATTGCTGCGTACCTCCGTACCTTTGCTCAGCGGCCTCAGCCCAGCACTCAGCCTCTGCAACTGTTGCGGCCTCAACTGCCTGGCTTCAGGTACCTCCTTCGTACACTGTCACTATCTATCTATTTAAAACGAAACCGTCCTTCTGCCCCACCGACGCTATTAGACAGCTAATAGTATCTACCATTCTACCTACCGGTAGCGCAGTGAATTCCATACCTAGACGGAGCAATACCTACTGGACGCCGGCATCCCTGTTTGTTGTTGCGAACTCGAGTCGGATCACAAAGGAGCCGTTGCATTGTGCCGTTGCATTGTGCCGTTGGCTGCGCTGAGAGTTTGAGGCCAGTCGACGAGACCAGCCAACATAAGGTTTGGATCCCTTCGACCCCTGCTTTGCGCCGGTCTGCGCGACTCGTTGACACTTCTCGCGCTCCTGGATCTCCCGATACGACAGACACGGGATTGGCGCCGCTGCTCCATAGGGAGTCCCATACCAGTCGAGGCGTCCGAGGCGTCTCGGTTGCTCAGTCGCATTCCAGCGGTTCATTCACCTGTCGCAGCTTGCCACGCATCGCAACCACCCATCCAACCATCAGGCCATCCAGCCACCTCCACTCCATCTCGTCCATCTAGCCAGTTTGCCAGTCCCGTGAAAACGGGCAGAGACTGAATCATGTCGTATCATCATCTGGGTAAGTCATAGGCTTTCGTACATCTGCTTCCTGCTTGCTCGAACTCTATTATTTGTCCATTTATCCATGGGATCCCTTCTTCGTTTATTATAAGCTGCCTCGCTGTTGATGCTTTCTACCTTCTATTTCTGTTCTGCTGGTCGCTTTGCGCTTGACTGTGGCAACTCGCTGTCCGCGTTCTTGCGAGCTCATCAATTGGCGCTACAATCTTGACTCTACCCAACGCGAAGACAACCTTTCAACCACAGCGGTGCGGTTCTAACCAGCTTCTATTTTCCCTCTAGATGACAATTATTACGATCCAACCATGGACAGCCACCGGGCGCGCCAGCACCGTTCGCCCTCGCCAGGACATCCAGGGTATCAACTAGACAATATGACTTATGGCGAATATGGCGCCCACTCGGGCAGCCGCCTCGACATGCCCAGCCCAGGCCCAGGCCCATACACTCCGAGCGATAACTTACCTCTGAATGCTGCTCATTCTGCTAGCGACTTAGCCCCCAGCCCCTATGGCCATGGTCACAACCAGTCGTATGCCTCAGAGTATTCGGTAAATCCAGAGCAGCACCACGAGGCATATTACAACCAGCCATACGAGCCCCAGCCCGTGTCGACGCCATTAAACGGCTTTCAAGGTTACGAATATAATGACCACGACAACCAACGGCCCATGCGTGACGAGTCGCATTCGCAGGCCCACTCGCAAGAGCCCTACAGAGATGAACCACAGCAGCAACCTGCTGCGCCTATCAAAAGATGGAAAACAGTCAAACAGGTTCTTTTGTATCGCGGTAACCTCGTCCTTGACTGCCCTGTTCCTCCGCGTTTGCTGAACCAGCTTCCCCACGGCGAACGCGACGAATTCACACATATGCGGTACACTGCGGCAACGTGCGATCCGAACAACTTCTACGATGAGAACTACACTCTACGCCAGAAGCTGTTCAGCAAGCCGCGGCAGACCGAGCTTTTTATTGTGATTACTATGTACAACGAAGACGATATCCTTTTCGCCAGGACCATGATCGGTGTGCTGAAGAACATCGAGTACATGTGCAGTCGCAAGGGAAGCAACACTTGGGGCCCAGACGCCTGGAAGAAGATTGTGGTATGCATCGTTAGTGACGGCCGTGCCAAGATTAACAAAAGGACAAAAGCGCTTTTGGCAGGTATGGGTGTTTACCAAGAGGGCATTGCCAAGCAGCAGGTCAATGGTAAAGACGTTACCGCCCATATATACGAATACACCAGCCAGGTCGGCATGCAGATCAAAAATGATGTTGTACAACTAATCGCGAAAAAGCAGCCGGTTCAGTTACTCTTTTGTCTGAAGGAGAAGAACCAGAAGAAGATCAACTCGCACCGGTGGTTCTTCCAAGCCTTTGGGCGGGTCCTGGATCCCAATATCTGTGTTCTGATCGATGCTGGTACCAGACCCGGAGGCAACTCGATTTACCAACTGTGGAAAGCTTTCGATCTGGAACCTAGTTGTGCTGGCGCCTGTGGTGAAATCAAAGCTATGTTAGGCACGGCCGGCAGACACTTACTCAATCCTCTCGTCGCCACCCAAAATTTCGAGTACAAAATGAGTAACATTCTGGATAAACCTCTGGAGTCCGCGTTCGGCTTTATTTCCGTTTTGCCTGGTGCCTTTTCGGCGTACCGGTATATCGCATTACAGAATGACAAATATGGCCAAGGCCCGCTGGAGAAATACTTCAAGGGCGAAACGCTTCACGGAGCAGGCGCTGGCGTCTTCACGGCGAATATGTACTTGGCTGAAGATAGGATCCTCTGTTTCGAGCTGGTCACAAAAAGGAACTGCCACTGGGTTCTCTCTTACGTCAAGTCAGCGACGGGTGAGACAGACGTGCCAGACACGGTCGTGGAATTCGTTCTTCAACGGCGCCGTTGGCTCAACGGCTCATTCTTTGCTGCTATCTACGCCATCGCCCATTTCTACCAGTTTTGGCGATCCGACCATTCCGTTTTCCGCAAGATAGCATTCTTCATCGAGTTCATCTTTCAGACGATCAACCAAATCTTCGCATGGTTCGCCATCGGCAACTTCTTCCTTGTTTTCAAGATTCTAACGAAGAGTCTGGGTGGGCCGTTGCTTCTGGGCAATGTTGGAACAATCCTGAGTGTGGTTTTCGAATGGTTCTATGGTGTTTGCTTGGTATGCTGCTTTGTCTTGTCTCTCGGTAATCGCCCTGCTGGCTCCGGGAAGCTTTACACCGCCATGGTTATATTCTGGTGCATTATCATGATGTAAGGCCAATTGGAAATTCCCCTTACGTCCTTGAAACTTCGCTAACATCGATCTTAGATACCTGACCTTTGCCGCCGTTTTCATATCGGTCATAGCCGTTCAACAGGAAATTAAATCTGGATTCAGTGTCAGCTCCATCTTCCAGAACAAGGTGTTCTTGTCTTTGGTGGTTTCGTTACTATCAACCTACGGCCTGTGGATCATCGCGTCGATCCTTATGTTTGACCCCTGGCACATGCTCACGTCGTTCATACAATACCTGGCCTTGACACCCACGTATGTCAATGTGCTGAACGTGTACGCCTTCTGCAACACGCACGATATCTCATGGGGCACCAAGGGCGACGACAAGGCTGAGGAACTTCCGAAAGTCGACACGAAAGACGGTAAAGGAAAAACCGACCTGCCCGACGAGGGCGATCTCGACGCGCAGTACGAGAAGGAGCTCAAAGTGTTCGGCACGAAGGAGCCAAAGGCCGTCAAGACGGTCAAGACCGAGGCGCAGAAATCCGAAGCCCAGTTGGACTATTACCGGTGGATCCGCTCCCTGGTCGTCTTGATCTGGATCTTCACGAATTTCGGCCTGGTGGCCCTTGTCCTTAGCACGGCGGGCCTGGAGGACCTCGATCCCGGCCAGACCAAGGCGGACCAGGACGCGCGCTCGACGCTGTACACTACCGTCATCCTCTGGAGTGTCGCCGGCCTCAGCGCCTTCAAGTTCATCGGCGCGCTGTGGTTCCTTGTCGTTCGCTTGTTTAGGGGTGTATAGAAAGAAGCACAGAGAATTGAGGCTTTGTCATTACTCACAGCCGCTTTTCCTTGATTTAATGTAAAACCAATCTCCGTCTCGTCTCTTTTTCTCTTCCCCTCATGTGCGTTGGCGTTCAGCGCGTCGTTTTTTTGTTCCTCCTAGTATACCCCCTGCCGGAACGTTGTCGGCTGGTTAGTTCGTCGGGATTTTGCATCGGGGATGGGTTTGTTTGGGGGCTATGGATTACGGTACCTGGGTTGGTAACGTTCGGAAGACGTTCATGACGATTAGATCGAGAGAGCTACGTAATTATGTGAATTGAGTTGATGAGACGTGTCCTGCCTGATTCCTTTTGTGATTGTGTACGTGTTTTGTCGTGTTTCGTTTTCGGATGAGAGTTCAGGGGATTCATCAGCATCCGATCCGATGTCATTCACAAGAAAACCCAAACCAGTTCTTTTTAAAAATGGTATCTATCATGCATTGCCACCGAGTCCTAACTACTTGCATTCCTACAGACCAGCAAGCCCTACGAAACCTCACTTCCTAATCTCTCCAACTCCTCCTTGATGAATTCTCGCGCGTTAAGCAGCTCCGTGCTGCCGTACACAACCCTCCTCTTCGCCTTCCCTTCGCTCGTGCGCTTCACCCATTCCTGCAGGTTCCCGTACTCGTCCATGCTGCCCCCGCCGACGGTGAACACGATGGCGTCGGTGTATCCCTGTCTGCGCTGCCCGAAGCTGGCCCCGGTGCCCGGTGCTTGTACGCCCAGACTCGGGCCCCCCGGTAACGAGCCCGGCGTGCTACTGACGCCGGCCCGTAGAGCGCTAGGCGGCGGCATCGTGCCTCGCGCGTTCGCGCTGCGCGGGTCGAAGTAAAGATAGTTTTCCGTCTTAGCGATAGCCGACGTCGAAGCGGTCTGGGGGTCCATGATGGATTCCACGATCTTGGTGACTGTGAGATCGCGGTTTGCGGGGAGGAAGTTCTTGATGCCCCCTATTAAAGAGTCGAAGTTGGACGCTAGGTTCGTAGGAACTCCTACGCCTGTCTCCTTTAACCGGTCTGTTAATCGGGTAGAGATGGACGAAAAACGCCCGAAGAGATCTGAGGTACCGGATTGTGAAGCTGGTTGTGAGGGGTTATTAATGGTAGTTAGTTGTGTCATTTTAGTTGTTGCGCGCACTCTGTCGGAAGGTTAGCTTTCTCGAATAGATAGATTCCGTGGGAAGAAAGGGGCATATACGTACTGTCGGATGTAGGCAAGGCATTTGCTGTCAACATTAGCGGCTGTGAGAGCTTCCTCAAGCTGAGCCCAGTCCGCCCTACTGACCTCCTGCTCGGTGCTGAGGAACCAAATTATAAATAATCGTAGCTTGTCTAGGGGGTCGGACCCCTTTGACTCATCCTTGATTGTCTCGAGCATCTGGGCTTTTGTTTGCTTCATCACATTTTCCTCCATCTGGAAGTAGTTGTCCAATTGCCGATTTTTGATACCCGAGAGGAGCGCTGCCAAGATATTCATGTGCATGTCCAACACGGCTTTTCTCTCCCGTAGCTCGGGCAATAAGGTTATGGCGGCTTTCAGGTGCTGTGCACTCGCACTTGTGTCGCTCTGGAGATCTTCTATTGACGAGGCACCTGTTTTCTTTGTGATCTCGGCGGCGTCTTCTTTATACCGTGATAGTTCGGCATCAATATCCTCTGCCACTTGTGGGAAAGGGAGTGCGGCGTTCCGCTCCCAGAAGAAGTCGGCAGCAGTCAGATCATAGGCCTTCTTTGTGACTCCCTTCGCCGGATTATTCTCATCCACGGGTGTTTCAATGGTGATTCGATTAAGCTTCATATTAAGGACATCATGGACCAGCGACTGATATGTCCAAGAGTGGGACAGCATGGGGTTCAAATCCACATTGCGATCCAGAATAATAAGAACAGGTCTTGGGGCGGGAGTACCGGCGGATGATGCCGGTCTTGTGTTGAAGAGATTGTCTTTCGAATTCAAAACGTGGTCGCGAAGCTTGCGGTCAAGTTTTCCAGCAATCATATCGGCCGCGGCGCCTTTCGGGCATCGAATTACGGGAATGACGCCTGCCACAGGTTAGCACCATACTTGTATTTGCCGGGACGCAGTTCTGGCGCTCGCACGCACCCATA
The DNA here is from genome assembly GCA_028637635.1 of Xylariaceae sp. X802. Classification (NCBI taxonomy): domain Eukaryota; kingdom Fungi; phylum Ascomycota; class Sordariomycetes; order Xylariales; family Xylariaceae; species Xylariaceae sp. X802. The sequence continues at coordinate 175,169 of JAJFDH010000036.1, read as the reverse complement.
GTCACGATGACGCTGAACAGACCGCTGACAATTCGGTCGATAACAGAGTCCAGTTCCTCATCCTTTGTCCTCGCGCTGTTAAGAGCCCAATACGTGTGTTGCTTCTGCATGCCAAGGCTAAACAGGTCGGGCTCGGCGACTATAAAATTTAGATACTGGTCGTATAACTGGGCGATATGTTCGGCGGTGGCAGCAGCAGCGGTTTCCGCAGCAAAGTCTTCCAGAAGGGGCCGTGGTATAGAAGAGAGGAAGTTGATGTAGGCGGGGGAGTAGAGGCCTTTCTGTAAATCGGCTGTTATGTTTTGTAAGGATTTCGCATTCGGCTCGACAAGGTAGATGACAGGAACGTCGGGTATAGGGTGGCGCACAGCGGAGATGTGCCTATCTAGCCATGAGAATCCATATAGAGCCAACAGACGGAGCGCATACATACATGTGCATGGTGACGCCCATGGAGCGCAAGTCGCTCACCCGCAGAACGCTGCTGATGACATCGCGGCCAAGGTCGTCGAAGACGAGGACCTTCCAGATAGGCTCTCCCTCGGCATTGAGGATGGGCCCGACAGGCGCAAGACCGTTCACATGGTGATCATCGTTCTCGTCGCGGGGGACGGTCTCGTTAAGGTTGAGGATCTTCTTTAGCGACGCTGGTGGCAAAGGTTCGAAAGGTTAGTCGGGGGGAGGGGACATATATAAACCACATGCGTCTTCAGAGGATGGGAGTGCATTGCTCACCAATTTGGCGATCACGCAGCGAATGTCCGGTGGTCGCCATGACGAGTCCTTATAGCAAGCAGCCCGGGCGAAGTAGATGATTGGCTTGATGAAGGCAGCAGCCGGCTCTCAGATTTTCATGGAATCGACCTCGGGCAAGTCATCAGCAAGTACAGGCCTGACATAAAGGCATCGGTGGTTGCTTGCGCAATCGCTATTGTAGGTACAGCTGTCCGGCTTGAAGGTGTTCCGAGTCGTAGCTCGAGCCGTTACATAAGGCGACACGCATGAGCGGCGAAGCTTCCGTGTCCGTTAAACGTTGAAGGTCCGAGTTAGCACCTCCATGGCATGCAAAAACCGGGGGGTTATATGCAATTATGGATGATTGCTTTTGCTGCATAATTAATGTGTCATCCGCACGACTCGGCTTAAAAGTATCATGATCTCCAAACGTTTCAACAGCGACGCCATCCCATCCCATCCCATCCCCCTGCAATATGTAGGTGGAATGTATGCAGTCTGCAGCTGCAAGTCTAATTCGCTACCAGGCGCGGAGCATCAGAGGCACCGCAGAAGTCAAGAAGCCTCGGGGCTGTGATTGGGGGTTTCCGATCGTGATAAATAGGTACCGCCCCCGATGTCTGTAGGCCGTCGGTATACTGCAACAGGGCACACATGCTTCTCCTGCCGAGCATAACATCCTGATAGCACGCCCTTCCCGTTGCTACATGCTCTACTGATTGACAGCAGCATCCATGGTGTCACCCGGGCTTATGTTCGTGGAGTCGCGTGTGATTGACCCGCAGAAGACATCCGACGAGCTCTTCAACCGCTTCTATAATGATGAACACCTACCCGATGTCCTTGGCAGCGGCCAGGCGAAGCTTGCCCTACGATACAAGAACGTAGAGGCGGGCGCCGCTGTCCCGTACATAGCCATTTACCCCGTTGATGACACCAGTATCGTCGGCCCGCCTGCAAGCCCCGTGAAAAGCGAAGTCCTGGGATGCGAGAACATCCTCGACTTGATCCACTTTAACTTGAGGATGTACGAGAAGATTCGTACCTACGAAGCCCGTGGTTACGAGAACGATAACGACGACGACGCTGGACAGCGAGGTTGTACCATTTGCTGCATTACGATGGAACCTGCCGGCGCCCAAGACGGGGAGCTCGATGGCTGGTTCCGAAACCCACATCTTGACATCCTCAGCAAGTGTGAGGGATTCCGCAGATGCACGCGCTACAGGAGCACGGCCGGCCAGTATCCGAGGTTTCTTGCACTCTACGAGTATGACTGTGCGCCGGAAGACTTTCATGCGGAACAGCTGATGCAGGCTTGGGCTACGGAATGGGGGCAGAAGATCCTGAACGAGGCCAAGGTCTATCATTACGATGTTTTCACTTTGATTCAGGCTCAGGGCGACACGCGGTTAAAGTTATAATCGTCATCGTTGTCATTGTGACCCTCTCATATCTGTAAATTGGCATAATAGGAGACGATTCTCTTAAAGTAGGGTGCGTGGCGACTCCGAATATACCTAGCCTACATATAGGTATGCGATGGATGATGAGGAATTACTGGTGTATTATTACTAGGCAAATGCAATCTGTGTGAAATGTTACCTCCATCATCTCTGCCCCGAACATCTGTCTGTCCGTCGCATTCAATTAGTCCTCACTAGTAATTATTGAACTAATTGAACTAGCTATTTCTGCTAATAATTACTTCTTATCGAGAATAAATCACAGCATTGTCTCCCCATCTAAGGCGAAGCGTCCCATGATTCTCCAGGTGGAGGTTCCGCATCAACATGGCGACGGGAGCAGCGGAGCGTTTTCAGGTCGAACTCGACTTACTACTAGCCATGTACCCCGATTCTCTAAGCTTCTCTCCGAAAGCACGGGAGCTCAGGTATTCATACCGCGACGATCGACCCGACGCGAACACCGCCGTTCTACTGCTTCGACTGCCGGATACTTACCCCGTGAGCGGGCTTCCTGAAGTCATCTCCGCCACGGGGCGTGATAAGGAAGACTTGAGGTCTGCCGCGAAAGCGGCATTTAGTTCCGTCGATGTTCACCCGGGTGAGGAGGTCCTAGATGCTCTCCTGCTCGCTTTTCAGGATTTGGTTTCGTCGCGAGAGTGCTCACGCCTAGACGCGAATAGTCCGGCGCGAAATCCGTCTGAATGCGAGGATCACGACGAATTTGCAAACAGGACGGTTATTATATGGCTACATCACCTCCTCAATACGAACAAACGCAAGCTGGCTTTGAACCCGTCACGGGCCGGCGGTGACATCTCGGGGATCACGAAACCCGGGTATCCGGGAGTCTTGGTTTTCTCCGGCGAGAGGAGCGCTGTCGAGTCGCATGTCTCTGAGCTACGGAATCAGAGATGGCAGGCTTTTCAGATTCGGTATGATACTGGTGATGACGGGGCCGCGTCTGCGGTATGGCAGTTTAGGCATGGGACTGGCATTTGTGAGGTCCAATCGATGAGCGATGTGGCGCAGAGTATCGTAGATTCTCAGCAGAGGGAGATATTTCTGGGCTCTATTGGCGTCAAATAAGAACGAGAACTCATGTTGAGCCTGGAATACGAGTGTCTGGCGGCCCTCTTAGTCTCAAGCCCAAAGAACTAGGTCATGAATTTACCTTATTGCTATTTCCGGCCGCTTCTCGGCGACGAGGATATTCGACGGTGTTAATATTAAAGGCTGAATTAATCCCTTGACACGTCTCATAACAACCAAGAAAGGGAGAGAATACACGGGGATATCCATAACAGGTTTCAAGGGCGTCATGGCACCATACCCCTAAACCTAATTACCAAGAGTCCAAGCCCAATGTAGCCGTTGCTAAGCACATGTACCATATTGGCCGTGAAACTCGCCGTGGAGAATGGAAATGGGACACTATTTTTACGCCGAAGATGGGCATTTGCCACTGGCCAGAAGCGTTGTATCTAATACGTGTCTCATCTTTGTCTTGCTAACCTGTGGGTAATTTTCCTAACATATGGCGAAATATAAGACACAACCTGTATATGGCGGAATGTATTCGACTTTCTATTTGACGTATGGGTACTTGTCTCCGTATTAGGATACAAGACAAGGCCTTATGGCTCGATCGACGCAGGCTGATGATACGAACTTGGGAAGATTTGACCGGCCTGTTTATTCCGTACGAATACAGATCTTGTAGTTCCAACCAGACAACGCGATTAACGACGATGTAAAGTACAAGCTAGGTTGCCATCGTGGTTCCCAACCCTTCATAGCATTTAAACAAGTTAGGTACATATACTATGTATTAAACCTCTGCTTGAGCTCACGATCCATAACAACTTGCATCACCAACCCAAGACCTAGTTTAAATCTCTAAATTAAAATGCCTATATAATGATAGTCAATACGCGCAGTCGATACTCGAACATGGGAACCGTATTTTTTCTTAGGATATTATTCCAACTAGCACTCGCAAAATGATACCAACCGCTCAGAAGGACATCCAGGTACCGGACGCTCCCCTGCCCAAGACACGAGCGCGAAGAGTCACAGCAGCGCCTGGCCCTACCCGGCTAGTGCCATGCAACGACCTCAAGCTGACGACGTCGAACGGCCGGTCCCGGTTCAGCGCGCATGATAGCAGGCGGCAAGCTGACCACGCAGCGGCTTGCGCGAGGTATTCGTGGCAACGAGACAAAGACACGGAAAACCCATTAGGGGTCGCGATACCCGTACCCGGCGCTTAGGAGGACAGGGAGAAAGGCAAGATTGGTTAGCGAGGACTTTCGAAGCCGAGATGGAGCTGACCCTTTCGAGCACGCGAGGGATTGAGATGTCGACTAGCAGAGTTGAGGCGTAGGCGAGACGTTGGTAGCAAGCCTCTGGCGATCCCCCTGTGTCACGCCTCTAACACCCGACTCGTCGCCTTCTCGCCCCCTTACCAGCTGGCCAGTGAGAGCCAGCTCGACAGTACAGAAATCCTTCGTATAGTTTCGGACTAGTTGCGGAGGGGTTGTTTTGGGTACGGCATTGCAGGGTTGCGAGTGAGATAGTAAAGAATGCCGTTTCTAGAAGCTGAGCTGAATGGCCATGGCTATCCGTACCTGTTACCTGAGCTCCCTTCCATAGGGTACGTAACGTTATTCCGGAGCAGGCTTGATTGCTGACCGCTAGACTAGATCGCTTAGGCTGTGGACCAATATCGGCCGGCTGAAGCTTTCTCGGGTTGTTGGATGAGGGATGAGAGAGGGATGCAGCGCCGGCAGTGCCCCCGTAGGAATATGGCTTCTTGAATGTTATGCCCGAGCGCATATCGCTGATGCTAATGATACTGCAATGACCAACCAGTCTAGCGACACCTTCGACACCTCTCTCGTTAGCTAATCTAAGCAGATCCGCCTCGGGCCTCCGTTCTTTTGGAGGCCAAGAAAACTTGACGGCGTAGCCCCAGTTATCGGAGCCTGGGCCAGCTGGATCCCTCACGAGATAGCAGGATGTCCTGCGGGAGGTAATCGATCGCTGGTGGGTAAGGGACTTCTGTTTAAGCTGTAGCCTCCTCATGCTAGCCCCGCACTCAAGGTCAATAAAGGAGGAGTCGCCATCTCGGTGTATGAATGTGTCGAGGCCAAGTTCATTATCACTCATCATAATTTACCCCGCAAGCACACTAATACATCGTTTTGGGTTCTTATGGATATCGAACGAGCCAGCGCTATAGGGCCCTGAGCGATCAAACACCCATGTCTCCATCATCTTCCCGCAGATAGTAGATCATGAAGGTAGCGGCGTGTTGGTTGAGAGGAAAACACATCTCGAGCGTATCGGCCGAGTTGAAGTAGCGGGTATTTAACCCCTGATTTCTCGGATGCCTTAAGCTCACCGATTAGCTGGATATCTCTCCAGCGATGCTTTGTGTCTGATGATTCTTCGCTCTTTCGCTCAATGAGGACTTCGATCTGTTGTCGCGCATCGCCTGCAGTAAGCTCGCTCGAAAGCATCACCGTATAGTAGCGACGTTGTTCCTCTGAGAGAAGAGCCTCTTGCAGTGAGAATAACCAGTTCAATACCTGGGTTTGGTCAGGCGATCCACGAAGATTAACCCATTTACCGCCGCTATGTTCTCCCTTGACAGACTCCTAGACTTTCTGAGCCCGATCTGTCCAGTCCTTCCCCTCGAAGGATTTTTTGAAGAATCCTCCCACACCCCGAAATGTGCAGCCCTGGATCTCCTTAAAGACCCTGTCTTCGAGAAGCCTCCGAATCTGCTCGCTGCTCGCAATGATGCGGAGCTTTGTGCCACAGGTGTATGATCAGGAACGAGCGGAGATCGCACTGGCGTTAGCCAAGAAGAAAGGGCAGTCGGCCGAGTTGGGGTTGTGATTCCGACAGTAGCTCGAGATACGAGGTCCGGATGAGTGTATTGTCGTATCAGCGCTGCCTTGATTAGAGGTTTGATACGATCGAAGTAATTGTCGAGGTAATTATCGATCGAAAACTGTAGTGTTCGAGGACCCTGTAGGTGTTGTAATACATGAGGAACTCATCAAGTTCATCCGCAATAGGGAGGTCTTTTGATTAATTCTGACGTTACTGAGTCAGACATGATGAGAAAGCCACGCCCGCGGGGGGTAGTAATGGTAAAGGGAGTGGTGATAAGAGGCGAGTTGACATGGGGACTGCGTGGTTAATCGGGCACTGCGTAGATCGAGTGGACATGATTGAAGCTGAAATAAGACTGCGACTATGGTCAGGATGGGGACCAAAGTTGAGCCGTGACTGAGGGTGACTGTCGTCGGGTTGGGATTGCGAAATGGGGTAGGATTGTGGGGGGGACGCGATTGAGTCTGTATATCGTAGGTAGTCGAGATGGGATAGGTATAAAAGGTCGGGATGGGACTGTGGACTGCGGTAGAAATGACGTCACGATAGAACCGCGGGATAAAAAAGGAGGTTATCATAGGAAAGTGGTGCGTGGTTGAGATAGGTATGGCGTAATCAAGATGGGAGACACGATGGGAAAAACGCGTAAAAGACGATGTTTGCCCTTCGCGGGAGTGGAGTGGGACTTTTCGTTTCTGCGCCAACCAGTCTCCACACGCATAATGTCCCAGCGAATCCTCAACCTTTACTTGGAAAAGCTCGCAAATGCCTCCCTGAAGTGTCCGTAGGGTACATTCGCATACCTACCTAGGGAATGTTCTTCGCAGCCAGCGTTAACGCAATTTTGTGTCCTAATTCTTTCCTAATTCACCATTACTACCTCCTAGGTAGGTATCTACGTATCTACCTAGTAGGTACCGGTACTCCAGAGGTGGGACCCTTAGGTACTGGCAAATTACCGGTAGGTGCTGGTCGCTTCACAGTATGTGATGTCCGACATGCTATGACACCTACAGTACTTAGATAGAGGGGCACTCGATGTTATTAGTGGCCCCTGGTTATCTAACTCAATAGGTAGCGCACGCTACCGATACCTAAGATACCTACAGTATCAGCAACTTACAGCGCCCTTTACAGTTCCGCCTTCTCAGCCCACACTGTAGAGTGACTACGGACGTACACTAGATGATTTTAAGTCAAGGTTGGCATTTACGGACCACATAAGGTACAGAGTACCTACCTCGAGTAACTCCATGTCCAAATTTTGTCGCCTGCCTTCGTACATAGTACGCGGCATACTTGCAAATTCCCGTTTAGGCTCAGAAGAGGGACGGCCCCGGGGGAGTCTTATTGACCTTCCTCCGCGCGCTGAGGTACATCATATACAAAGGTACCTACTACCTCCGTGCCTGGAACGCGCTTGCGGCCCCCATCCCCCAATCTCCATTCCATCATCCATTGGGCCCGTCCGTCCTTTCAGCGCTTATCAGGAATTTTAGGTAGAAAGATAGAGGTTGTCAAGGTACCACTGGCCTCCACTGCCCTCTCACTACAAAATTCCGCTTAAGTCACTCCGACAGCCCGCGGCCCTCTTCCCTCCTTCACCTTTTCCACCTAACCGTCATCCATCGCTTTCCAAAACCTCTCCATCTCCCCGTGCTCGCGTTGGCATTATCCGTCACCAGGTAATGGGTAACGGCTCTGGTTTGCTCCTCTTTATGAATCCAATAATTAGTCCAAGGGCCATTTATAGTATTGTCAGTCATTTCTAGCGCCAATCTTGTTCTCCTCAAGTGCGAGCCTTTTTGCCAGCTCGTGTCGAACCATCAGGGCCTCCCGTGTTCAAGTCAATCCTCACTCTCCTCCGTCCAACCTGGCATCGACAGCTGCTCTTCCACTACATTGGATCGTTTCAAGTCTGTTCAATAACATCCGAGGTAGACTCAGAAGGCATGTTCCATTAATTACATGCGAAAAAAACCATCCATGTTGTAAACTTACTACCTACTCTCACTTAAGAGAAATACGGTACATGCTGGGTCTTCTACTGCTGCCTATTTACTGCCTACTATCACTGCTGCTGCTCCTACAGTTCCTCCTTACGACTACGTACCTAATCAGTAGCGATTGCAGTGGCAGGGTGGTTGATTATGAACTGAAAATAGCCGCAATCAAAAAGGGTATGCCGAAACCATCAATTTCTTTTCCCTTTTCCCTCTCCCGTTTCTCTCTTTGCCCACCTTCGCAGCATCGCCTTTGTTCTGTGTTCGCATTAAAGTTCTGTTGGGAAAGCGAGAGCAAAAGCAAGGATTCTGTATTGCGAGTTCCGGCTGGTATTTGTGCATCCTTTGTCATTGGCTGTTTGTTGCCCCTCCAGCCACCGAACTCCGACCCGTCAAGCCGCAAAAGTGAATTGCGGATTGTCGGGTTGGGGTCTAGGGGGATTCGGAGTTAACTCGGGGAGTCAGCCATGGCAGCAGGCAATGAAGTCTGCTACCTATCTACACTTACGGGTATAACGCACCTGCAAGAGAGTATAGTCTGGCTGCCCCTGATCGGATTGGGACAGCTCAATTCCCATTGCCCCCAAATGCCATATCATCAGTGACGCTTTACATCCCCTTCATGTTTTCCCCGACCTTGGCAATCCTGGGGTTGCGCATGAAAGAATTATAGAAGAGGCAGGCCACACAGACTCGCTTATCGTTTCAGTCACCCCTTTGAATATGAAAGCCCAGGGCCACACACCACCAAACCGGGCAATATCATTTGTATGCGGACATGCTTGGGTGTTTGCCGGAGGGCTCTGTTTGTCCTTTCACACCGATCCGGCCCGTGGTGAACAGTCCGGAGACTAGTCAACTTGCCTTAGATCCGAAGACTCCAGCCCGCATAATGCAGTTAAACACTGCGTCAACCCCTGATGGCCTCGCGGTGGTGAGCCCGCGTGCCTGTTGTCGCCGACTGGGATGCATCGACTCTTCAATGCTTTGAAGGGCTTGTAGGCTCTATAGGGCAGTTGATTTTCTGCTGTCGCGTTAACTTGGATCGCTGGACGGCGGCTGCCTGAGGCCTCCATAGCACTCGCGCCGACATGGTGTTAGACACAAGATATCCCAGCTGGGGAGCCCCAACCCACCATAACGTGTATCTATTTTCTGTCGCCGACTCCCTGTGTCGCAGCTCTGTGTGTAGCCCAAGCTACCTCTCAGGCCCTATTCCCTTGCCTTAACAGGCTTAAACTGCGCGTCAAGCTCTTGTTCTTTTTTCTTTTCCTGCTGTTCTTTTCCCCCGTACCCTCTCACTGCCGCTGCCATACTTCCCTAGTTTCCCATCAGATACCTTGCGCATGCACCTGAGATGCACCTGCTAGCCAGCCTTACGGGGAGCAGAAGCTGATTGTTTTGCAGATCGCGGACCTAACCCATTTCGGCGGGCCAGCCCACTATCTTCTTTGCAGAACCACAACTTGCAAAAATTCCTGGACCTTGTGCACACACGCCCCATTTCCCACATCCCACGCCCCAACTTTCTGTCTCAACTTTCATCATCCACCTCTGCAAGGCCTACACATCTGCAATCTGCAAGCTCTTTCTTGCACATAAAATCTCGCCAAGTGCATTGCCAGATTATCCTGATTGGAAGCAAAAGACAGCTCACCCTTGTTTGTAAGTACTCTTGATTGTTTCTGGTGTTGAGCCAACCCTGGTTGGTTGGTTGGTTGGCTGGCTGATAGATGGACGCCCCTCCACATCTCTACAACCACGCCACTTGATGTAATCCACTCACACTCCTTTAGGTCACGTGAGACCCTTCTCAACGTCCAGTATGGCCCAGCAAGGGGCCGCTGGCTTCCCAATGGGTCAGGGTCACGTTGACTCTGACCTGGGTGGTGCCAATATCAGCGGTGACGATGGCGACTTCGCGGGAAACGTAGGTCATAGCTCGGAGTCGTATCTCGACGATCCTGCGGATCAAGAGTATCAAAACCTCAGCTTTGCCGTAGCTGACAGCCCATATTACCAGCAGCTCCATGGGCAGTATACAGGAACTCAGCACTCAAATGTACCATTTGGAGTGGAGCCGTCGTCGGGGGCATATGTCCACGATGCGGGATTCTTGGGCCCTGCCCAGATAGTAGGGCAGTCTCATAACGAACCAAGCCAGCGCTTGGATTTTCAACAGTCCCATTCGCAGCCCGCAGATGGGTACATCGAATCTGTGCGATCTCGGCAGCATGTTGGACAGAACGATATTCAGCAGGTATCTTGGGGTAAGCGACAAACAGTACAGGGTTCATCTGCAAACCACCCACTTATGCACGGAACGCCGGCCGCGTCGCGTGCCGACCGACCGCGGCTTGTTGCTAAGAAGAGCCAGACTTCCTACCACCGAAATCCACGTCTTGGAGTCTCTCCAGAGACTATCGAATCTCCACAACACCATACGTCTCAATCGGTGGCATCATCGGTTCCCGTTCCTTCGAAGAACAATGCAACTCCGACGTTGGCTCCTGCGCCAGCGGTGGCTTATAATGTGGGATCTCAGCCATCTCAGAATCAGGCCCGGAGACTGGCTAGTGCTTCGCTGCGTCCATCTACCGATCTGCACCGGCCTGGACAGCAGCAAAGCGTACCCATAACTAAGCTAGCTTCAAGCGATGAGGCAACTGGTACCGCCCCCAAGGCGACCGATCCTGACGAAGAGTGGAAACCTGTTAAGGGATGTCCTAATCTTTCCATGGGAGTTGCACCGGTCCCGCGGGACTTGGTTTCTGGTGCCATGAGAATTAAACCACACGTCGCCGGTGTAAACCGGAATCGCACGCGGCTTCTGCCGCTGCTCCCGGATCCTCTTCCTTCTGAAATATTGCGAGAAAAGGTGCGACCTTTGGTTGAGGAACTAAAGATAGGCAATGAAGCAATCGACAGAGCCAAAAAGCAGCTAAAAGCTGCACCCGCAGGCTCCGCCGATTACGAAAGGTTTTCTGATGAGATCAGAAAGCTGGAGGCCAAGAAGGCCTCAATGGAGAGCCAAAAAAAGGCATTGATTGCCAATGCTGGCAATGGTAAGTAGGGGTCTCCAGCATATCAGAGTAACATGTACTGACAAGTTGCAAGCCACGCTGAAAGTAGAGGTAGAGCGGAATCGGGAAACCGAGACCCCGCTATCTTCGTCGAGTGATGAAGAAGATCCTCGGCAAATTGCCATAGAGAAGGTGAGTAAAGCACTCTACGCGTTAGCTACGCGTTGGTAACCTCGGTACCGACCTGGGCAACGCGTACCGCGCTCTTGCCCACACCCACACCCACACCCACCTACCCGCCCTCTCTGCCTACACACATACACATTCACAATACCGATTTACCCCGCCACTGGTTAAATTCTTCCATTGGCAACCTCCCTGCACGACCTTGCAACTGCACTTCCTGTTATCAATTGTTGACCGAATACGCATCCTACGCCATCCTTTTACATATCTTTCCATTTCTATCTGTACTGATACTGTTCTTCTGCACAGATTCTCACCATGGCTGAACGGCCAGGTGATCCTTTCAAGGGCACTCAGTACGATGTGGTGAAGATTCTTTGTGACGAGCCGAATGCCGACCAGGGCGGCAACTCTCAGGCGGAGAAGGAAGAGCTAAGATCCAAGCTCATCGGCCAGAGAGTTGGCAGATTCGGGCAATATGTTCTTGAACTCTGTGCGGAAGCAAAGGCTTTAAAAGATCAAAAGCCCAATGCTCCCAAAGGGGAGGCCCACCAGCCGCCACCCTTTGGGAAGAAGCACGATCTCATACGAGAAGCTCTCCAGACGGCTCTCGAATATGGCGATGAAGAGTCGCTTAGAAACATGGGGCAGCACGTGAAGCTGATGGTGGGACTGACGGCCACTTTGGCTCGTGAGTTTCAGTACAAAAACTTCAATACTTACACTCAACGCGTTATCCTTCGCTTCATATCCGAAGCTACGTTGATGGATCTAGACACATGCAACCGGATAAAGCTATCTAGTACGCTGGAGAAGTATGGGGACCGTTTTGATGGCGGATCAAAGAGACTCGCCGAACAGATTTTGCAGAATGCCGAAGAGCGGACCGCTAAAAATGCTGCCGAAAAATCTCTGGTTTCAAACCAGGCCAAACAGAAAGCCCCGGACAATGCGAAAGAAAGCTCAACAACTCTTACCCCCAAAACTCCTACCGCTATCAAGAGTAACACCCCAAGGACCCAGACCTCTCAGTCAGGTAGTGCGGCTTTGCCAGACACTGCCAGAAAAGAGACTATATCCTATATGGGGTTGGTGCCCGCTCGAAAGGTTACCAGTAGCACTAAACGACCTGGAGATGGGGATGTTGATTCTCGTGCGGCTAAGAAAGTTGCTGTCGAAGATAACACGTCAGGTAGTACAAAGGGAGTTTCGGCACCGGCCACCAACTCTGCAAGCCAGCAAACCGCGGCGCCGAACAACGGGCAATCCCGCTCTCGCACTGCTGGATCAACACTCAACAAAATGCGGAAGAAAGGCTCAACGAAAAACGGCGGCACTCCTGCCGAAAATAAAGGCTCAACGATGATCGGCGGCATTCTTGCCGAAATTGATAAACCGCCCCCAAAACCGAAGGTGCCTGAAAAGCCGGCTCGGGGCCCCGAAACGCAAGAACAGAGATCCCGTAGATTGCGCAAGGAATTACGAAGAGGCAGGACCGTTACTTGGAAGGCCGACGATGAGTTGGTCGAGGTCCGATTTTTTGAACATAATGCCGATGAGGATGAGGGCCTGGCGAGCGGTATGACCCGGGATGCTAGAGACAACCGTTTGGAAGGTCAGATGCTTAAGCTTAAGAGAGCCAGTGGAGACGAAGACGAGGATGAGATTGGCCCAACGGAGGTCGATATTCGCCCTTGGCTTAAGCTGCAGGAAACCGACCTCTCCCATTTGGATCCTGTTCAACGGGAGAAAAACTATGTCACTCGTGGCGGCTTTCGCCCAGTCAATTCGGAGCTGCAAAAGACAATGGCTGAGTATGAGAACCGCGAACTGATGGTGGTTTACACAACTCGATCGGAAATTCCCGACACGCCTAGATCCCCGAGGGGCACCCCCGAACCGTATGTTCCACCTAGGCACGCATATTTGCCTACGAATACCCCTGAGTTCCAGGAAATATATCAGAGATGGCAAGAGGATACTATTTACGGGCCGAACGTAGCTCTGGAAGCCGCTCGCCGGCGGTTGGGGGCCAAGTCGTCTAGCTTCGGCGCTCGGCCCAATACAACACAAGAGGAGTTGGTCGCCGAAGCTCGAATGATGACCCAGGAACAACGTGAAATTAAGGTTTTGACGTTGCTTCAGTCAGACAGAGCCAAGAATTACGTGGACCCAAACCCATGTGATCCCACAAAAGTCATTGAGCCTCCCAAAACTGACGATCAGAAAGTGTTGAAGTCATTTGCCCTCCTTCAGGGTATTGTAGAGGAAATGAAGGCCAAGCAAGCTACCAAGCAAGCTGCCGAGCAGGCTACCAAGCAAGCTTCGCAAGGTACGCCGTCCCAGGGCTCACAGCCCATTCCTAGCCGTGCCGACGAAGGCTCCGGATACAGTCACAACATGGTTCGTGCGGCAGCCGAAGCTCCGGGCAATAATTTACCTCGAACTCAGCATTTCGCGGCGTATCAGACACCGGCCCCAGCACCGGCCCCAGCGCCGGCCCCAGCTCCGGCTCAACAGCCACAACAGCAAATTTACCCGGGAGTCGCACCTCAGATCAACGACCAATATGCTGCTATTTTGCGACAGGTTCAGACATTGCAGATTCCTCAAGCTGCCCAAAGCGCTGCTGTCCAGCAGCCAGCGCCTGCTCAGCCTAACAACGGCTTGGCTAGCCTCTTGGCTACACTCCGCGCTCCCCAGCCATCGCAGGCATCTAACCCCGGTCCGAATTATGCAGATTGGTCGGCCTGGACTCAAAACCAAGCCCAGCCATATCAAAACCAAGCCCAACCATACAATGGTCAATCGCAACCACAGGCGTATGGCCAACCATATTCCTCGTACCCCCAGCAGCCACGCGATGAATCAGCCCACGGATCTTACCAGCAGGATCATCAGACTCATAATAGCCAGTCCCAAGGTCAGCAGCACCACCGAGACAACGATCGTGCCAACCGAAAAGACGCTCATCGAGGAGCCAAGGATCAGAAGGGTATCAACCGCGCCCTTATTGGAACCAAACCTTGTACCTTCTGGGCCAAGGGTCAATGTGCTAAAGGAGACAGCTGCACCTTTCGACATGATCCTAATGATCTCAAGTGAGCATTTCGGACATCGCACTGGCGCAGTCCGAAGAATGGAAGAAAAACGAAAAGCAGAAAAAAACCCAGAAAACGGCAAAACACAAAAAAAAGTCAACTTTCCTCTGTAGTAACAACAATGATGCATCAAGACGGCAGATGTTTCGGATTCGCAGGCTTTACTAAATCCTGTAGGTTTACGAACCTACCTGGTATCAGTGTCCCCGTCTGCGATGTCCGGATCCGCATTCTTTCTGAAATCCTAGAGGTTTACGAATCTAGGTACCCTGTTCTCTGCCCGGATGCATACTCTCTTAAACCCTAGAGGTTTACGAACCTAGGTACCAATACTCTCTTCTGTTTTCCGACTTCTCGGAATGTCTTCGAGGGACGTATGAGTCCTACGTGTCATTGCCGGTCCGACTGGCTTGTCTCTAACAACAACAATGATACCACAAGATGTTCCGTCTCTAATCGGGGGCGTTTGATAGTGGAGGTCTCGGATCCACATACTTTCACAAATCCTAGCATTTCAAGAACTTGCCTAGGTATCAACTTTCTGGTCTGCCTGCCTGTTACGTAGGGTAACCTGGTATCGACTTCTATTACTTTCGAGGGACTTTGAGTCTCCTGTATCATTGCCGGTCCTATTCGCAAATTTCACATCCGAGCAATCGACGGACCTGTCAGCAGGTTTCTGGTCTGCCTGCCTGTTACGTAGGGTAACCTGGTATCGACTTCTATTACTTTCGAGGGACTTTGAGTCCCCTGTATCATTGCCGGTCCTATTCGCAAATTTCACATCCGAGCAATCGACGGACCTGTCAGCAGGTTTCTGGTCTGCCTGCCTGTTACGTAGGGTAACCTGGTATCGACTTCTATTACTTTCGAGGGACTTTGAGTCCCCTGTATCATTGCCGGTCCTATTCGCAAATTTCACATCCGAGCAATCGACGGACCTGTCAGCAGGTTTCTGGTCTGCCTGCCTGTTACGTAGGGTAACCTGGTATCGACTTCTATTACTTTCGAGGGGACTATAAGTCCTCTGTATCATTGCCGGTCCTATTTGCAAATTTCTTACATCCGAGCAATTGACGAACCTGCCAGCAGGTTTCTGGTCTGCCCACCTGCTAAGGAGGGTAAACCTGGTTTCGACATCTCGCAACCTTTTTCGATGGACGTATCAGTCCCATGTGTCATTGCCAACCCGACTCGCAAGGAGTTATTGGCAGATGTTCTGAAGCCGAATACTTTTCATTGATCCGAACTGTCGACGAACCTGCTTGAAGGTCTCTGGTCTGCCCACCTCCCCAGGAGGGTAACCTATTTTCGACATCTCGGATTACTTTCGATGGACGTATCAGTCCACATGTTCATTGCCGAACCAACGCACTTTGTTTTTCTTTCCTAGCATTTGAGAAGAGAGCACGTCATTTTTCCATTTCCGTCCGCAGGGTTCGCGTATGCGCTGGCGTTAAGGGGAAATTACATCGCAACAGCATCAGCAAAGCCAAAACTTGTTGCCAGAATTCATTTGCCGTGCATAATGGTTCTCAGAGCCGGAGTTAAGGGGGGGAAGGGAGGATTGTTTGCTCGTCATACCTTTGATTTCGCGACTTTGCGTTTACACTCTTTGTACCATACGACACGACGTTTTCGGACAAAACTACACTCGGGGTTGGTGGTTGCATAAATGGTCATGAAAGGGGGAGGTTTTGACGATGACATACGAGCTCGGATTTGCTTGTACAGTACTTTGTAACAATAACCAGAAAATCTTATTTAAAACCCAATCCTGGCTTGTGTTCGTGTTCTAATGTGACTTGTCTTACTTGTCTAGATAGCAGTTTTCGTTTATTACTAACATGGTTCGTCGTGGACACTCCTACGTCGAGGTCTAGTCGCGGTGATCTAATATAGATTCTTAACAGCTCGCAAAGACGTCAACAGGCAAGGATCCAAGTCTAAAATGGGCAGGGAATTGATATGTCAAGAGTTGATCAAAGCTTGCCTATTAACACCTTCGGCCATGCCAACCTAAACCGCCTCCCCCTTCGGTATCTATCGTCACCTATCTACCCATCAACTACACCAAACCCAGCCGTTCCTCAATAGCAGCCACAATCAGAGACCACTCGATCATAGCGCCATCCCCGGCATCGCCGCAAGCCAAGACCTTACGCTGAGGCCGGAGGACTTCGAACCAGCCGTCGCGTTCAACATCTGAGGCGCCCGGGGTCTTTTCCACAGATACAGTTTCCCGGGCCGATTCATCGTCCGCAAGGGAGCCGGGAGACGGAATTCTAACGCCCCATTCCTCCTCTAAAACGCGTAGTTGCTTTGCTGTTATGGGATGGCGCCACATCGCCGTGTTCACTGCGAACGGTCAGTATGAAAAGGATTCTGATATTGGGTTCACTGCACGTACTCGCGGGAGCGACGAGAATCCGCCGTTTCTGGGCCCTTGCGTTCCTTCTGGTGCTTTCGGTTTGCGTTGGGGCTTCGGCTGATGTGCTTGGAGCACCTGTTTCGGTCTTGGCGGCGGGAGTATCTAGTTCGCCCCATGGGTCCCATGCTCGGACTACGGACGTTAACAAGCTGTCGGCGAAACCATTCGCGATCTTGGCTAGTGTGTTGGCGCTGCGGGGGTTAGTTATATGATTCATCTGAAGGATTTCGGAGATAGGGGATGTAAGACTTCTTGCTCATTAGAGGCTTACCTTAAGGGCGCGATGACGAGGAGGTCGGCCCAGCGGCGGAGTTCTATGTGTAGGATTCCGCCTCCTCTCTGTGAGGGATTCGGTCAGTTGTGTCTGAGTTGTTGTTTTGGTGGAGTTAGGTTGCTTACTGCCCACGGAGTCTCCCATTCATCCGCGTCTACGTACTGCTAAGTTTGAGCATAAAGTCCATTTTCATGATTCTTCGAATATGAAGTCAATCACGTACTGCAGAAAGGATATTAGTTACATCTTAAATGGAATCTCAGGGAATAAAGCACGATTCCGACGGCACTACTCACCCACAGCATCGACATTAGGAAAACTACGCAGCGCGGATACGGGCGGTTGCTCATGAGACTGGCCGGCGAGAAAGCGCGCGGCTGAGGGCGTCAGGACGACGCGGATGGAGAGCCGGCTTGCGGGGTACTTGGAGAAGGCCTGGATGATGTTTGGTAGTTTTATCGTGGCGACGCTGCCTCTATTTCTCGAGTTACATAAATGGTTATCGAAGCTAGCTATGTATCTGATGCTAACGGCCTCTTATTACAATAGGGCTGTGCTTACGAGCAGGCGAGCAGGAGGTGAGTTTTCCCGTCGTTGAGGGAGGCTGTGAGAGCCCTGAGCGAGTTGTCGGCGTTGTCCATATGTGTACGTGTACGTTGGGACTCCTGTCTATGAGAGGAAATCGACGGGAACCTTTCGGGCCCCTAGGAATTACCGGTATTGAGCTCGAGGGACGAAGCTGGCCTTGGCTAAGTAGATAGATAGGGGCAAACTCGGGCACCAACAAGACCGCATACGAGCATCCGTACTTTGAGGGAGTCTTCTGCCGTAGATATCGTAGCTAGCTTTACGTAAGGATGAGGCCTCGGAAGAATAACCAGAAGATCAGACTTGAAGCTTCGAGTCAATTGCTAAGCAATCATCAGCGTCATGGCGGGGAGCTCTCTGTCCGGAATGCGCTCGGAAGATGATTGGCCAGCGCGTTGCTTGTGGGGCTACCATGGTGCGTCACGACCCGGTATGTGCATATTAGAGCCAAACTGCATATATGATCATTGATGCCTCAGGCATCAAGGCGGCACTGCAAAAATACTCCGTCATTGCTGGTGAGCTCATCATACGATGCGCAATGTAACTTTTAGCGGCCGTGACTTGATTAAAAATCACCACCTCAACGCCATCTGGTTGAAATCCCATCAAGCAGATCGACACAACAAGACAACCACAATGCTCTCAAGATCCTTATTCTCCGCCGTAAGGGTTTTCCGCACTGGTACTTTCAACGATGAGTAAACAAAAGCTGACTTTTACTCTCCAGAGCCTGCGGCAAGCAGCGCGCCCTGTCGCCAGACAATCCCTTCGTCCGACCCCCTTCCTCACAGCCGTCCAGCAGCGCCTGCTGTCCGACCAGACGAGATCCGCCATCGAGAAGGCCATCGCCTCGGCGCCCGTGGTACTGTTCATGAAAGGCACGCCCGAGACGCCGCAGTGCGGCTTCTCGCGCGCCAGCATCCAGATCCTGGGTCTGCAGGGCGTTGATCCCGCCAAGTTCGCCGCGTTCAACGTGTTAGAAGACAACGAGCTGCGGTCGGGTACGCCATTACCCCCGACAGGCGAAAACGACTATCGAAGCGCTGCTAACGTGTCCATGTTCTCGTTTATAGGTATTAAAGAGTTCTCCGACTGGCCGACTATCCCCCAGCTCTATCTCGACGGGGAATTCATCGGGGGGTGTGACATCTTGGTCTCCCATCACCAGGATGGCTCGCTGGCGAAGATGCTTGAGGAGAAGGGTGTCTTGGCCCCGCTGGGCACGATACCCGAGTCCGGCTCCCAGCAGAACTAAGAACGTATGCGTGGGAGGGGTGAGACTCTGTTATGGTCTGTACGATATAACCTGTATAGGTTTGTGTATAAATACATACAAACGGACGCCTGATGAATCAGTCTTGCCTACGCTTGGTTCGGATCGCGATGCTTCTCTTTGGGTCTACGCGTGCCGGGACTCGATCACGCGGGCGCTGTTGCTCGCTACACTCTTCGAAACCAATACGGCTCTCGTCAAATTCGGGGATTGGCCCACTGCTGTCTATTTACTTGGGGTCTAGTAGGTGTCATATGAACAAGGTAATGAAACTATAAGATGATGGTTCTGTCTGCCTTGATGTGGTATCCTGGATGATACACTTACTGTCCTGAGACATCATTCTCTACACGCTGTCTGCACGCAGCATTTACTGTGGATATGCAGCGCCATCACCACGCATATCGCTACCCGCAGACCAAACACCCACGTTCTTCTCGATGGGGTCCGTCGTCCAGCGGATGATCTGGCCTCTACCAAACTTCGCCCTGGCCATTCCTTTCAAGACCTCAACTTCGTGTCCTAGTTTCCGCAGGCCCTCGATTGTCGCCTCAGGCATACCCTCTTCGACGGACACTTTAATGTCAACTGGCTCGCCTTCTTCCTGCGTGCCGGATCCGATACACACACGCGGGGCATCAAGCGCCTGCTGCGGGTTCAGTTTTCCCACGATCTGTCCCAGAAGCACCTGTACATGGCCCTGGGGCTGCATGAAACCGCCCATGACGCCGTATACGGAGTGTAAGCTGCCATCATGCAGATTCGTAACGGCGCCAGGGATGATGGTATGGTAGGGCCTCTTCCGTGGCGCCAGGATGTTGGGGTGTTGGCCCGAGGGATCTAAGCTGAAGTTTGCAGCCCGGTTCTGCAGCGTGAAGCCGCATCCCTTGGGGATGATGCATGTTCCAAAGCCGCCGTAATTGCTGTTGATGAAGGAGACAGCGTTGCCTTCGCTGTCTGACACGGCGAAGTACACGGTGTCACTGCTTTGGTGTGCTGGCGACGGCATCCCGTGCGAGGGTATGGAGCCAGCCCGCTCGGGTGAGAACAGGGCTTTCGCGCGCGAAGATAGATACTTGCGGGACAATAGGTCGGCAGCCGGTACGCGCACGACATTCGGATCCGTGACGAACCAGCTCGCGTCCGCGAATGAGATACGCAAGGCCTCGATGATGGCATGCAAGTACGGCGCGGTATTGAAGTCTTCGACCTTGAAAGTCGGGATTTGACCATTCTTCTCCATCTCCTCGAGGATCCCCAGCGCCATCAACGCCACGATTCCCTGGCCGTTAGGCGGGTGCTCCCAGAGCTCAACGCCGAGATCTAGGTTCTCCCCAGGGTTCGCTATCCGATCCTTCAGCAGCTCCGCGACGTTCTGGCCCCGAAACTTGAGGGAGATCGGGTCGACAGGTTCACTGCCGGTTTCGAGGTGATGCGCTAGATCGTCTAGCTCGAGGTGGCCGCCGAGATCCTTCACGGCTTTGACAATTTCCTCAGCAATCCTGCCGCTGTAGAACCCGGCCTTGCCCTCGATTGCGAGCGTTCGGAATGTCCTGGCCAGCGTGGGGTTCTTCATGATCTCACCAGCGCGCGGCGCGCGCACGCCGCCGGGTGCTGATGGGACCACTTTCAGCATCTCGCTGCCGTTGGGCGAGGCACGGCGGATAAGGTTCTCAGAGCGATTCCACTGCCCCGCGTTAGATCGCTACCTTCCGAATCTATGATCGACTGGTCCTCTATAATGATAACACAGAGCCAGTAGTTTCAGGGGTGCCGAGAAGTATTAGGTAGTACTTAAAGGAAATACAACTAGTTCACACTTACAAAGAAGGCAACACCCTCGGATACGGGGAATCCTTTCTCGCCGAGCTCGATGGCGGGTGCAAGGATCTGTTCCATCGTGAGCTTTCCGCTGCCGAAGCGGGCAACGGAATCGCACCAGCCGGCCGCGGCGCCGGGCACGGAGACCGCGTGCACGCTATCCATTGGAATCACTCCCGGCTGGCCATCCGGGATGCCAAGAGACTTCCGTATCGTCTCCAGGGTGCACTTGGCGCCCGACCGGCCGGACCCGTTAAGGGCGGAGATCTTCTTTGTCTTGGCGTCGTAGAATAGACAGAACATGTCTCCGCCGATGCCGGTTGAGCAGGGCTCGGTCATGTTGAGGCCGGCGGCTGTTTTGAGGAGGAGACATCGCCTATTAGCGCTGCGCTTCACGTTTCGTTTCACCGTATCCCATCTTGTCGCGTGCGGGATATATCACTCGAGTTACGCATTGAAAATGGCGGGCAGCAAATCACAGGAGACATACCAACAGCAACGGCCGCATCCTGCGCGCAAATTAGTTCAAGTCTTCTCTATTTCTACATGTTCCGATCCGGCCGCATTATTGTCCCCCTCATCTCCTCGTCCATCTAGGTAGCTACCTATCGCACACAGACACTCGCGACGGCTATAGTGGACGCGAGAGAAGAAAAGATAGCAGGGTAGGGCGCTTACAACACAGTTCCCGCCTGCATCGAGAATCTGGATACCGCATTTCGCCGCCAGGGGCTGGGTGCACGAGACAATGCCCTTGGTGCTGTGGACGACGCTGCGCCGGCTCGCGAACTTCACGAAGTCGTCCGACGCGGTCGGGAACACGGAGGGGGTCGTGAGGGGCATTGGGGAGCAGGGGAAGGGTGGTCGCGCGAGGTTTATTCTTGTAAATGGATGTCTATGAAGTACAGGAAAAAGCAAAAGCGAGGACACTTCGGTGGTTTGTCACTTCTGATTCAGGTAACGGGAAGCACACCCTACCGTAGGTAGTTATGGTGTGTCGGGAGTCTTTCAACTGCTTTCCCGAGGTTATTTGCGAAGGCCTACCTAGTCTAGCTTGGGAGAATGGAGAATGAGGGGGTGGTGATGCCATGGAGATATGGACCGTAGAGATATCTAGCGTATAGGACTACCTACTTATCCAGTCTTATGAGCAAAAGAGGTGCCGGTACCGGTGGGATACCCAAAGCCTTACGATCTGTTAGCTTCATCCGCTTCTTCGGCAGTGTAGTAAGGCAACCGGTACGGGATCCATATCATTGAGCTCCGATACCTGCCAGGAGGACAACACCTGCATCCCCTCTGATCGCTACTTCCTATTGTACCAGTACATAATATGTTTATCCTATTGGTCGGCGCGCCCCACCTGATCGGCCGACGGACACTCCACCTGCTTTGACATTGAGGTGCAGCTAAGCGAAGCCTCTGGATTGCATGGTCCGAGCTTCCCCCGCAATCCGTGGCAAAACCGGGCCTGCAGATCGAGAGGCCAATCAGCAAAGCGGCCCACTTTTCGAGTCCCCTGCAAAGTCATCGCCCGTTCCGTCGGACGTTCCTCTTCCCACTGCATTTTGCAGACCGGGCTCTTTTCTCATCACCACCAAATCACACCACTGCCATCACCACGTCCGCTGCTGTGTTGTCGCCCGCTACGCCACGGAGTGGTGATCTCCTCAAACTCACCTGAGAACCTCCTCTATGCGTGCCCTACAATAGTTAGCAATCCATAGCAGTCCCAGCTCGGCAGTCATGGCCGTTTGACTCCAAATACGCACTACCGCTTCCAATTACTCCTATCGACCGGTTCCACAAGCTTCTCTTCCTCCACGCAACGCGACCCTGCCCAACTCAACGCCCAACGCGCACCCCATGCGTCTCTGTCTCTGTCTCTGTTTGCTGAGCTCTTCTGCCTATACGCATCTCACATTGACCTAAACACCGCTTCGGTGTTCTCGGCATTCCGCAATCCAAACATCTGTCAATATGGTTCTCACACGCACTACCAACCACACCTATTCTCACCCGTTCCCGACCGTTACGCTCGCCTTCTTCCTCCGCTACTACTCTCCCCACTTGAACCCTTTTTCGAGCCATGTCCTTTCGACCGACACCATCTCGTCGCATGTCGATCCGGTCACCGGCCGTCTGCACACGACACGGCTCCACCTGAAAAAGTCGCGCATGCCCTCCGCCGTCGTAAAGTTGCTGCCTACGAGCGTCACTGGTGGCGGTGGAGACAAGTCAAGTTATGTTCTTGAGACGAGTGTGGTCGACATGAAGGAGGGCTGGATGAAGACGGAAAGTCGAAACTTAAACTTCACCGGTGTGTTGAGCGTGGTTGAAGAACAGCATTATTCGACCTCATCACCCAGTAGCTCGACTATACCTGGCTCTACCGCTACGAGCACGACTGCGCTTGCCGTCCCCCCATCACATTCTCCGAATACCTTTGTCACAACCACATTCTCTTACCGATCGACCCTTGGAAACAAGAAGCATGACCGTGCGTCTGCGGATTCGGTGGAGAGCCCGGATGAGACCGGGCCGCGGCGTCTAGGTAGCTGGATCTCGGGGTGGGGTGCGTCGCGTATCCAGCGAAGTATTGAGTCGATCGCCTCAAACAAGACGGACGATCAGCTCATCAAGTCTCGAGATGGAATGGGAATAGTGCTTGAGCGCTTGCGGAACAACGGCGTTGTTTCGGTACTGAGGGAGTTAAGGCGCCGTGAAGGAAACACCGTCTTCGACCAGTAGTATCGCCCTTGGCTTGGATCCCACAGAGTCATTTGTAAAATCAATTCGCTCTTCACATGCGTTTCAGCAAGGCGTTGGGTCACGTTTTCATAAGGGAATGGAAACTATATTGGAGAAAGGGCAAGGTCGGCCACATGAACTTCAGCGGCGCAGCTCGCACACTGCTCCCGACGATCTGTGACATGCCTGCCACCTGGAGGCGAAAAGGGCATCGCTACACTCATTACTCCTCTCTTGTATGATAGGTTATGGTCTTTTCGAGGCTTCCCAGGCTCCATCGGTGTCTTTTTGGAGGGCAAATTACTGTACAAATTACGACTCAAAATGACAATTTATTTTGATACCAACACTATATTGACCGTCTCTCACAGTCTGACTTGTGCTGATTTATTCGACTTACGTGAGGGTGATGGCAGAGCGGGAATGAGAGCAAATCTTGCCAGGTAAAAGTCTCTGCTTTACCACGATGCACTTCTCACGCTTAGGATTTGAGTCTCATACGGCTCATCAGAACGTGTGTGGAGATATTATTCATGTTCTTCTAGGTCGTATATCTGCTTGATACCCTCTGTGTGATGATACGGTCATTTCCAGCAGAAACAGAGTGACGTAGTCGCGAAAAGACAGACAAAGAGAGTGTATATGGATGACGCAACGGAAATACCTACCGGTATCACCAACCCTAGCCTTACCCAAGAAAAGAAAGATAAAAAACAATATAAATATAGGTAAACTCAAATGAAATGAAATCACACCCCAATCACCCAGCCCGCTCAGCAACAGTCTTGAGCCCATCCGTCCACCGGTCAAACGCATCCAAAAGCGGAGCCTGGGGAATCAAATAGGCCAATAACCCCCCAAACGTCTCCCAGCAAGAATACCGCGTAACGACCACCCCGTCATCCGCGCTCTCAACAAACTCCTGCACGCGCTCCGCCCGCAGCAGGAAATCCAGGAAGCCTACCGACTTCCACGCAACCCGGTATCCCCGCCGCCCGTCCTCCTCGAAGACTTCCAGGCGCGTGACCTCTAGCTCCACGGTGCGCGCCGCCTCGCCGGGGACCATGACGGCGGTAAACCGCAGCTTCGCGCCCGGGGCGACGGAGCCTGCTAGGGCCTGCAGCTCGGCCGGGAGGGACTCGGGACTCCCGGGTTTTGTCACGGAGGCGTTTGGCACGAAGGTGTTCCAGGCGGGGTAGTTCTGTAGGTCTAGGGTTTTTGCTAGACAGAGCTTGGCTGGGGCGGATATTTCTGTTGCGCAGGATACGGCGAAGACGCCGGTTTTGCCGTTTGTTGGGACGGGGATTGGGGGGGTGCTTTTTGCTTTGTGAGGGGTGAGTTTGGACATTTTCTTTTCTTGCTTTGGGGGTTGTGGGATTGTTTGGTTATTTGGTGGTTTGGATTTATTGTTGTTTCTTCTTTGTTTGTTTTGGGGGAGGTTACAGTCGTGTCAGGTAGGTAGATGAACGTTGACTTCTTCCCGAGGTTGATCTGCCGGCGGAATCCGTAAGCGTCCCTTGTTACTGGCTTTCTTGGCCGCGAACTTTGGTCGGCCAGTGCACGCTAATCGGTTACCGGACGCTGACTGGGCATCGCTAATTCCACTTGACTGGCCGAGTTGATTTGGCGGCCTACCTGGGCGCCCCTTAGTAGTAGTGGGAAATGGCTGTGTAAAGTTCTTGTTTACAGACGTACCTACGTACACTATTCAGAACGATAGTGTGCGATGTTATATTCAGATATTTATTTGTCGAATTATTCCTTCTCTCAATTCTTCATGGAGTCTGTTTCCCGGGGATCTCTGCTTGATACATGCTCTTGTCGGAAGACCTCGGACGATCGTTCGGACATTTAACATGGCTTTAAGCTGCGTTTCATGGGTACTTAGTAACGCTGCTGATACCGCAACAAAAAGACTAACCTGAGCAGCCGAGACTGCTAGTATCGTCTTCCGCAGTCTTCGCCGTCATTTGGTCTCGTGGCCCGTACGGGATACCCGTATGCTTACGTGGCATGGATAGGCGCTTAGGGGGTATGCTCGTTGGGCATACCAGCCGTCGCCAGGCAGAATAACAGCATAATCGGCGTCAGCGAGCAACAAGATATCTTTGAGACTTGACCCCGTATTGCATGTGAACTAGGTTCCCTATTCTCCCGTCTTGGCCATTTCGGATAGCTTGGCCCCTAGGAGCCAAGAGTCCAAGACATTTCAAGAGTCAGAGCGCTCTTTCAGGTTAATTGGCGCCTCGGTTCTGGGTTCAGATACTCTGCAGCGATCGTTAGACATGGGAGTTCAAGTAACGTTTGCGGGGCGAAGTTTGAGGAAGACGGTTTTTCTTGAAGAAAATACAGGACTCGGAGCACGGTGATCATATAAAGAGGCGTCGTAAGCCGGTTGGATGATGATCTTGGATCTCGGAGACGGTGGTTAAGAGTGGCGAGACGTAAATGCTAATGTTGGAGTTATATACAAGTTAACATGGGCTAGAGTGTCTATGTATATCTCTATCATTTCCATATAAAAAGTGAGTACCATCAACCACAACACTCCCAAACCCCAAATTAGGGGAAGGTAAAAAAAAAGGCAAAAAAAACCGGCGACTATCATTGGACCGTCGACGGGAAAGGCGTCACGTGGCATCCTTATATGGCTTTTACGACCGTCAGGAGGTTAGTCAAGTTCAGGATTTTGAAAATCCTGCTTAACGCGCGCCTCCTGGGCGGATCGAACCCTAGTCCTTCGAGGGATGTCGGGATTGGTTAGGTAGTGGGGGTATGGTTGCCTTTTACCACTACACCATGAAGCTTGTAGGGACCTGCCTGTGCTGGAAAATATATGCTTGATGCCTGGGCACTATTTTGGAAAGGAGGGGTTGGTATTGGACGCTCAGACGACGGTCGGATATGGATATTGACGCCCCATGATACGAAATCTTTGGACGGAGATTTTATGCATTTCTTACTGAATTGTCGCTTTTGGGATGGTAATAGCAATGCCCACGAGCTCGGTGACCTTTGGAGTATCAGCGCCACGATGTTTAGATAATTGTTTCTAACACCCAGTGATTGAGTCAACAGTCTGTCGAACATCGATTCCTATGTAACTAGCACGCGCTGTGTCCCGATAAAAGGGGCATTTTCTGCTCTGTTTTGCGGTTTGGATGGCTTCTGGGTCTCGCCACGGGTTTTAGCCGCCCAATCTACCGACCAGGCCTACCGCTGCTCATGCTCCCATCATACAAGCGTTCCGAAACCTACCTAGGTACTCATCTTGACCTCGATGCCGAGTGGTTAGAACTGTGTGTGGAGTCTGGACATGGTATACCCGTTTTCCGCAGACTGTCAGCCCGGGACAGCCCCCTATAAGCAGGAGTTGCTGATACAATGATACTGGGAGCTGATATTATTAATAACGCTGATGAATTGACCGAATTGGGGAGTTTGATGATACATTGCGACAAACAACGAACCACGAGGCCTTAGTTTCCCTTTTAGACCGTCTCTTGTTTTCAACTTCGATCACTGTCTCCGTCTGGCGGTGTCTAGATCGCATTAATGAGAAAACCCAAAGACTTCTTCGGACTTCTTTGCGTAATGCGTATATTTCAACAACTGGGTCTCTCGTACTTGGACTCCTTTTTATGGGAACTTGCGGGTTTTAGGCAACTGCTGCTGCAACGGCTATGGGATATTCAACCGCCGAATAAGATAGTAAACTGTACGGACGAACTTACAGGGAATATCCGAAAATCAGTCCAACGATCAACGCAACAATGATCGGAGATATACGTAGGAAAATGAAACCCCATTTACAGACTTTATTAATGTAGGCAGGGCGTAAGTTTGTTTATCTACCTGGTAACCTAAGCAATTGTCCGTGATTCCAGCTGTCTGGATAATATCTCCGAGATCATGAAACTTATCTCCGCATTCCCACCTGATCAATGACTCTAAGTAGTTTGATCAGGTACGCAGGGTTGTACATGTGGAAAACCATTGCGTCCATGCTTAATTGCTTAACGGAGCCATCCCGTATGTACCCTACACAGCTAGGCAACTAATCACTGTCTCTGATCCGGATGGTTTCTGGCGTAACAGTTAACTGCGGCAAACGCGAAAAGGTTGTATCGGTAGTCGGCGATTACTTGATTCCTTGAAAAGCTGGCACGGGCCGAACCTTCTAAGTACCGACAGGAGACGGAGACCCCGCATTGTACTTGGGTACATACGTGGTATATAGACCGGGCGTGACTCTGTTCTTCCTGTCGATTCTACAGAAGGGAGGTTCTCGAAAGAGCTCCGGTATAGGGGCATTGTCTTTGCAGTATCTGAGCACTGTTCAGCCGACAACAACTGCAAGAGCAGATAGAAGGCGGCCCGCCGGGGCTATCATAGGATTCATAGCCCCTGAATGATTTGAGTCACGAGTTATGGGCCACGGCCAACGTTACTGGTAGTTGCGCACCCAGGAGACTGGGTTGATTACCTTTTGGATCCATTCGTATTTCTCTATTTGCTTTTGTTATTACCATGGATGAATTGTGTATAATTTGGCGGCCTTAATTGATCCCATGTAAATCAGACTTCCGTACGCTTTACCGAGGTGCCTCTATCTACCTCATAACTACCGAAAGACTCTTTTCTTTTGGTTCCGCAGTGGTCACAAAGATAATATAAACGGATTAGATAGGACGTAGAGGAGATATTGAATCTGTCGCTTGAACTGTATAACTAGCACCTAAATCGAAATTGCCGAAGTACATATAAATATCAACTCTAAACAGTCAGTCATTTTCGGGATCTGAAACTCATTGATCGTCTGATCCTATAGTAATAGTATAATACAACGCCAACTAAGTTAACGAAACTCTCGCCTTCGGGGGTTCTCTGCAAAAGAACCTGCCAGATCTGCTATAGCTCGCTGCCAGACAGGTCTCTGATCGAGTTGCTTTCCTTTGTAGTTTCACATCAGTGACCAGTCTCTGGCACCTCGGTTATGGCCTTAGGCACCAGGCTTCCATTATCTTTCCAACTATGGTCCTTGATATTGGTTGTTCTGGGTGCTGCTTAGGGAGTGGAAGTATGCTGTATGCCTACCTGATTATGGGATCAGGGGATAGCAGTTGGATTTGGTCAAGTCCGGCTACTGGAGCCTGGCAGGCTGTGGCAGATGTATGCACGGTTTGGACAGGGTAAACAAATAGATACCTCGTGTATAGGCTAAGAACGCGGTAACAAAGGCGGTGTTGTATGGCAGCAACGTCAACAACGCCTTCCTTGTCAACAAGCTCAAGAAGTAGCCCTAGAGGAGTTACGTCGGGTATGACTAGGCAGCTACGACCGCGTCTAGCCAGCAGGTAGTGCCTTCTTGTGTTGCCTGAGGGATAGCCTATAGCCTATGGGTGGTTGCCTCGGACATTCTCTTTCTGTGTGCGAGGTCGGCTCCGACTCGCCGAGTAGCGAGGGGCGGACTAACCGATCGGTCTCTGCCATTCCTGCGCCCTTCCTCTGTACTGGCAACTGTAGCCTGTAGGTCATCCATCTGACATCTTCTACCGCCTTCCGTTTGTGTGGCCTCGCGTAATCGGAGCAGAGAGCCCCCCTACCTGGTCTTACCCCCCTTCCCTCCGAGGTCCTGCCCTCTGCCCTCCCACCACTCCCTCTATTTATTTCACAACCCACCTCGACTTGTCACTTCGAGTCGACACCTCTTCCTTCCCTCTACAACAACCCTGTACACCTTGACCAGCAAGTAAGTATCTGGACTACCTACTTCCTATCTTCCCTCCTTTCACCTTGTCTTCCTATTGACCTCGCGTCCTCTTTCCCCGGTAATTGACCTGACCTGCTCAAGTAACCTCGCTGTCTCCAAGCCTTGACGAAACAGTATCAGTAAGTTCAACTCCCTCACTAGCACTTCGTTGAGATTTCACCTTCTCTGCCCCATGCCACTCCCATCTCTTTCTGTTTCTCGTTGTGCCACTCCGCCCAGTCTCATGGACTAGTCGGCGCCTACTCAATCCCATCCTTTATTGTCTTGAGGGCCGCTCTCCCGTCGGTCTCACTCTCCCCAGGTCCTTCTACCAGACCCATTCAACGAGTTAACCCGGCCCTGACCTTACCCTTCTAACGGTATTGATATATCGACGACCGTGTATACTAACTACTGCCTAGGTGCCGTGAAGCCCATCATCAGCCAACTCAACATGTCTGATTGGCAGGGTGGCTGGGGTATTCCCGGCAACTCTGCGCCCACTGAGTGGAATGACGGCAATCATGGTGCCGGTCACGATGGATTCAGCGGTGGTGCGGGTATGCCCACTGGCTGGGATAACGGAGCTGCCGAGAATGGTGGCAATGATCATGGAGGAGGCGGCCGCGGTGGCGGCTGCTTTAACTGTGGCGAAGACGGGTAAGTCAAGTCATATTATATTCCAGAGTCCAACGAACACGTCACGCTCATCTTTCTAGTCACAATAAGGCCGATTGCCCTAACCCTCGTGTTATGAAATGCCGACACTGTGACGAGGTGGGACATGTGATTCGAGACTGCCCAACTGCTCCGCCTCGGGAGTTTTCTGGCGAATGCCACCATTGCCAGAAGGAGGGCCATATGGCCAAGGATTGCCCTGATAAACCCCCTGAGGTTTGCAAGAACTGCCAACAGGAGGGTAAGTAGACTGCAGCATCGTACTTTGTTCATTGTGTGAATCTGGCTAAGCGAATGTAAGGCCATATCCTCACTGATTGCACCAACCCTCGAAAGATTGATCGCTCTCATGTCAACGAAGTTGATGCTGAGACTGCCTGGACCAAGATGGTGCAAGCGGCCCGTGAACGTGACATCGACGATCTCAAGGAAGCTGTACAGGAGTATGTCAAGGCTTGCCCGGACACTACCTATGCACAATTGGAGACTGCGTTCCGTGCTCAGAATATCGAAGTTTATTTGATTGCTATGGAGAACACAGCTATGCTTCCTAGCTTTACTCAGATGGACCTCCAGGGCAACCTCGACAAGAAGTACAGAGTCCATTATCGATTTTCGGCCAAGCCGAATCGCCCTCGTGAGCGCGAACTCTGGCCTTCAAGTTCGGAGGAGAACTTGACGCGATTGAATGATGCTGGTGAACCTGTCAACAGAGGTCTTAATAAATGCAGAAACTGCGATCAGCTTGGACATATCGCCAAGAACTGCCCGGAGGAGAAACTCGAGAAAGAGCGCGTTACTATCATGTGCTACAACTGCGGAGAGACTGGACATCGCATCCGTGATTGTAAGTGTACACATGTTGACAACTCTAGATTATCTACTAACGTTGCCTTACTAGGCCCTCAGGAGCGAGTTGACAAATTCGCCTGCAAGAACTGCGGGTAAGTTTGCTCCAGCTTTTTCCCTAGTCTTGACGAACAACTAACCTGGTGTCCGTGTTCTAGCCAGGGTGGACACAAGGCTGCTGAATGTGAGTAGTCTATACTTCGGAACTCTATTGTGAAATAATTTACTGATAGACCCCAAGGCCCCGAGCCTCGCAAGGCAGGACCGGATGTCGAGTGCCGAAAATGCGGCGAGCGTAAGCTATCATTGCGTTTTGGCCTAATCATGTGTACTGACTAGTAAATAGTCGGCCATTTCTCTAAAGACTGCCCTCAGGGAGGCGGTAATCACGGTTGTTATAATTGTGGCCAAGAGGGTCACTCGGCTCGCGATTGCACAGAGCCCCGAAAAATGATCTGCCGAAACTGTGACCAGGAAGGTCACAAAGCTAACGAGTGTCCCGAGCCGAAGAACATGTCCAAGGTCCAATGCCGTAACTGCGACGAATTCGGCCATGGCAGTCGAGAATGCCCCAAGCCGCGCGATTGTAAGTGTTCGGCCGACTTGGTTTCGGATTTTCTACTACCACAGGGGGACGTTGCTAATACTATATTATAGATAGTCGTATCCAGTGCCAAAACTGTGGCCAGTACGGTCACACCAAGGTCAAATGTAGCAACGAGACCGTGCCTCCTGATGACTTTGGTACTGGCGAGGTGGCTGAGGCACCGACGGCCCAGGCCCAGGCCCAGACCGGAGACGATGGTTGGGGTACTACTCACGCCGGCGACAATGTGTCTAACACGGCCGCCGGGCAGGACAACGGCTGGGGCCAGCCCGGTGGTGGCTCCACCGACTGGTGAACGCTTTGATGGATTAGGCCAGTGGCACTTAGCTTATGGCGAAAGTGCTCACGAAAGGTAAATTTTCTCTTTTCATGGTCTGTTTTTAAGGGCTATTTCTCCGTTGGTCGGAAAATAGGGGGCTAGTAAAGCCAATTTGCCGTCGTTCGGCTCTAATTGTGTGCGTTTTTGCTCGCTGAGATGGATTGGCATTGTCGGTCTAGCAAGGTATGAGCATAGTCACACCACAAAAGTTCTGATTTACCAATACTTTTTCCTCTTGTGATACTATGGTATTTAACACGGGTATTATACCTACACTGGGAGTAAGAAGGCTGCCGACAAGCGTTTGGAGACATCCAGAATCCCGGAGAAGAGCCGTGGTTGAGTTGATTCACAACATGGCGTTGACTTCGGTATTCGGTCTCTGAGCACGTAGGTTGGTCTGATAAAGAGAATGTCCTGGCTACGGCTCGCCAGCTCCTATTCCGTACATGATATGTCTATGTACGACTTAAGCTGCCGACTACCTAGGTAAGTAAGTAGGGCCCGTGCAGGACGCCCGGGAGCTATAAGCTCTAGGACGTTTACTTGCCCACCAAACTATAGTACGGACTTGAAAGTTGAATCCAGATGCGGTGAAAGTGTGGTCATTTTGGCTGCCTATGGTCAAGGTTACTGACATATATCTAAGGTGGCATGGCTGCCGGTTTCGGCAACCGGTTACGGTGGGTTAAGCCCCCTACCCACTGCCCGTCTGTAGTATCACGTGACGTCTCGAGTATAGGGGGTCTCCTATAGCTTATAGTCTCTCCCTCTTACATAACATGTGCCTATATGATGCCTTGATCTGCCTATCCTAGCTTGGCTATTTCAGTGTGATATGAGCTTAGGTCGTGAGGCATAAGGCAAGTCA
Organism: Xylariaceae sp. X802; assembly: GCA_028637635.1. Taxonomy (NCBI): domain Eukaryota; kingdom Fungi; phylum Ascomycota; class Sordariomycetes; order Xylariales; family Xylariaceae; species Xylariaceae sp. X802. Next base: position 142,532 of record JAJFDH010000036.1, on the reverse strand, counting down.
TAATGAAAGACTGGCCGTCTGTCATTAAATAAAGGTGGCAGGCCGCCGGATGTGCAGCTCTGCAGGTACCTGGCAGCCCTGTTGGCTCAAGGGTATCTTGGATGACCGGCCGTTTGTTCATGCACGACCACGACCGACCGACGTGTAGCTTTGAGACATGCCGTTGGGCCGAACTTGCTATCCGGAGGGTGAAGAATTTCTGGGCCCCGTCTTTCCAAACACTGGGTCATGTTCATCAACACAACATCAGCTGCTAAAGGTTACAGAGCCAAAAGGTACGTTGACTGTGTCTATTGGCGAGCGCCACGATTTTATCATTTGGTGTGTCTATCTATAAATGGCTGATTTACACCACTGCTGCAGATAGTTCGCATGGCTCGCTCTATTGACTTCAGATCTTGGGGATGGCTACCACGCACTTTTAGGCTGCTGGTAAGAGGCAATGAACTCCCGAAGGAAACATGTCGAGCCTAAGTGGCATTAACGCTAACATCAACAATACGCTATCAGAGATGGTTCCCGGACCGTTCTTCTCGCTCCTTCACATCCAGTCGTCACGCCTTTCTTCGGCGGCTGGAGAAGCCTTCATTTACCCCGTCATCTGAGCAGCAGAAGGTCGTCGAAATCTCCCGCGTACAGAATGTCGTAGTGTCAGCGCGGCCCGGATCGGGTAAGACGGCCACGGCGGAAGCCATTGTAGCCGCCAACCGGGACAAGCAAGTAGTCGTGCTCACGTACTCGAGGCGACTTCGAGTTGAGACCAAATGGCGCCTTGGTGGCTATCCTAACTGCCGCGTTTTCACTTTCCACGAGATGGCTTGCCTGCTTTTTGGGGCCTCTATCCACAACGACGCCAAATTGTTGGAACAGAGAAGGAGACTTCTCTATGGCAGTCAGCCGCCGCATTGGAATTTAGCGCCCTTTGATATCATTGTTCTGGACGAGTTTCAGGATTGTAATGAGTCCATCTTTTGGCTGGTTTCTTGCTTTATCCTGGCCAACCGGCAGGCGACGGGGGGCCAATTTGCCCGACTTGTCGTCCTCGGCGATGAGCGGCAGTCTATCTATCGTTTCCGTGGCGCTGATTCCCGTTACCTCACTCTCGCTTGCGAGATACTGGGTCCCATCGCACCCTACCCCTGGGCCAGTGTTCCGTTAAGCCGAAGCTTTCGACTATCGCACCAGTCAGTCCGGTTTATCAATAACGTCTTTCTTGGTGGCAACCAATACATCACTGGCTCCAAGCCCGGTCCCAAACCCATTGTTTTGCGATGCAACCCCTTCGATATCGACGCGTTAGTTAAGGCGCTATTACCCCGGATCAAGCACTACGGAGCCAAGAACACTGCAATCCTCGCGCCCTCTATCCGCAAGAATAAGCCGCTGCGTAATTTGACTAATACATTGGCTCAGAAACACGGCATAAAAATTGCCGTACCAATCGATGACGAGGGCCCGTTGGATGACAAGGTGACCAAGGGCAAGATGTGTATTTCTACCATCCACCAGTTTAAAGGCAGCGAGCGTCGCCTGATCATTCTCTTCGGTATTGACCATTCGTACTTCACCTATATTGGCCGCAGTCTCCCGGACGACCGCTGCCCTAATGAGATTTTTGTGGCTCTAACGCGTGCCACAGAACAGCTTGTCTTGGTCCACGACGATAAGGGAAGCCTTATGCCCTTTGTATCTGTGGAAGCTCTGTATGAGACCGCCGAGATTGTCAACCTGACAAAGAACCAGGCTCAAATTGCGTCGTCCCCCGCACCCGGCCGGCCTTTGAAGCCGCTTCCCATCGGCGTCCGGGACATGGTCCGACACATACGGGAAGACTTTCTCTACGACGTCATTACTCGTTACCTGTGTATCCAACGCTCACCGTCTTTACCCAAGGGGGAGCACATTAACCTGCCTGATATCGTGCCTTCGGACCCAGCTGGGAGGTACCACGAGGCTGTAAGCGACCTTAATGGCCAAGTTGTCTTCGCAGCCTGCGAGTATGACCTTGCGGGCACGTTATCCACACTCGGTCGTAAAGAAGATGTAACCGATGACAGAGTACCGCCGGTGGCCTCGCAACAGCACATCCCTTGGCTTTGCCGACGTGCTTGTGAATATGAGAGTTGTCTCTCGGGCTACCTACCGCGTAGCATCCAGCTGAAAAACCACGCATTCGACTGGATCGACCCTGCGAACCTTGCCCTAGCCCGGAAACGACTCCGGGAAGAGCTGGGAGATGCGGCCACGGAACTTGAATTCGAGGTCCAAGTCAAGGGGGAGTTCACAATTGATGATCAAACGACCGAGCTTCAAGGTCAAGCCGATATCGTCAAGTTTTCCTCCACTTCGGACCCCAACGACGGCAGAAGCGCCGAGTCTCTCTGGGAGGTGAAGTTTGTCTCGGAACTCTCTAATCAGCATGCTGTACAGGTATGTGCGTATGCCTACTTGTTGTCCCTGCGGTCTGGGGAGGTACCGCGCACTATACTCTATAACGTACGGGACGGGGCGAGGTGGGAAATCACACCGCGGAACGGAAGAGAAGACTTGCGGTGCATGATTGAAAACATTCTGAGATTCAAGAATACAATTACAGGAGGGATGGAGGATGAGGAGTTTATTGAGGTGTGTGCAAGGGCACGGCGGGAGGTTCTACAGGGTGGCTGTGAAGATGGCGAGGAGGGAAGTTGAAATGGCTCCAGCTTACGAAGTGCCAAAACATAACATACTGTGCCTGGCCCGATGCTCCGCACTGTGATATTTATAGTGGGGAAACCAAGTGGGGACCTGTTCCCCCACAATTAGTGGGTCCATGTACCTTCCCCGTGTAAAGTGCCCCGCGCCATTACGTCGCTTGGAATTCGAAGGGGTCCCGGCTTTTAGGCAGGACTGAAACCATTCATTCCACCATCTTGCTCGTCACGGCCTAGATTTGGGATCTTGGGGCTGTCTTGCTGTTCTTTGCCTTATAAACTCCGTTTTCCGAGTTGGTCAGGGTCCGAAAATGTCCATCACGCTTGAGAAGACCTTGGCTGCGTCCCCTGTGACGACCAGAGGACAGCCGACGCAGTTATCTGCTGATCCTTTAGGCACGAAAATTGCCTATGCAGTGGGTTTCTATCGTCGCGACCGGTTCTGTGGTTCTTGGAGCTTACTTTTTGTTGGTATTAGTCGGGAAAGTCCATTTTCTTGCGCTCGATCGACGACCCCTCGGACTGCGTGCAGTATAACGAACACACGGCGCAAACAACAGTTGCTCGAATCGCGCCGTTGCCTCACCTAGCCCCAGAGTACCGAATTGCAAGCGGAGACGTGACTGGATTGGTTCGGGTATGGGCTTCGACAAAGGATGGCATCAAGGGCAAGGGTAAGTTGGACATGACGGGACGTTTGGGGCCGTGACGTTTGTTTGGTGCCAAGTCAGCCGGCTAATCGAATTTGTTGTTGAAGACGAATGGCCGGCTTTCTCTGGAAGGGTAAATGACATAGCCTTTGCCAGCGACGGTGACCGGGTCATCGCGGTTGGAGACGGCCGTGAGAAATTCGGACATGCCTTCAACATTACCGGTGGAAAGGTGGGAGAAATCTCCGGCCACTCCAAGGTCATCAACGCTGTTGCTATACGGCCGACCGAGAGGACGGTTCGCGCTCTTTCGGCGGTGACGGTGAGCGATGATATGTCCGTGTGTTTCCTCGGCAACGTCCCGAGTCCCCTCCACTTCGAGTCAAAGGCCGACGGCCTGCATAAGGGGTTTGTGCTTGGCGCTGCCATCTCGCCGGATGGTAGCAAATTAGTCACGGTAGGCGCCGATAAACGGATTCAACTGTACAATTACAACGAGGAGAAAAGCCCCAAGTCGTTCGATCATGCGAGAACGGTTGGTGAGGGCGAGCATACTGGAAGTATATTTGCTGTTAGTTGGTCGAGCGATTCTAAGCGATTTGTCACCGCCAGCGCAGATCGAACGGTCAAAATGTGGGATGCTGAGACTGACAAGGTCTTACGAACCTGGCCAATTGGCGGTGATGCTGTCAGGGTCGACGACCAACAAGTTGGTGTTGTCTGGCCTCATGGACGAAATGATGGACTGATTATCAGTCTGAGTCTTAACGGAAATCTCAATTATCTTAAAGAAGACAGTGACAAGCCAATCAGGATTATTCAAGGACACAACAAGAGTATCACAGCTATGGGCGGAAACGGTCGAACATTATGGACCGGAAGCTTCGACGGTAAAGTCTGCACCTGGGATGTGCTCTCAGGGGTTGGCACAGCTGTCGACGGCCAGTGCCACACCAACCAAATCACGGCGTTTGCGTCGGCAGCGGGACAGGCGTATAGTGTCGGCTGGGATGACACCCTGCGCGTGATAGATGTGTCTGCCAACACATTTGCTGGCGAAGCCCCGAAGCTTTCTGCACAGCCTAAGGGCGTCGCTTTTGCCGATGGTCGTGTTTTCGTGGCTACGATAGCAGGCGTTGAAATATACGTCAAAGGTCAGCTCACAAGCAAGGTCGACATCTCGGATGCACAACCGACCGCTATTGCGGCGCATGGCTCGTTCGTCGCCATAGGCACGAGCAGAAACGCAGTACGATTGTACAAGGTGGAAGGAAATAATCAGCTAGCACAGATCGGCGAAGCCAAAAACGCGACTGCGCAGATCTCGGCGCTGGCATTTTCCAAGGATGGATCTCTGCTGGCTGCGGGTAGCCAGGACGGCAAGATCTACGCTTACAAGACGGACGGGCTGCAGATTGCTACGGATCGGTGGTCTGCGCATACGGGTCGTGTTACGAGCATTGCCTGGAACGACGCGGGCACGCAGGCTGTCAGTGGCGCTTTAGATACTCACGTCTACGTTTGGAGTCTCGAGAAGCCTGGCGCTAGAGTCTGCGTGCTGAATGCGCATAAGGACGGCGTGAATGGCGTGGCCTGGGCTGGCGAGAATAGGATCGCTAGTACGGGTGGTGATGCTGCTGTTAAGCTGTGGACGGTTTCGGGCGTTCAGTAGATAGCGTAGATTCGGTTATTTGCTGACGAGGTGTGAGAGAAAACATCAATGAATTATGAGAGTATAGATGTTATGGTTCTATGGGATATGGTATGGCATTAGCGAACGCTGCTAATAGACATAGATACTGTTGAAGGTATTCGAGGGGATCATCCGAGGTCGTACTCTGGTGTCTCCTATTATCTTTTCAATACTACGTGTTCATCGTATCGAGGAGGTATTCCGTCACGGCATGATACATGTCAAAACAGCCCGCCAAACACGGAAAACTTGGTCGCGAGGTTTGATCGTAATCATTATATACTTAAACAAGCTACCATATCCAACCCACGCGCCGGCATTGATTAAGGCCTTCGGAAGGAAACCTGGTGAACTAGTTTGCGGAAGTGTATCGCGCTCCGGATCCCGACGCATTCTTCCATCCGGTATCCCCTTTCTATTTCAGGTATGTACACGCAAACCAAATACACAAAAAAGGAAAAAAAGAGTATAATGTAAAAAGCAAAGAATTAAAGCTTACGTAACTACCAAGAAAAGAGAGTTTACCAAGCAAAGACCATAAGGGCCGGGTTCAGCACGACAGGCAGGAGGAAGTGGCACGCAAGCAGCCAGGCGAAGGGGAAGATGGAGGCGAAGTACGTGATGCGCCAGTTCTCGGGGAATGCGAACGCGGCGGCGATGATGAGGGCGACGCTGCCGAGGCAGAACACGAAGGTTCCCTTGAATTTCTTTAGGAGGCGGGGAACTTCCTCTAGGAAGTTGACCTCTTCTACTTCTTTTGCGGTTGCGCCCCAGGTCATGTCTATCCCGATGAAGTGGCATAGTATCGCCTGTGAGACGTGTAGGGATAGACCGCCTAGGAAGATACTCATGAGCGGGATCCATTTTACGTTGTCCCAGACTATGATGGGTTAGTCCCGGGGTTTGAATTTGCGCGGGGAATTTGGGAGTGCTTACAGGCTCCGAGGAGGGTTTTCTGGTTTAGTCGGTACCGCAGGATGGCTAGGGAGACGTTTCCGAAGCCGGTGAAGACGACGATGACTGAGACGAAGATGGCGAAGGAGTCTAGGTAGTATTTGTCGTATAGACCGTAGAAATAGCCGGTGAAAAAGTAGTTGAAAAGGGTGATGATCCATGAGGCGCCGATCGCGTAATAGGTGCCGATATAACTGCATATGGTCATCTTCTTAGGGAGGTGGATGCTCGAGCCGAGGAACTTCCGGAATAGGGGCGTTATTGGACCCCTTGTTGGCCAATACCGCAGGGGGTGGAACATCAGCTCGTTGCAACCGTAGGCATACTTCTCCCAGCGCGCCAGCTCGTCGTACACGGTCAAGGACACGCCTTCTTGGAATCCCTCGCCTGTGTATGAGGCGAAGCGGCAGCTGTAACCGGCGCATTGGAGCCGTAGGGACATGTCGAAGTCTTCCGAGACGTGGGATTCGGACCAAAATTTCTCGTAGCCGTCTTCATCTTGGTAGCAGGCCGCATCTTGGACCGCGGACCACCGAAGAATGGCGTTATGACCGACGAAAGGGACGGAATCGCCGATTGATACCGTGTAAGTGATGGCGGAGTAAATCAAGTTGGTAAACCACTCGACACTTTGGACGTTAGCAATGTTTCGGCGAGGACCTATGACATCCATTCAGAATATATGTCACTTACCCTCCTTCAAAAAATGACTCGCTAACACGCATAACACCCGAGGAGAACTGTAAGATCGCGACTTCAGGGGATTGCTCCATTTCGCTGACAGCATCAAGCAAACAATCCTCCGGGACACGGGTATCGGAGTCGATAATCAGAATATAGTCGCCAACGCGGATATTGCCTTCAGCCCACGTACGGCCTTCATCCTCCTGCAATACCTCAGCGAGGCACAACTCATAAGCAGCATATTCATGTTCCTGAGTCCATGCGGAGGATCTCCGTGTCTGGACCAATTTGTCCTCTACACGATTGCTGACCATCAGGGCATAGTTCATATTCGATGCCTTCTTAAACTTGCCGCGGCGCAGGAACGGCCGCTCCCCGTCCTCGGGCTTGGGGTTGTGCTTCGGTCGTGCCACCCAGCCAATGTTGTTTTCGTCGTAAAATTCCCGGCGGGCCTGTGCTTCCTCGGGAGAAATGAGCTGCATACCATCGTCGTTGATGAATATATTCGCGGAGCCACCTTGGAGTTCGTATGTCGAGATACACTGTTTGAGAGACTGGACAGTTGGCATGATGACAGCCTTTAAGCCCTCCTTGTAGACTGGCATCTGGATGGTCACATGTGGCAACGTGTGATGCTCGCGATCGAGACGCTTTGGCGGCACTCCCGAGTAGTACCTGCTGTTCTTGACGACCGCACTAATGGGCCCGAATATTTCAAAGAAATTGATGATGATGGTTTGGAAAAAGAAATAGCCAACCCATAGTTGAAGAGGGCTCACTACTATCAGTGCCAGTCGAGTATATGAACCGTCAGTCGCAATTTCAAGCGCTAGTTTTCTGTAGCCGATGCCCAAGGTTGACAGTGATAAAGCCACGGTGAGAGCCACGGTCAAAGCGCTGGTAAGCTTTATGCGCCTGTCTGGCGTATCGGCAGCTTCGAGGTCGGCTGGCGCATCATCGATCTCAGCTGCCTGGCCTTTTTCGCCTTTCTCGGCCTCTGGTTCATCATCTTCCTCTTGTCCCGTTCCCCAAATCATCCTCATCAGCTGACGTTCCAAAGCCTCTGCCCTGGCTAGGACCCTCTTGGGATCGTCATCCCACACGACCAGGATCCGAAGGTCTTGAATGAATGCTGCGAAGTGATGCTTCTGACACCGAGGTAGCTCACGCATAGAGGGGAGAACCTGTAGTCGCAAGCCATCTGGCAACGGTATATACTCGTATGTCGTTCGCCTTGAAGCTAAAATAACATTTATCACTCTCGTATTGACGGTCATCGCACACTATTGGCGATATTAGCGGCTATTTGGTGACAAGGGATAGCATGGAGAAACCGCATACCCTGACGTTGAGCTCCATTGCCATGTCGTACAAGCTGTATTTGATGTCTTGAAGCTGCGGCGGGCAGCACGCATAGCTATTCCTCCCTTTCTTCAATACAACCCCTTCACCCGGCAAGATACCCGTTGCATACTGCCTTTCCAACTGCTGCTGGTATAGCCAACTGCACGTCACATCCGCCTTGACTTCGATGAGATTTTCGCGAGCATTTCGAAAGTCGCCATCTGGATATGATGAGCCGCGATAAAACGAGCCGGGTCGCGATGGCATCGGCGTCCTCGCGAACGGCGTGCCGGGGAAGGAAAAGTTGGGTGACGCCGTGGGAGCGGCGCTCCCGGGAGCCAGTTGTCCCAAACTACTCTCACTAACCGCCGGCACTTTCTCGCCATGCCTTTCCTCCTCAGGCCTGCTCTTCCCCGGGGCGAAATATGATTTCAAGAAACTCATAGTGACAAGCGGTGGGATGAAAAGAGAGAAATGTAAAAAAAAGAAAACCCGACCGGTTACGGCGGATCGACCTACACCCGCGCCCGCTAAAGGAACGAGAAAAAGGCAGGAAGATCAGGTCAATATGACGAGACTGAGAGGGTTGGGCAGGGGAAACAAACTTAGGTAGGTCCCAACGGAAGACCGGGGATGACGAGACGAATCGGACAGCACGGTATAAGGCCCACTGCGCCTTAGATCGGAAATTCCAGCCGCACGAGAAGCGTAGCATTGGTGCTCAAGAGAAAAAAGCCGTCATCTAAGTACATGGTAGGTACACTGCCGTATACCCTAACAGCTGACGGAGAGATCTAGATTTATCGCATGCAACGGACGCCTCGACTCGTTGGGTGGTATCTGGATGAACCAACCGAACACCCGCAAGAGGTGAGCAGATCTCCCAGGTACCACGGAAAGCCAGAGACAGGCAGGACCGTTGTCCCAGGTTGACCGGAGACGACGCCCACAACGTCGCTATACCTCATTGCTCGGCCCACCACGTTGCTCGGCCGCCTAACCCATTCGAACATGTCGACAGGGGGTTGTAGGCGCGTGGCGCCCAATGAAGAACCAATATTTGCAGGGCTTACCGGATCGCAAATTCCCGATACGCAACGGGTTTTCTTTGTGAGGGGGAGGGTTGCAGTATTGCACCCATATGGTGGTATGGAAGATGTGCTAACGCCTTTACTGTATTGTTCGGCCTACCACGATGCTCGCCTAGATAGCTGACATACTTGAGCAAGTCGGCGCAGGGGTTATGGGGGAATGGTTGCCCCTGGGTGGCCGAACAACGGGGCAAACACGTTATCTGGATTCTGGATTGACCACTCTGAGAGGGTCTTTGACAATCGAGGCGCGGCGACTGGCCACTTGATACCAATAATAGATGGGGTGGTATTCTGGAGCGTTGTAGGTATGTAGGTACAGTTCACACCAGAGTAGCTGACGGAGACGCGAAATTGGCGGTAGAGTGACTTCACTACTACCTATTCCGGATGGGTAATGCAGATACCACCTAGAACCGCATCGCAGGCATGAGTTCGCAGGACATACTGTACCTATGGCATTTGTCTGGTAAGGATTTGAAATCTAAGGTCACTCCCTATGGTGAGGCCATAATATCGTGAAGTAGCGAGTGTCACGAAGCGTAATTGCAAAGAATTGATGTGCCGTACGACCGGATTATGGTCACCCGTACGTCCGTGATTTTTAGGAATTCTTTATATCTCCGCATATGCGATGAGATAAGAGAAAGAAAGCTGTTTGGAGGGACTCATCGTGAGACTGCGATCAGCTTCGGGAAAACAGCCGTTGGCGCTCCCTAGAGTAGCTGAGCTGAGCCGGCATCCCAGTGGCCACATCTAGACCAGCGGCCTTATCTAGCTCTCTCCATCCAGTTAGATAATTACCTGGTCCGAATGAGCGGTACATATCGGCCTGCAGCGGAGCTCGGCCACCCGATCTGGGTGTGTAACTGTACGAAATCCGTATTCCAGCACGTCGACAGGGAGTCTCAGGCGAGTGTCGCCCCTGGATGGCCACTGGCCAGGCAATACAATTGGATAGTAGGCCGAACAACAGGGTAAAAGACGTTCCGTGTCGATACTGGCGGGTGGGTCTCTTGAATACGAGAGATGACACGCCCTTGCATGAGTGGCCGCTTTCCGGATCATGACAAGAGACTCTTGATACTTACCACAAAACCATCACGCCTCACTCATCAGAGCCAACATCCGTATTGAAGAGAGAAAAGCTAGAGTATTTCTCCGAGTGAAAGAGATCATACCCACTTGGGATGTGAAATTCAGGTGGGGGATTGCCGGTTTATATCAACTCGGGCCCGGCACGGCTCGTCCAGTCCACCGGAACATGGGTAATTCCGCGCATGGCATAATGGGGGGAGGGAGCCAGGACATGTCAGAGCTGAGAACTGCAGCTAAAAACTGGCATTGTTGCCGTCAGTGTAGGTACCGTCGTCCGTACTGCCTGGTGCCTTGAGGTGGTTAACGGCTGCGTTGCACCTCAAGCCTTCAAGGCTTATATCGCAGATTCCGAACATAATAAAATAAGTCTTGAATCCAGCTGGCATGTGTTCACACGCCGGCGTTGCGACAACGCCAAGGTCTGATGTCGCGTGGATACCTAGGTAGGTACCTCCTTACTATAAAGGGCGTAGGCGGTAACACAGTTCAATACGCACGCCCACGACGACGACGACGGTCGCAGCCGACTTCGAGTTTCGGTGAAAGGAATTTCAGGAGAAGTCCCGCGCTCTTCGTTCACACAGGTAGCGGACCGAGACCGATCTATACTAGCATGGAAGTTGAAACCAACCGCCGGTTTGCATGTGCTACAACACTTGAAAACCCGGTGCGAGATGATGAATATGGGAGAGTCCAGGAGAGTTTCCTCGAAGAAATGAACGTCTTTTCGAATGCCGTGTTTGATCCTCACTGCTTATAAGCGCACTTCCATTCGGCTGATAGCAATCGTGGTCCTCATGAGGCTTATCATGCGCGCGCCCTGCGAGAAGAGGGCCGGACACACCCAAGTGTGATTGTAAAGGGCCCTAGGAGAGATACACGGCTATCCCATGTTGTGCGCCGCTGCAATGAGGTGAATGATTTGAGGGTGCATGTGTAAATCGTGCGATTTACCTATGTTCGTAGGTTCGTAGGTAGCACCGATGATCAGTGCGAAGACGAATCATGTAACTTACCGATGGACCGTACCCTGTATGCCAATAGCTCTATGTATTCAATAGAGCAATAATTATGTCCCGACCCGGATGAGGGGAACCCGGCAATAGAATGCGGCGCAGTCATTATGGAACGATTACTTATCTCAGCTGACTTTATCTTAGCTGACTCGGACGCCACCACTTCAAGTGCTGCGTGGTGCGGTGTAATAATCCCCGGCTACGTAAAACTGGCCGGGCGCAGATCTTCTTATGTAGTGGCGTTCTGGATAGGCGGACCCCTCTGCAGTAGATAGAGAAAGCTGCCTATTGGCCAGAACTGTAGTTAAATGGATCCCAAATCCACTTAAAGTGCCACTAGCCACAGTTGCTAAACCATACCCAGCTTGACACATGCGCCGCAATCTGTTGCCGTGCCCTTAATAACTGCTGAAGTGTGCGAAGCCCACCCAAAGTAAACCAAAGCAACCCACGCCTGGAGTACCTGCAGACGGCAATAATGGGATCTTAGATGAAACCCTCGTCGAGATCGTGAAGGGCTTTGCCTGCGCATCGTCGATTCGTGTGACATCACTTCTCCATCTTTCCTGACTCTCCCCCTCTGGGTTCCGAGGCAGACAATGGACCAAACCACCATTGCTTATCTTTTATTTCTGGATTTTCCACCGACAAACCGTCGTGGCCTAGCTACTTGCAAAACAAGCTGCTCCTTAAACGTGGAGATCTGTCAACCGACCCTTATTTGAATGTTTCCCGAGTGACTATCCAAGCGCCCTCGCCTTGCGTATCAGCAGCCTTTCTTTCCGTTCTGCCGTGACCTCACGTCTCTCATCCGATCATATCGGACTCCCGACCGATCGGCCCGGCTCTAGCAGGATAGGCAAAGGTGTCATCCGTGGCCTATACACTAAGTATATCGTCACGTAGATCGCCTGATCCGTGATATTGGTGATTGGTAATCAGTGAATCTGGGTTATAAGTCAGTTTGGGATCATTCTTACAGCAGTGGCACCACTGACAACCTTACAAACAGCCGCTATGCCCAAGCCGTTATACTCCCAACTATTGACTCTCGATTCAATTCATCCGAGAAGTTTCGATCACAATGTCCGAGTCCGCCGCACCCAGCCCGACCAAAACCCACCGCCGTGGATCGAGTATCGCGAGTGATGACTTGAATGTTTTCGATGATGCCAAAACCTACTATACGTCCGAAGCCCGGCACAGCGACCGGCGCTACAGGCGGTATAGCATACACCCCCAGGTACGCCCGCGTCTGCTTTTGATGTCACCCAATATCTAATTCAATTCCAGGGAGTCATGATCCGGGAGCCAGAACCCCCGGTGATTCAAGGCAGACACAGACGTGGCAGTCACGGTAGGAATCTCTTGTTGCAATGAAATGGTACGACCAAATCACTAACTTTGTGGCTCCTAGATGAGGCCAGCGGACAACACTCGCCCAAGTTTCTGATCGATGTCGACCACACGCTGGAGAGCCTTTGTTCCCAAGAAGACACCGATCACAACATGCAAATTACAATCGAAGACGTTGGTCCCAAGGTAAGTGAAACAATTGGTTCTAAAGGACTCTTACTCGGGTGCTAAGAGGCTTCATTAGGTGTTGTCATTACGAACTGCTGCGTCAGGAGGTCATAATCGTTTCGATATTCGCGGAACGTACATGCTTTCTAACCTCCTACAAGAGTTGTCTCTAGCGAAAGAATACGGAAGAAAAAGAATCATCTTGGATATTCGCCGCCTCAACGAGAACCCCGTGAGTCGCTTATCAAGGCTTATAAAGAATCAATTTTGGGACGCCTTGACTCGCCGCATTGACGGCTCGAGTATTGAACGTGCTGCGAAGGACGCCAAAGACTGGACGGATAATCCGCGACCACGTATTTATGTCCCCAGAGGCGCCCCAGAACAATACGAATATTACGAGAAAGTTGCACGCGAGAGGCCGGAAATGCAATTAGACGTCCAGTTTCTCCCTGAGATTATCACGCCAGATGTAGTTCGGGACTTGAATGATAACCCTGGCCCTGGCCTATTGGCTGTCGCTATGGAAGAAGTTATCGATCCGAGTACGGGAGAGAAGACACTCAAGGGCGTGCCATTCGTCGTACCGGGTGGTAGATTTAACGAGCTATACGGCTGGGATAGCTATATGGAGTCCTTGGGGCTTCTTGTTAACGACAATGTTCCATTAGCTAAGGCGATGGTTCAGAATTTCTGTTTCTGCATTCGGCATTACGGCAAAATCTTGAACGCCACCAGATCCTACTACCTCACGAGATCACAACCACCATTCTTGACCGATATGGCGCTGCGAGTATATGAGAAGATTCGGCATCAGCCCGGCGCAAAGGACTTCCTCAGAGAGGCTATGCTCGCCGCAATCAAAGAGTACTACACCGTATGGATGGCCGAGCCTCGGCTAGATAAAAAGACAAAACTATCCCGTTATCGGCCTGAAGGACGCGGTGTTCCACCCGAAACCGAGGCAAGCCATTTTGTTCACATCCTGACTCCCTACGCAAAGAAGTATGGTATGGGGTTTAAACAGTTCGTAAAAGCATATAACTACGGCGAAGTAAACGAACCCGACTTAGACGAGTATTTCTTGCATGATCGCGCAGTGCGAGAATCGGGACATGATACGTCCTACCGGCTGGAAAAAGTGTGCGCGAATCTTGCCACGATTGACTTGAATTCTTTACTGTACAAGTATGAGATGGACATCGCGCGTACTATTCGTAACGTCTTCGAAGACCGCCTCGAGCTGCCCGCTGAGTGGTGTGGTGGGTTAATGCAACCAGGCCAGATCGAAACCTCAGCAATCTGGGATCGTCGCTGGAGGCGTCGCCGCGCCGCGATTAACAGGTACTGCTGGAATGAAAAGAAAGGGATGTATTTCGACTACGACACCGTGAAACGAGAACAGTGCACATACGAAACATGCACAACGTTCTGGCCGCTATGGGCCGGTGTCCCGGACCCCGAGAAGGCCGCCAGAGTCGTGAATACCGCTATCCCCAAGTTCGAAGCATACGGCGGGCTGCTGTCGGGGACGGAGCAGTCCCGCGGCGAGGTAAGCCTCGAGAGGCCCAACCGGCAGTGGGACTACCCTTACGGCTGGGCACCGCAGCAGATGCTCGCCTGGACGGGGCTCTACCGCTATGGATACGCCGATCTCGTGCAGAAACTGGCGTATAAGTGGTTATTCATGATCACCAAGGCATTCGTCGATTACAACGGCGTAGTAGTAGAAAAATACGATGTCACGCGTGTAGTCGACCCTCATCGCGTCGACGCCGAGTACGGCAACCAGGGGCTAGATTTCAGAGGAGTAGCCAAGGAAGGGTAGGTTGAAATCCCATCACTCCGTATCATCCATCTAACTGACGCCGTTTCTACAGTTTTGGTTGGGTCAACGCGAGCTATGTCTACGGTCTCCAATTCATTAACACGGATTTGAAGAGAGCGCTTGGCACGCTCACTCCTTACGAAACATACGAGAAAGCTCAGCAGGCAAAGGAAGAGCGGTTTTTTGATGACTGAATGCGGGTATAGGTAGAATATTTTAGGGGAAGCTTAGTACACAATTCACGGCATTGGAAGATCTTGTGCGGACTTGGAATTCGATGTGTCGTAACCTTCGTTTATCATCAGGATATCATGTGAAGAGCTAATATGGCTAGAATGGCTCTAGCCATACCTGAGAGAAGCTAGTACCACCGTGATGTGTGATCTTCCCTATCTTCAGGATACCTATGCGAAGGGCTACGACTAGAATGGCTATGGCCATACATGAGAGAAGCTAATACAGTACCACCGTGAGTTTGTCGTCCGCCGAAGAGAAACTACTAAGTTCTGAATCCGTTTTGCGGTTATTACGACGGAATCCCTTCGCCTTTCCACCCTACCTCGCTTGCAAAGACTAGCAGACTAGGTGCAATCTTTTGCGTTCAAGCCAGTAGTTGGTGGTTTCCGAAAGGCTGTGTCTGTCTCCTGCTCACCGAATGCGGTGATTGTGAACCTGAGACTCTGAGAGTACGCGCGCATGTATTTCCTTGCGTCTCAGACTTGAAATGATCTCTTGGCTGGGCAGAATTGAGAGGTCAACACCCTCCACCTGTGTTTCATAGTCGGATATCGTGTTAATCAGGTCATCAAGTCCGCAGTGATTCCAAATTTGCTCCTGATCTCTCCACTTAAGATAATTCTCTGGGCCTTCATATGCCGAGATTGTATCCGCTATGCTTTGAATCTTTTCGTGTGCTTTGAGGATGCTCCAAGTCTTGTAAGGCCGGCGTGGACGGGAGCTTATGTTTAAGGAGCTACCGAGAATAGATTTGCAGATGCCCCCAAGAAGGGCTTTACCGGTAGTATGTCTGATTAGCAATGACTCTGAGACGGGCCCTGTTTGAAACAAAAAGTGATTTAAAAAGAGGCGGGAGTAAACCGACTGTATTGGTGGCCGAAAGGTCGAAGAGAAAAAAAGGAGTAGGAATGATACTTACAGGAATCGCATTTAGGGTTACACTTGATACCTGTACTTAGCTGAGAGATCAGATCATACAGAGCCCCGAATATATCTCTAAGGCACTCTGTTCTTTGCCGATTGAGTTCATCTGTTTTTGGAGTCAGAAAACGGCAAAGCAGGCCTCGGAAAAGCCAATAACCCACCAAGGATCAGTGGTAGTATTGGCAGTCCCAGAGTGCCTATGGGGCCTATGTGGGAAAAGATGACATGATGGGTGCTTAATTGAAAGAGGACCTCGTCGCGAAATACGCCCGCGACACAGACCCAGCACAACCCGTCATCACTGGTTTTGCCCGGGGCCTGATTTTCGATAAGACTGATCCAATGTTTCGCCGAGAAATGCATGGCCTCATGACACCCGAGGTAATCAACAATACGTGCGATCTCGGTTAGGGTCTGGAGGTCGACGGTGTGCGGAACCAGGTCGGTTCTGGCGTGGATGACGTTCAAAATAATGGTCATCTCTTCCTCCTCGAAATCCTCGAGCACCCAGTGATATAGCCCATCGTCATGGATCCTAGTCTCAAGCCACGATCCACTCATCATGGCCTTGAAGTGCGGACAGACCAGTGCTAGGTGTTTAGACGAGGCCTTGAAGCGGCATTCTGGTAGAGCGACGGTCTTGTCACTATTGTCCTCAGCGTTGGGGGCCTTGCTTCGAGCCTTGCTAGATCCGGCCGCTTCATGCTGTGACTGAGCGAGATCGTCGGAGGATCTCCGCAAGATGATGAGGAGATCACCATCAGGATCTAGTATCGTGTCCTGTTCCTCCATAGTTGCCCTCGAGCTGGGAACTGCAGTCGAGATAACCGCTTGGCACTTACGTGAGAGAGCCTATTCAAGAAGCTTATGATGATGATTACGAAAAGGTTGCTTCTTGGATGATTTAGATACGAATCGGTGTCTGTGTCCGCATGATCTATCACGCAACGCCTACCTACACACCGTCTGACACGAAAAGTGGTTAGATATCACCGGCCCGGTACTATGGCGACTCACAGACCGCGACTTGGGTCTCTGGATCCTGAATTTGTCGTAGCAACAAGATTGCTGCGTACTCGCAGGTATCTGAAGGCCAAGTTGGGTATTTTACTCACGTGTCAAGTTGTGTATGCTGCTGAGCTGCTCGTATCGAATTGGCGTGCTGGTCAAGCGGGCGCCACTGCTACCGTCAAGATATGTGTCGAAGACGTAGCACTGGCAGCACGTAGTTCAGGAGTAGAAGAAGAGGCAGATTAGGTAGTAGGCCAGGTGAGGTTCTGTAGAAAGTCGAGGGTGTTCCGTGTTCATCTACGGGGAGGAAGAGCGTCTGCCGTGCCTGCCTCTACTTACACGTAGCTGGTCGGTAGGCACGGAGCACCGATGCAGAGAACCGTGACTACCCCTTTGGCACGAGCCACCTCGACTTGACGAAGGGGCTGCTGCTCTTCCTCCTTTCCTCCCGACGGCGGACGCAACATACTTACTGAAGCGAGACTCACAGAGCCACAGAATACAACATCAATTATGAAATACCCAAGCGGCTTTACCTTGGACCGTACCTGCCCCTTTTCCTACGTCGTACCTATCGTTAGTTGGAGTTTAGGGGTTACCAGTCTAGTACCGGCACTTATTAATATAGACACTCTCGTCCATCATCACATGCCAAAGTGATGGTCCCGGGTCCGTCTGACTAACGAACCTAGGTACTTCGTGGTAGGCCAACGCTGCTCGTCCTTGCCGTTTATTGACAAACCAATTCGCTATAGCTGAAACGAAAGTGCTAGTTAGGTAGGTTAGGTAGTATCTTATTGCTCTTTAAGAGATACCTCTTCGTGGGTTTCGTTACTTTGCATTGTTTCTTCTTCCTCCGGGGACCGGGGTCAGGATCGTAGGCACAGTACGGGTTCGTACGGTAGATGGAGCTACTTTGCGTGTTGCGTCATCGTGTGGCTGGTGAAAGTCCACACTAATATCGCTAGCTTCGAGCTGTATCCAGGCAGGCCACGGTTTCACCCGGATTGCAGAGAGGATCACTCAAATTCCTTCAGTTCCTTTGCATTATGTAACTCGGTCTACCGGAGAGCCACGGCTTTTGCACCAACCACAAGAGCGCCGTCCGAGCCTATAGCAGCTCCCTTCGAGCCGAAGATGGAGACCAGCCGTTGGTCCGGTCTACACGTCAACGGCCAGTCAGAAGCCGTGGCGCCCATTCTCCCGAGGCCTGGTCGGCCGCGCCGGCCGACGTAATTGCGTTTACATGGAAGAACGACGTAGCGCGTGGGAGATACCCCATTCCCTGCTGATCTCATGAGCAACGCCATGTACACTTTTCTGACTCATGGTTGTGTTGACGTAGCTTTACCGACCTTTGCCGAGCTACGACTCCCTCCCTAGCATCGCCTAATGGCCTAGGGGAAGTGTGTGACTAGCCGAGCCATGTCGCGTTGAGAACGGGAGAGAAATGCCGAGGTCTATTTTCCTTGTTCACTACATAGTAGGCATCTCGAGTCCCAGGGCGGGGGTGAAACCTTTCAATACAATACCCCTATTTCCCACCATCTCTTTGTCCAGTTCCTTTCTTGTGAAGCCTCTGATACCGTTCCAAGCTGTGTTGCTAAAGGAATACCGAATACAAGGCGCTGGGCTGAGACTCTCGTGGTTCCCCGAAGAAAAAGGGATAAAGAGACACAGGGAAAAAAGACTATTCTAGGAGCTGGACTACACACCTCTTGCTACGTTTATAGCATAGCTACATTGTGCTTCCCGTCAAACGAGCTTCTCCATTGACCATGGCGTCCAATAACATGCTCAGCACGGCTTCCGACCCAGATCTCGAAGATGCCCTTTTCGCAAGCGAAGTCGAAGCCGTGAAGAAGTGGTGGAGTGACTCCAGATGGAGATACACCAAGAGACCGTTCACAGCCGAGCAGATCGTCTCGAAACGAGGGAATCTGCCAATCCAGTACGCAGGCAATGCGCAGTCTAAGAAGCTGTGGAGAATACTTGAAAATAGGTTCAAGGTAGATGAACCTGCACAAGCCAATATGCATCGCCGTGGTATAATGCTGATTACGACGTAGAACCGTGATGCTAGCTACACTTACGGCTGCTTAGAACCGACGGCGGTTACGCAGATGGCCAAATATCTGGACACCGTATACGTCTCGGGCTGGCAGTCATCGTCTACAGCCTCAGCATCTGATGAACCAGGTCCTGATCTAGCTGACTACCCCTATGTGAGCGAAGGAGGCGTCGTGATCCCCTGACCGAGGCTAACTGAGAAACAGACTACCGTCCCGAACAAAGTGAAACATCTCTTCACGGCACAGCTTTTCCATGACCGGAAGCAACGCCAAGAGCGCCTCAGCACACCCAAGGCCGCACGCTCAAAAGTTGCCAACATCGACTATCTCCGCCCCATCATCGCCGACGCTGACACCGGCCATGGCGGCCTAACAGCAGTGATGAAGCTGACAAAGCTGTTCATCGAGAACGGCGCGGCAGGCGTGCATATCGAGGACCAAGCCCCAGGCACCAAGAAATGCGGCCACATGGCAGGCAAAGTCCTAGTGCCCATCAGCGAGCACATCAACCGACTAGTAGCCGTCCGCGCGCAAGCCGACATCATGGGCACCGATCTCCTAGCCATCGCGCGAACCGACGCCGAGGCAGCAACGCTAATTACAACAACGATTGACGCGCGAGATCACGCCTTCATCACCGGCTGCACAAACCCGAACCTCCAACCCCTGAACGACCTCATGATCGCCGCAGAGAAATCCGGCAAGGTCGGCGACCAGCTACAGGCCATCGAAGACGCATGGCTAAAACAGGCGAACCTCAAGCGCTTCGACGAGGCCGTTGCGGACGCAATCCTGTCCTCCCGCACGCTAACCGGGGACAAGGAGGCGTTGGTGAAGCAATACACGGCGCGCGCGAAGGGTAAGAGCAACACCGAGGCGCGCGCCATCGCGCACGGGATCCTCGGGTCTGACGTCTATTTCGACTGGGATGCTCCGCGCACGCGCGAGGGGTATTACAGACTGAAGGGCGGCTGTGATTGCGCGGTTAACCGCGCTATTGCTTACGCGCCGTACTGCGATGCTATCTGGATGGAGAGCCGGCTTCCTGACTATGCGCAGGCTAAGGAGTTTGCGGATGGTGTCCATGCTGTCTGGCCTGAGCAGAAGTGAGTTTGTTTATTTCCTTTCCTTTGCAGCATACCTTGTCTCCCCGAAACTAACGTGGTACTGTGATGCTTCTTGGGGAATACTACTGACCGCTCGCGTAGACTAGCATACAACCTCTCGCCGTCGTTCAACTGGAAGACAGCGATGCCGCGCGCGGAGCAGGAGACGTATATCCGCCGGCTCGCGGCGCTGGGATACTGCTGGCAGTTCATCACGCTAGCAGGCCTGCACACGACGGCGCTGGCGGCGGACCGGTTCGCCGCGGCGTTTGCGCGGGACGGCATGCGTGCGTACGGCGAGCTTGTCCAGGAGCCCGAGATCGAGGCCGGGGTTGATGTTGTTAAGCATCAGAAGTGGAGCGGGGCTAACTATGTTGACGAGCTTCAGAAGATGGTCACTGGCGGGATTAGCTCTACTGCTGCTATGGGGAAGGGGGTTACCGAGGATCAGTTCCATTGATTGGATTGGGGGATTGGTTGTTAATCCTGGGGCTATGCGGCGACTTCAGGGGTAGGTAAATCATGGGATAGGTATGTTCGTGTAATTATCAACCTTGTTGATGGTCGGTTACATCACATACGGTACTACTTATATAGGTCATGATAGTCGATATCGAACGGTTCTTTTTATCATGACGTGTCTTTTGCCTCCAGGGGAGCACGAAGAGCATGCTTCGTGCTTGCGAGCAGTGCCTTAACAACATTGAAAACGAAGGGATTGGGTTCAAAGTGAAAATATCTCTAGCTTGTTTATTCAAGACGTCCCTGCGTCGACCAAACCAAGTGACATTAGTCCGAGCCACCTCATATCGCGTCAATAAATCCCACATGAATATATCATCTCACCTCATCTCATCTCATCATAATCCGGGAGAAAGATACCAAATCCCCACCCATAACCCAATACCACGTACCCAAACGCCATAAATGCCAAGTTTCACATCAGAGACATGGCCTCTCGTGAAATCCTCTAACTCACCACCTCCTCCCGATCCCTTTTTACGACGTGCTGGTAGTCTGCCGTGAGCTCCTCCTCATCGATACCATAGTGTGTCAGGCCGTCCCGGCCGCTGAACCAGCCCATACCGTACGTCTTGCCAAGCTTGTCGAGCTCGTCAATTTTCTCGCGCATCTGCGCTTTTGTGAACTCGGAAGTGCCGACGAAACTATACAGCATCTTGGATTGGTGTATGAAAGCTAGCACGCTAGCGATGGTGCTGGGCTGGCGTGGTAGGAATGGGCGCCGTCGGTAGACGAAGACGATGATCGTTGTGACGCAGAGATAGAGGAGGATGACGCCTGTTAGCGCCAGCGTGGTGACGAATATGACCGCCGCCTCAGACCCGCTGCCCAGCTCCTTGCTGAGTACGTCGTCGTTGTTGATCTTGATAAAGTCAAGAAATTCCTTTCCTCCGATCAGAGATAGACTCGTCGCGAGGATGACGAGGGCTTCGACGAGAATCGCGCCTAAGCTGACGAGGAAAACGATCCAGTGCCGGTTGAGGAAGCCGTGGATGGCCGTGGTGGCGAAGGACATTGCGGTGTAGTCGAGGATAAGCGTCTTGGCGGGCGCGTGCCGCCTCGTCAATATGTAGTATGGTTCAAATATGCGAATGGACGTTTCAAGACTCCCCCAGGCCAGCTTGATACAGACTGCCAAGGCCGTCACGACCCAAGGCGCTTTGTGTATGATTATGCTGGCCCGTGTGAATAGAAAGACCAGCATGAGAGCGAAGAATAGTACCAGCCCGAAGATGAAGGGTATGCAGCCTTCTTTCCGGAGCATCAGGGGATGCGGATTCCCCGATAAATGGGGGTTCTTATACTTATTCGTTTTGCGGGTGCCCACCAACATTAAGTCCTCTGAAAATATCGATGAGTTTCGCAATTCATATCGTCGGTTCTTTAATTTGTGGTGTATGTTCTTAGGCTTGGCAGTGTCCATGTCTTTAAAGTCCACCATAATGTTACTGACGACTGTCATCGACGCAAGCCCGGCGATTCCTTCGACATCAGCTACCAGTCCAGAGCGCCGAGTCGTCAGCTGATAAATTAAGCCACAGCCTAAAACGGCGATCACGAAGAATGTGATGGTAAGTAGGCGTGAGACGACAGCGCTTACGGTGATCACCTTCACTACATTTGGATTCAATAATTGGGTGCTGTCGGGAGCGAAGATGAGGGCGGCAGCGCCGAGGATGGGCACCAGAAAGACGGCGAGAAAAGTTGCAACTGAAGAGGTAGCGACAGTGAGGTGGCCCCGAGGTGAAACGAAAAAAAACAACCTCATGAAGTTGAACGAGGTAGCATAATCCGCGTTGATCGACTCCGCTAGCAGCGCCCCCCCTTCTCGAGACATTTGATAGAAAACCTCCAGACGCCTGACCTCGGAGTCTGCAATTTGCCATAAAACACCATAGGTCACGGCGATAAGCGTAGGAACATATTTGAAGACGGCATACGGTCCCGGGTCAAAGTCTTGAGTGTTTTTGAAGTGAAACAATCCGCCGGGGCCTGTTGACATTTGGTAAACAAGTTCTTGTATAATACCAAGAAGGATTGATAAAATGACCAGAAATAACAGATATGGCCATCTCATGACAAACGGCTTCCAATTGGACGTTGGGTAGAGTATCTGTTTCTTGGGAGGTAATGACGCGGCGTGGTCTTCGCCCCGGTGGGCAGTTTGCGGAGCAGTCACTGAACTGAGGTCGGCATGTACAGGTTCATCCACAATCACCTCGTCAACATCTTCTCCCTTGCTGGCTTCCTCCTGTCCGACACTTTTCCAACTTTGCCTGAGATTGAAAGCAGTTGCTCTCTTCATTGATGATGACCGAGTAAGGCTTCGTGCGGAAGAAGGAGGCGGGGAGGTGAGCTCCTCTCCTCTGATAACTGTGCTTGGCACGTCTCCTTGGCCGAGGCCTCCAGTCAGTTTACCACTAGCTTCCTGCTCCTGTAATGACCTCAAAAATTCCTCGTCTAGCATAGCCATGGGCCCGGAAAAGGAGGTCATATCGACAACGGGCTCAACAGGTTCCTCTTTCGGAACTGCGCTATATGACTTGGAATGACTGGGTGATGCTGTAGCACTGAGCGCTGACATGTTGATATTTTCATCTTCGAGTATTGTATCTTGCATTCGAGCACGGAAGCTTTTGAAACGGCCAGAGCTCAAAGGGGGCGACGAAATGGGCTGGTATCGCGCGCTGTTGTTTAAACGGAAAGGAATTAACGACGGCCCTCCTCGAAGCCATTGTTGCTCCGGAGAAGAACCCTTCGGCGATGGGAGCGTCGGTGGCTCGTAAAGGGACTGAAGAGACACAAGTGATTCACGCCCCTGGTGAGGACCCGGCGAGTCTGAGCTATCCGACAGGTTCGATACTTTGTGCCTCAAAGTCTGGCCGGAGTGTCGCCTATAAGGATCGCTCGAGAAATAATTACTCGAGGCCATGGCCAATTACAGCCGCCTCTCGTTGGGCAAAGGCTGGAGCAAGGACGAGGGCGCGATGCTAGGTTCTCGGCAGCCTTGACAGTGGGCGCGGCAGTCGTGCTTTCGGAGTATAGAGGCGCTGTCCTATATTGAATAGGTAGTCTTGAACAAGCCTCTAGTTTGCGCTTGTGAATACGACTTCGGAATACCATGAGCCTCGACTCCTCCTTCACTGTCGAGTAGCAACACTGCTATGTCTACCCGACAAGACCTGAAATGTGAATCCCGACGTTTCCTTGCCTTAATTGGAGTTCTCTTTTAGAACATGCCGTATGATAAGTAGGATACGCTGCTGGGTATTTGAAAAGACGGGATGTTAAGCGACGGCCCCGGGCCATTTACACACGACCTACCTACCACTTAATGTTTGGCAGCCAGCACACACGGAAGATCTTCCTGAATGGCGTAACGTAATAAATTGCGCGGGAAACAAACTGTTTGGAGGCCAACACGCCAAACGGCCCAAAGACGGCAAGTCGGTCTGCATTAGACCTTCGGTCGGGAAGAGAGTCGACTCAGCGACCGCTCTTCTTCGTCAGCCCATCGTGGGAAAGATCGTTAAATGAGGAGTCAGTGACGGCCCCCAATGATACCCTCCTGACCTCCAGAGCAGCCGACGTCTAGATGAGTAAACCGGGTAGATATCTACCGTAGCCGGGGCTTACCGAGAGGGATCGGCGGGAAGCCTGTGTCATAGAGTTACATGGCGCGTTACCATCTCTTCTAGGCCACCAGCTGTTGTCGGCCAATAGTGGAACTTAGTGAGTGCCCACGACACTTCCCCTTCTAATACTGGTGGTTATAGGCGGGATGGCCGACAAAGGTTTGTGGCCTACCTGACGCTGAGGATTGTCCATGTGGCTGGTTTAGTGGGGCTTTGAAGCTGATACATGCTTTTGATTGGACAGGTCATAGGTTTTAGTGGTCCCCTCGTAAGGTCCGCGTTTTCACCACCGCCACACTGCAAGCTGACTGCAACAGTCCTCCTTTCTGACGCTCGTTCTTACGCGACCCCCATCTACCTAGACCCCAATAAATGACGCTCTTCACACTTTTGCCCCATGGTAACATGCTGCGCGGTGAGAACTTCAAGACTTGTCCAATGCGCCTAGAGTCCTCAGCTTGATGATTTGCTACAAGATACCAGTCCCGAATATTCCTAAGCGAGAGAGGCTGAGCCTATCTGTAGGGACTAGTATCTCGCGACAAGTGAAGATGCCCTCGACGCCGATTTAAATATCCAAGTTTCGATGGGGATAATATCTGGGTAGCGGCGGTTAGACGGTTTAAAGTCAGAATGAATGCGATTAATGACAGCCATATCCTCATCGGTCAGTTCAATCTCCTTGGCTCTCACATGAACAATTGTAGTGGTGCCTGGGATAGGGATAATACTGGTAGACCGGCGGCCATTTAGTGCTCTCACCCAGCTGATGGCGAGCTGGGCAGCTATTCTTCCTTGTCAACTCCTCTACCTGGTAGACCAATTTGACGTTGTTTTCAAAGGTTTCGCTGGGCGGATATGTTCTTAGGAAGCTAACCCCCGGGATATCCTCATAAGCCTTGAGCTGACCCGAGAGGAACCCGCGACTTACCGGAGGCTCCTCAGGGGATCCGTCGGCCTTCCGGGTCGCCTGGCTCATTCCTCCCTGGTACTCACGACAAACTTATCGGCATCTTCCGGATACTTCCCAAAGTACCGATCTAGAAGGACTATATTGTTATATTCAGGCGTGCCATAAGACCGGTCGCCATTCCAGAAGATATTCCCTCAGACATTCCCTCGGTTTATAGCCTCTCGCACAACCTCCATTACCTGCTCTTGCCGGCATGTATTCCGTCAAGTAAAGGCCATCAAGCCAAGGCCTGTCGGTTTGACCTCTTTGTATAGAATTCGAACCATCGTGTGGCAATGTCGGCCCGTATTTTGAAGACGAAAAGTTAAGTGTGCGTCTCTATTATAGAATTAAAAAAATCCAATAAGTTTGCCCCGCTGTGTCGCAGGCCGTCGAGACTCGTCTGTTTATCTCTTGGCCACCAATGGTCAAAACGCGAAGCTGGTCAAGGCGCTGTGCATCGAATCCCTGTTGGACACTCTGACTTGAATGATCCATATTATTCAAGTTCCTCTGCGGTATACTCGCTGTCTGAACGGACGTAGGGACTCCATTCGGACACGGCATACCGCTTGCGGCTTTCCTAGGTTTGGATTAACCTAGGAAACTTCGTCGGTGCGGGTTAGAGAGAGATATACGCATATCCAACTCGACTTGCCTGTCATAGTAATGACAGTCTAGTTCATTATCTGAAGTTTGGCCACAATGGCAGGCATGGCAGGCATTTTCTGATGTTGGCGGGGAAAGCCGTTACGCTACATTTGTGCGATCATGGTATGTATGATGGTTCGCAGCCAAGCTTAGGTGCCTACCCAAGCTACTCAACTCATGGGCTAAAACTCCCGTACTCACAATGGGGTATCTAGGTGCCCGTTTCGCGTACGCTATACGTACGAGCAATTGAAGAGGTATAGACACTATAGCACCTACCTAGAGTGTTAA
Source organism: Xylariaceae sp. X802 (assembly GCA_028637635.1). Lineage (NCBI taxonomy): Eukaryota > Fungi > Ascomycota > Sordariomycetes > Xylariales > Xylariaceae > Xylariaceae sp. X802. Next base: position 116,556 of record JAJFDH010000036.1, on the reverse strand, counting down.
GTCACCCATAGGAAGGAAGACTGTCAAGATCCAAGGAGATAACGGATTCGGTCAAGCGGTATTAAGCCGCAACTTGGCCGCGCGGTTATGTCCGTGTCTATGCACGTCACAGCCGAAGAGTATACTCACCGGAAGAGGTAAGGAGTCAAACATGGTAAGAGAATGCAGGGCATGTTCGAGTCTCTATTAAGGTAGCGGATTCCATCCAGCAACGTTAAGCCACAGGGCAGCCGCTCGATTAGGTGTGTAGGGCAATTAACTGGTGTCACGATATTTGCTAAGCGTTTTCGCTCAACCGCGTCACTTTCAACTTGGAGACTCACCATCATTCATATAGCCCTATAGACAAATGGCCCTGTCAGAATATTCTACATAAGATCAAAGGTGAATAGGTGAGCAAAGAGCTAACCCGATCTCCTCATCGATGATACTGTGTAGACTATCTGGAAGCGCAGGCTGCAAGTCACCACATCATCCGAACCGAGTCACTGTCATTGTCACGGCACAAGTTGACCGAGGGCAGAGAAACTCAGAATCTTCGTTGCAAATTTCGGATGCGTGCGGCGTGTCAAGGAACCAAATGAACAGGGAAAGTGACGCAGAGTGCTGAAATGGTAGATAATTCTCTGCCCAGACGGGAATGCTGTGCGATGGCAAACTGCCTCATCTCGCTGGACTCCCTATGACACAGCAGAGCTGGTACACGGCCTGCAGCATTCGAGATATATCGGCTTCGATCTTATGATACCCGATACAATGACTAATGCGTTTGCTCGATGGGCAGAAGACCCTCACAGCTCCTGTCGGGCTGATTTTACGCGCAGAATAGGTAGTGCATACCTACTACTTCCTATTTAAATGGCTACGCCTCTGACTTTGGTGATATGACGATTACATTGGACGGGGTCGTCACCGCTGTATCATCATCAGTCTCGCTGACACGGCAGCCGGAGATCACCCCATCAGAGCAATGGCGATCTGTCGCACATGGACACATGACAATCTCGAGTTGCACTTTTCGGCGGAATCCAGTCGCCCTATTGGGATACGTCTTAGCGTCCCACGATTCTTCCGAATTCCCCTAGCGGTGTTATGTCCTGCTTCGCCCTATTGGACCTCCGGCGTCGAATAGACCCATCATGGCAGTCGCTGTGAATTATCCCGTTCGTGTCATACTAGCATTCGGGTGTGAGTGCCATAGAGGCCCTCTAAACGGGCAAGGGGTTATTCCTAGGTACTTCATTTCAGCCGTTGTCGAGGGGCTCCCATTACAGCCACTTTCGTTGCTTTCGACGTGCAATTCTTCCTTGCCGTAGAAGCAATGTCGAACAGGGACGAGAAGGTAGGGTCTATGATAATGTCAGAGGAGGAAAAGCGGTACTTTCGTGCCCTCCTCGCCTGGGAACCCAACAATGTCGAGGGTCTGGCGAGAAAAAGGTCCGGACCCGAACGAGCACCAGCAGGCCGATTTCGATTCCTGATTCTGGGATCCGAAGGTTGCGGTAAGACAGCCATACTCACGAGGGTAAGTAAGCTCCTAGTGACCCTAATCGGTTTGCCATATCTTATAACACGTCTGTCAAGCTCTGCAACGGCAGCTTCACTGGCGAGGGCCAGCCCCCTAACCCGGATTACGAGCGAGGATGCCAGCGACGGATCGAAATCAAAGGCGAGACGTACATCGTCGATGCCCTAGAGTTAGCACCCAGCCAGCTTTCCGAAAGAGAGTCCGTCCAGCACGCAGTTGGCATTACAGAAGCCGCGATACTAATGTATGATATACGATCCCGCGACTCCTTCGTCGCAGTCCAAGATCTATATCAACGAATAGAGGAAGCACTCGTCGAGGATAAGCGCCCGTATTATGGGTTAATCCTAGTCGGCAATAAGGCGGACAGCGACAGCGACGGCAAGAAAGCCAGTCGGCGAAGGGTGACCGAAGGCGAGGGATACGAATTAGCACGCCGTATCGGAGGGCCCCGTACCCGATGCGCATTCCGCGAGACATCCGCGCGGACGGGCGAGAATGTGGATGGCCTTTTCGTGATCTTGGGCAGCGAGCTGCTTCGAATGCGTCGACTCTCACAACAACGGCGGGAAAGGGCTGAAGATGACCCCAGGCGCGTGGTTATAGGGCAGACGAACACCCAGGTTCCAGATAAATCACCTGGTAAAGTGGCCAAGAGACGGATTTGGTCTCGGCCTTGGTTTCGGACGCACACCTGATGACGTGGCTTAGGAGGCCGTGTCTGCCCGGAACTGGAATGGGTCTCCTTATCAAGCAACACGGGTTTATTTTCATGCTGATTTCTGGCGGAAGTACACGAGGACTTTGACTTGTAGGGTTCTACGAGACATTACTTATGATAATGGAAGCGGTGCCGCGGATGAGAGCAAATGACCTCATGAAGTCGATGGGAAGAATGACAAGTACTGCTTAATTCGAATCGTCCCCCATGTCTGTGCCGATGCGACGATGAGCATGACAGTCTAGTTTGTTCGTGATTCGTTCATATCACTTATGAATAGCACTATTATTGATGCCGTGTAGTTAGTATACCGCCGTCAGCAAGGGTGCGCCTCCTATAACCGTTGCAGAGACCGAATTATATACCTGGTGGACAACCCCGTCGGATGGCTCAAACATCACACCACCTTGTTTTCTCTCTCTCTTCACCGAAATGGAATCTCCTGCGCCGGGGCGTGCTTTGGATAATGACACCCCAGGTCACCGAACCACACCGAGGAGACCACAGCCTTGTGCTGACATTTCTCGGGGCTTTTGCGATCACGGGGAACTGGGATCATAGAAGAGACGCGCGCTGATCTTCTCCTGTAATAGCCTCACCGGTGGATCGTGACGTCTAGTCGAAACTCGTAGGGTATAGCGAAAAGAGGTATTGAGGTCAAGTCAGGAGGCACGTGTGTCTATTCACTTTCAGTTATAGGGAAGCAACTGATGAAAAAAGGATGGTATGAATGTCACATGCAATACCCGGCTGACTAGAATAGAAGTAAAGATCTTGGAGAACGAGAAAACTGCCGTGAGTAATGAGCGAAGGTGTCGATTCTGATCCTGGTACTGATGTCCCTTTGTCCAAGACACCTCATGACCCCATATTAGTTATTCATGTATGCCTTCTACAGGCTCACATGAGCTCTAACATCTGCGACTTGACTATACCTAACTTCCTGTGCTTAGGCACCCAAACACCACGCTCCGCTTGCAAAACGTTTAGTCAAATGAATATGCGTCTATCCTTTGCGGTCGGCGTGTTCCCCTAGTTGGTCAATCTCTTGGTAATAAGTGGCGCTATGCTGCTATGCTGCGATCGCCTTCTTGGTGTGGTCATATGCGATGTGGGTAAGTAGGTCCCCCTATTTCCTAGGTAGAATGCACACATTCCACTTGAACAATCTGAATTCCAGATGGAGTCTGCCATCATGAGTTATAGGTGCCACAAACTTCATGGGCGGATAATTGGTAACTTGGTGGAGGTAAAACACAAAGACAATGGATACGCACGCTCATACGTACCGGCTGGCCCCTCAAACATCCTTGGGCCAACTTTAACAGGTATCAAGCTTGGAAGATGCTAGTAGCAGGAATGTCCCAATACCAAGACGCGACACCCATCGCAATAACGCTCGTGCTTAATGCCATCAAAAAGTTCACTTCGTTGTTGTCGAGTAGATCCCAGCCAGTCTCTACGACACGGGTAGGCATATTGTCCCCGAAGCTGGGTTTGCGATGTTTATTCTTCGGATCGTAGCGGTTGTCATTTGGGGCGTTTTCGTCAACAGCTGGTGTGTCTTCAATTGCATTTGCTCCCTCTCCGCTGACGAGCTTGGCCGTGAGGCCTGCGGACTTGTTGATCTCCTTATCCGTTACGGAGGCGAGGACACGCACCCCTCCCTCGCCTTCCACAATTTTCCCGGTTCGCACGTCTCGTACACTTCTCTGGAGCCAGCCTCCCAGAAAGCTGTCCAGAAGGCTGCCAAGCGCGCCCAGGAGGGTCATGCTCCCCGCAAAGATTAGTTTCTCGGACATAGACCAGGGCTGGCCGCCTCCGGCGTTGCCGCTCGTGTGATCACCACACATGGGTAAGAACATCATGGATGTCGTGACGATGATCATTGACCCCAAAAAACCAGCTACTAGGCCCCATATTGTGACACCCCCATTGGTGCCTCGGGGAACCTTGCGTAAAGTAAGCGACGTGATGAGCCTGGGCTCGGTGCGAGATAATATGCCAAGTTCAGAAGAGAACGTGTCGGCGCACACAGCGGCATAATTAGCGATAATACCAACGACGAGTAGATCGCCTTTCCAGCTATAGCAAGAGGTGCCCTCAGGGGTTTCCCCATTCAGAACAGCCTCGCGCCTCCGGCTCAGTTGATACGTGTGCAGCAGAGACAGAATGGACGCCACTAGGGAGTTGGCAAGAACTCTAAGAGGATCTGGGGATTAGAAATTACCGGTAACGGTAAAGTTTTCGGCTCCATCTTAAAGGAGGTGGGGAGCCCTCGGGAATACATACTGCACATGCGTTCGGGGACCCTCGCCGCCGGAGCTACCTTGCGCTGATAGAGTCAGACTGGCTTTCACATCCTTCTTGATGGCTGTGGCGCGAGTGCCAGCCAGGAAGAAGACGATAAGCAGCACGAAGGGTAGGTTCCATGGATGAGCGGCGTGAACCACGGCTGTTAGTGCAGCCACCACCATACCGAATGGTGTGAGTGATTTGTGCGAATGGGCGCGATAGACGAGCGCAAGCGTCGCCGGCACTGCGATGATGGCCCTCATCTGGTCGGTATAGCTAGCTAGATACGCATTGAAGGACTGCTACTGGGAAAGCGTAGCATAAGCCGGCGATGAGCGTGGTGTTTTCACGCAGCGATTTGGTCTACCGGTACCGGTACCTATGCCTTACGTGGTGATGCACGGGGCCGCTTATCGATAGCTATCCACCAGCTATGCAATATATGGGATATGCGTGTAAAAGGCTGCACTCTTACAGGGGTAGCCTCGGGTGCATCGACACGTACGCGTACTTCTTACGTACGTCCGCACATCATCTGGGATTGTCGGAAGTTTGTTGAGTTTGTGGTGAGCATTGCGATGCCGAGATGCGTGCTACGGGCAGTACTACGTTATATTGTAACGATGGACTGTTTAGCTGCGTACGTGAGACGAGTCGGTCACGTGCAAATCTCAATCTCAAGCCTCTACCATCCGACCGTCGTCGTCGACCGAACAGCTCACAGATTCCTATATGAGCTTCTGACAAATTCTTTCTTTACCTAGGTGATGATTATGATTCCACTGGAAAGCGCTCACGCTAGGTTTCTCTTACTCAGTCGATCTCATAGTCGTCATTCGCTCATGGTGAACTGCAATCAAAGTATCCCTTGCCCAACCCCATGAGACTTCTCAGTTCTGTGACGGTTATTCCGCAGGCGTTCTAATCGGATGTATGATTTCGGCTTTCTCTTCTTTTTCCTGTTCTATCACATGCAAAAGTTTAAAGATAACTTTTTCCTTGCTACCAAGCAAACGTGCTGGCGGCTGATATCTTCTTCAGATTTACATTTTAAGACTCGATAATTATTCATAACCAGGACTTGCATAGAACAGTGAAATCAACGGCAGGGGGTCTCTAGACTCGGCGATTCAAGCGTCCCACCGATGGCTTTGAGCGTGTATGATCTTTCGCGACCCAATACAGACCCCATGTCCTTTCAGCACTTTTGATTCTATTGATAAGGACTTTCGGGTTGTCGCTCAGCTAAGCCTTACCGACGACTGCGGAGTGTTTGCATGATTATCACCGACTTATTACTCATGAACGCACCGACGGTATTGAGAAAGACCCATTTTTAAAGAACTACCTTATCCGCATACTTGGTCTCAAAAGCAGACGAAAACCATATTTTGGAAATATGAAGGGAAAGGGACATGAACGGCCACGCTTGGTTTGGCCCTGGGTATATTACCTATCATATCAGAACGGAGTCCCGATTTTTATGGTGTCGATCGAGTTCTGGATTTTCTTTTGATCAGGACTTATTAAGGTTATGTCACTGGTTAGTGCCATACCAAGGTCCAACCCCGGTGCCCAAGTTTGCGAGTGCCGGTAACATTCAATCAGCGACATGAGACATTCATGCCAGAATTATGACAGACGAATATCCTCGATGTTAACGTGGGTCGTATTTGCCAACCATCTAGAGACTTATCACAAAGTATACACAGGTATTCTTCCAATTTCCCAAGGGGGAGATTTGGTGATACACTGGATACCGGTAACCGCAAGACAGTCAACATCGACGATACAGCCGCTGCAACACACACGCGTCAATCTTTTATCGTTACCTCCATCAGACTACAGTTCGCTGAGTAATAACGCAATGCAGCTTCTACCCTGGAATATGCAGGCCGAAAGAAGCTGCCAAAGGATATGCCGCGATACGGGGCCCGATATTCGTCTCAACGAATGAAACCCGGCCTGGCCAGCTCGGCCAATCTGTCTGATAGCTGATACTTGGTTAAGTAAGTTTCGACTAACAGACGGGCCGTTACCTCTCCCCATCAACTCTTTACTTGGTAATTACGTGTCGTCGGCGGTATGGCGTTGGGCTTTGCTTATGTCGGTCACCTTGAGAATTGAATCGCTCGTATATGTACGAACGCGAATTTCTACCATATCGGAGCCTGTTCGTTTACCAACATATAAACCGACTGCGCCGATTCAACGAGTCGTTATGAAAATACAAGGAGTCAATACGTTTCCGAGATGGCGTTCGATAGCTGGTGCTCGATTATGCCTCTTGGCAGCCTGTTTAGGCAGTGTGGACTCTAGACGATTCGTCGGTAGTAAGCAGTCATCCAGGGATTCTTCGTGCCGTTTTTCTGGTTATACGAAATCCCAATATACGATCGCTCTTCGCTGAGCCAGGTTATGTGGCCTTGCATAACTTGTATCTTTCAAGATTCGACCCTCTACGCATCGTAATTCCATGCAGGCTGCACAGTATGCAGCATTGACTTTTGTTTTTCGAAGCCCGCTTCCGACCGAGTGGCCGAGCATAGGTGTTGCCTCAGTCATGAAAGCGTATAAGAGTCTATGGACACAGCAGAACAGTGGATATCAAAGTTATCTACCTGTTATTATTGATATACATCGTAGGTAGGGTTTCCGATTTCCTCCTCAGTTTCCATGTATGGTCTTTTATTTCTCCATTCTCTCGTTAGCATACAATGTTCAAGGTACTCTCCGTTCTGTTCCTTGCCTTGATCTCTTCCAATGCTGTGCTGGCGGCGACAATTACCTATCATTGGGAGGCTACATGGGTATGGAGCTCGCCAGATGGCTTCGGAAGACCTGTTATAGGCATCAATAATTCATGGCCGTGTCCAGTCATCGAGGCGTCGGTGGGCGATACCGTGATAGTCCACCTCCTCAACAAGCTGGGCAATGAGACCACTGGCATGCATTTTCATGGGATCAACCAGATCAACTCGAACTTCATGGATGGCGCTGTCGGCAGTAGTCAGTGTCCTCTGCCCCCAGGTTATTCGATGACCTATAGCTTCACGGTACGTCAGAGGATTCCGGGCCACTTCACGCGCGCACGACGTATACTTACACGAAATTTGCGCAGGCAAATGAAGCTGGAACGTACTGGTGTGAGTAGCTTAGCCGGATTCGACTGTGCTATATGTGCTAATTCTCCTGTGCAAGATCACTCCCATAACATGGGCCAATATCCAGATGGCTTCCGAGGGCCACTGATTGTTCATAATCGGGAAGACCCCTACCTGGATGATTATCATGCCGATGTGATACTCACAATGTCCGACTGGTAAGCTCATATTATTGCTACCGTCGCAATGATCGTTAGATACAGCAGCCGAGACTGAGATGAAGTTAACCGTTTGAACAGGTACCACTACGAGTCGCCAACGCTTGTGACGAAAATGCTTCAACCCAACAACACGAAATTTCTACCGCCGCGACCAGATAGCGCCATAGTGAACGAGGGGAGTAACGGCCACATTTCTGTCGAACCCGAGAAGACGTACCGTATACGTCTCATCAACTTTTCAGCACTTACCGCTGCGTTCGTGGTGTTTAATGCGCTACAAATGCAAATTATCATGATCGATGGGACTTATGTGCAGAAAACTGCTGCGAATCAGCTGCGCGTCTTAGCTGGCCAGCGATATGATGTGCTACTTACCATGGGTCCCAGCGCTCTACAGAATTACCCTTACCTGATCGCATTAGATACTAATCCCGACTACACCGCGACAAACGCAAGCACTCCTATCGCCTACCATAATAACTTCACGGGCCAGCTGGTGAATGATCATCATGGGAATCTGAAGGGGGAATCGGTAGTCGAGACATTCTACCCTCAAGATGATTCGCTACTGCTTCCGTTTGACAACGAGCCTGCGTTCGGCCCTGTCACGAAGCAGTGGATACTTGACTTCGATTTCTGCCAAGATGCCAATGGATATCCACGGGCATGCTTTAACAAAACGACCTACATCGGCCAAAAGGTCCCTACGCTATACTCCGTCGCTTCTCTCGGCGAAAATAACACCGAGGTTGCCGCCTATGGCCAGGTTGGTGCGTTCACAATTGGATATGGGGAGGTGCTAGAGATCATCATCAACAACAAGGACGAGGCTATACATCCGTTCCACCTTCACGGCCATCAGTTCCAAATCATCGAACGCCCTATGAGCAACAAGGGCAGCTGGTCAGCGTCAAGCCCGAAGGTGATCCCCCCGACGCCAGTACGACGTGATACTGTTGCCGTGTTCGCCAAATCGCATGCCGTTTTGCGCATTCTCGCCAACAATCCGGGCGTCTTTCTGCTCCACTGCCACATCGAATGGCACGTTGAGATGGGTCTGACCGTGACCCTTATCGAAGCCCCTGAACGCCTCATGAATTATAAAATCCCACAAGACCATATCGACGTCTGCGAGGCACAAGGGATTCCAACCACCGGCAATGCCGCGGGTAATGCGCTCTGGGACGACACAGACGGCTTCGTGACCATAAATCCTACAACGTATATCGGGTAAGTTTGACTACGATGATTAAACCAGAGAACTCCGAGCGACTAACTATTCGTCACAGCGCTCTCTACGTCGATGCCCAAACCGATGCGGCGTCCGCCGCAAGCGCGACAGCCACTGCCGATTCTACGAAAACGAGCGACTCTTCCGAATCTACTATTACGTCTTCAGCTAAGAAACGGCGGGGAGAAAAGAAACCCAGTCATCATTGGTTAGAATAATTTCACTCCCTCAAACATGACATGCCTACCCTTCTAGATAGCACGGAGAAAACTCCACTTACGAGATCAGCCCAAGTCTGCGCACAAGGAACATAGAATTCACCGGCACAAGTGTGTCCCGCGGAATGTCTGATGTGGTATTGAAGCGCGTAGTTATCTTGGCTTAACGGTGGAGATTAATTGGTGAATCAGTGTGTTGTATACTATTGGAATCTTCGCGATCGGGAGCCCTGTGAAATATTCGATACAGATGGTTCATACCGGGGGGTGAAAATCGCGGATAAATAAAATCAGTTAGTTCGTCTAATAGCCCGTCGTGTTCCCTTTTGGCCGAGTAATCTGCCGAGGAATGCATATCGTATTTTTGAGCTATGAGATGGGAATCTTGGTTAGTGGAACCCATGTCTCACAGTGAGACTCTCTGCCCAGGCACACCCGTTGTGTCAGGAACGGACCTTTTAGCAGCCACTCGGGATTTGGGGACATGTGTGTCTTACTAATGACGCTTGCATCGGATCGGGGCGCATTGTTTGTCGACACGATGCGACATTGTAGGCTGTGTGCCGTCCGGTTGTAGATTCATAAGCAGGTTATCGCGAATTGCGATTGGCGGTGAGGCGGACATCGCATGCCGCAACGTGGGAAAACCACATGTAGAACTGGATGTCTGGAACATGTCGGTAGAAGTATAAGTGCTGGCATGAACACTCCGCCAAGAGCATCTGCCAAGACCGGGGCGTCTATACTTAGCAATAGTTCGCTGGTTCATTAATCTGGACTGGGGATTCTCGGATGACGTCTACGATCACGTTAGGACAGAGCGTCAGCATAAGGTGTTCCAATCCCACCAGGCAACAAAGTAGCATTTAGGGAGCGCCGGCAACGTTTCAATTACATAGCTGGGTAGAACAGTCGACCAGACTTGTCATCGTGGACGGTGACACGTCACCTCCTGCGATACTAAGGTCCTTCTGATGAAGGTCAGGATCGTAATTTGTATGTGGAATCATAACATGGCTCTCATTGTCAATGGTGTAGGCAAACACACTCGTTCGTGGATCTTCACATTCCATACGACAGCTCGTACTCTTTGAATATCAAGCTCCTCAGGGATCGTAGTCCATTAAGTCTTCTTTAATCCTGTATATATCCGTGTATATATGTAGCGCCCAGGTCTTCAATACGGTCGCGGAAACGAATATGTTGAGCGCTGTGAATTGCGGTCTCATCATATTGCTATAGTCTGCTCGATAGTTTACGTCAAGGCATGGGTGGTCAGAGGCCTAGGGGAACCTTGTCTCAGAGAAGTTGATTCCTCAGCCGGCCGCGAGGCATGGCTCTGATTCAAGCGCTGCCTGTACTGCAGCAGGCCTTGGCGTGACCTATTGATTGCTAATACCGAGAATAGTGGTTGTTATTGATCCATAAGTAGTATTAAAGTACGTAGCCGGCTTCGATGGCAAGAGAAATGGCGGTGCTCCGTCATCGAACGCCCCCTCAAAGGACTACCCGAGTTCCGGTGGATGCTATTCATACCAATAATGCGTATGTGTGTCATTCTCATATGCCTGGCTTGTTAGATGATCTTTGTTATGAATAAGAGCCCGTCATGGCGGAACCCGAGGGTGCCTAGTCTGAGGCCTCCGTGTTTGTTTTGCGAAGGTATTCGACAACAGGTCCATGAAATGGCATGTGAAGCTGAAAGAACCGAGTTTCGTGGCATATTGCCACAGAGCTCGACTAAGAAAGAGGGTTGCCTAGCGAATGCGAAGGGCTCGGGAGGCCGTGAGGGTAACGGTGGCCGCAGGCGAAGGCCACAAGGACCTTGCATTTTGACAACAGGATGTCAGGGACACGCGCAGGAGGCCGTGTAGGCATCTCGGACATCGGACAACTTACAAGTGTTGACCTGCATATCAAACCGGGGTGAGTCTGCACAATCACTTGCAGATATACCAGACATACCTAGGTATGGAGGAGCCAACGGATTCCCCGAGAGGTGCCGACTGGTGGTTCGGAGCTATCGGAGGGTCCCGAAGATCTCCCAAGACCGAGTCGGTGCGAGGAGGCAGTAGGGGGGCAAGCAAGACCGATGCACGTTCGTTGAACTTCAAACTCAACGCCGCGGACTGTGCGGTCGAGAGCCAGGCTTGCAGGAATGCGAGTATGTTCTGGCGCAAAATCCGGTTTGGGAAGCCCAGACTGCTGCGGGCCGCGTGTTGATTATACGCGCAAGGATATCGACAAAAAGGATGCATGATTCACGATGCGAGGAGAGAGGTAGGTAAACACATATTACTAGCAGTACGGCTAGTCGTGGAAATAGGAGAAGTTGGCGATGGAGGTCGCCAATGTATGCGTACAGTAGGTAGGTAGGTATTCCGTGGTTGAACCAAGTCCGTCTGCTGGCATCAGCTGCTGACAGATCCTATCAGCTGTCGGCTGCCCGACCTTTCCATTCTTTCCGCAGCACTGGCATTGTGGAGTCTGGACCATCGAACGTTGCGATTTTACTATGCAGCGACAGAGGGACAAGGCCAACGAGTTTAGTCAACTCACAAGATATATGGACGTTCCTCATATTGCTACTGGAAACAAATATCAATCAAAGGTTCGAAGTGAGGCTTCCTGATGCAAAGAGTATAAATTGAACATACTTAACGACGTACAGTACGAAGTGCCTATTGCCCATTGGCACGTTGTAGAAACTGTTTACCAAGTTCAAGTCTCGATTTAACGAATTGACGGCTCCAGACTAGCATTGAATTTGGACCTATCAGCTATGGAAGGTAGGTTAGGCACACAATGATGCCTCAGCTCAGCCTCGAATACAATGTTCTTACAGCATAGTTTTTCTATAAAAGCCCTTGCCTGACATACAGCTACCTATTGCAGACGTATAGTGCATATAAGTATTGACACGGTGCTACAAATGTCATGTATAAGTGGTCTGCCCATACATTATGTACGCAGTGCCCACTTTATAGCAATACGCATTACCGATGTACTGTGTATTATGCACATAACGCACATGCATATGTACGAGCTAATCGAAAGCATGCAGCTAAGGAGGACATCGCCCCACTCTTTGTGTAGCAGCAGCCACACTTTTCATCAGTGCGAAAAATAGTTGCAAGGACCTTCTCACCGAGACAACCTGCTACGCTGTGCTTGGTATGATATCACTCCCATTTACCACGTTCTTGAGCTACAGTGGCAACATCGGCGCTCACATGGCACTCTCTATCGCTGTCGCTGCAGTCGGCGGCATTCACGTTGCCCTCCTTGTAGGAAGGCTGTCCCTTTGCGATTATTTTGAGTGAGATCAGCCAGACCCCCGAGCCTCAAGTCCTGTTCCACCGTTGAAGGCCCTTGTGATCCTCTAAATGCGCCGTTACACGCGCCTGATGGGGGTATACTCTGTCCCCAGTCTAGCTTCATGTCGAATATAGCTACGACAGGGATTAATCTGCGTGGTGTAGGGTTGTGGCCGAGGATCTGTCTGGATCTGTCTGCGTCGGCATTCTCAGATTCGCTTCTGCTTTCGGACGATTCACACTTTGACGGTCCGGGCGTGGGGAATCCGCAACGCCAATCGGCAGAGTCGATACGCTCACTCCTTTAGTGAGACATAATATATTCCGTTGCGTGCCATACACACGAGTCTGGTTTCACTGCTCGTTGCTGAGTCGAGTATAGGGAGCAGTCGTGTGCCGTGTGGCCTGGAGAAACGGACATCCCCAACGGTTATCGCCCACGACCCACTTTGCGTGTACGCCCGGATTAGAATACGAATTCTTCCCTCTGCTTCATTGTCATCATACCCATGAGTTGTGCGGCTGCAGCTTAGTTTAGCCATGCACGATGCGCCCCTTGGCTAGCCGGCTATCAATGCATCCGTGGGCATATTGGGCATATTGGGCATATTGGGCATGTTGGGCAGATTATGGGCACGGTCCTGTCGAACGGGACTTGTGTGTGTCTTTGAGACTTTGCTGCCCTCTCGAATTTCACATGAGATACCCAAATAAGCTTACTAGATGTTTTATCACCCCATGACCCGAAAGTCTATCCTCTGTATACCAGAGGGACCTCGGCCGCCGATGAAGGATCCCCTGGCAAAGCCAGCTCAAGGATACCATGGGGGTGGATGTTTTCCCACACCCCGGATGCTTATCCCGGAAGTCAAAGATTCATTATATGTTTTTTATTCATTTCATTTCATCAGCGTCAATTGTTTTTGGTGAGCCTTGAGCCGCAACCGGTAGTATGTGGCCCGAGCGCCCTTTCGAGCCGAGGGATGTGTGAGTTAGACATATAAGTCAGGGAGTGACGCTCCTTTCCCAATGAACAAAGAACGCTCGATTCGCTCGAGCATGCCATCAACTCCAACATTGCAGAAAATAGGTACACGATGGCGGACCAGATGTCGTTTCTCCTCTTCGGGGACCAGTCACTAGACACGTACTGGTTCTTAGCAGACTTCTACAGACAGGGAAACCCTAGTGTTTTAACGAAAAGGTTTCTCGCCTGGGTCGGTGACGATCTAAGAAATGAGATTGATCGTCTGCCGCGGGTTGATCGACAAAAAATCCCGATATTCCAGACGCTCCAGCAGCTGAACGAGAAGTACCACCGACAAAGCATCAAGTTTCCGGGCATAGATAGCGCGCTGTTGTGTATAGCACAACTAGCGCACTACATCGAGTACGTTGAGATCATAGATCCCTCACTTGAGACGGCTTTTAACATCCAGAAAGCTATGCAGAGAAGCAACATGAAGATATCACCAGTCCCGAGAACACAAAATTATCCGGTCTTTGCACCGGTCTTTTTGCGGCGACCGCGATTGCCTCGAGCCCATCCCTCTCCTTGCTACTGCCCATAGCGGTCCAAGTTGTACTAATGGCATTCCGCACCGGATCTTACGTCGCCTCCTTATCTGAGAGGTTATGCCCACCGACTGAAAAGTCAGAGAGCTGGACCTACGTTGTTTCTTCAATGAAAGAAAGCGATGCTAGGCGACTTCTAGCAGATTTCAATCAGTCTGAGGTACAATGGACATCGCCGTGGCATGGAATACTCTGGTCTAACATTGCTGTAGGGAATTTCTGAGGCGTCGAAGGCGTACGTCAGTGCAGTATCCGCGAGTAACGTCGCCATATCTGGCCCGCCCTCAACGCTCGAGTCATTATTCTCCCGAGGCCTCTTTGAATCCAAGCCGACGCCTATTCCTGTGTATGGACCTTACCATGCCCCTCATCTACATGCGGGACACGACATTGGCCAAATGCTTGGGCTCAATGACGATCGGGTTATTGCTGCTCTGGCTGGATCCAAACCACGAAGCGGCGTGATGTCTTGTGTGACTGGCCGCAATTTCCCGGAGACTGATACGAGGTCGCTGCTCAAAGCCGTGGTTCATGAGATTCTGAACGAGCCCTTGTATTTTCACAATGCGCTTAACGGCAGTATCAATGAAGCATGCCAGTTTACTGGGTCCCGTATTCTGGTTATCCCGTACGGCCCAACCCATGCTGCAAGCACTCTGGCGAATACCCTTAAATCTAAGACCAATTTGGAAGTCGTCCTTCGGCCAGCTCCCCAGGTCACACGAGAGAGCAACAGTTCTCATATTGGAAACCATGGGCCCTCTGAACGGTGTAAACTGGCAATCGTTGGCATGGCCGGCCGCTTCCCCGATTCCGAGAGCGTTGAGGCGCTTTGGGACCTGCTGGAGAAGGGTATTGATGCCCACCGCGTGATCCCACCCGATAGATTCCCGGTTGATACTCACTACGATCCCACTGGTAAAGCTATCAACACAAGCCACACGCCATACGGAAACTGGATCAAAAACCCGGGTCACTTCGACCCGCGATTCTTCAATATGTCTCCCCGTGAGGCATTCCAAACGGATCCGATGCAAAGAATGGCGCTGATGACGGCGTACGAAGCTCTAGAGATGTCCGGATACGTACCTAACCGGACGCCATCGACGAGACTGGACCGGATAGGTACTTTCTATGGTCAGACTTCAGATGATTGGCGTGAAATCAACGCTGCCCAGGAAGTCGACACATACTACATCACGGGTGGTGTGCGGGCTTTCGGACCCGGGCGAATCAATTACTACTTCGGATTCAGCGGTCCTAGCCTTAGCATTGATACAGCATGCTCTTCAAGTGCTGCGGCGCTACAAGTTGCCTGTACGTCCCTGCGGGCTAAAGAATGCGATACTGCCATCGTCGGTGGCCTCTCTTGTATGACCAACTCCGACATCTTCTCCGGCCTTAGTCGAGGACAGTTCTTATCCAAGAACAACAACTGCAATACCTTTGACAACGACGCCGACGGCTATTGCCGAGCTGATGGCTGTGCGTCTATTGTTGTGAAGCGTCTAGAGGATGCATATACAGACAAAGACAATATCTTGGCTGTGATACTAGATACGCAAACCAACCACTCGGCCGACGCCATATCAATTACACACCCTCATGGCCCTACCCAGTCGGTGCTATCTGCATCTGTTTTGGATGAAGCAGGTGTGGATCCTCACGATGTTGACTACGTCGAAATGCACGGCACTGGCACCCAGGCCGGCGACGGAACAGAAATGGTTTCGGTGTCGAGTATATTTGCCCCTGCCGATCGCCATCGGCCGGCTGATCGGCCACTCTATCTTGGTTCAGTGAAATCTAATGTCGGCCATGGCGAAGCTGCCTCGGGCGTCACAGCTCTCGTTAAGGTCCTGATGATGCTCAAAAAGAACGCCATACCACCCCATATCGGAATTAAAAAGGAGATCAACAAGACCTTCCCCAAGGATCTCGGCCAACGAGGCGTGAACATTGCATTTCACAAAACACCGTTCTTTCGAAAAGACGGAAAGCCCCGTCGAGTCTTTATCAACAATTTCAGCGCGGCCGGCGGAAACACCGGTCTATTGCTCGAGGATGGCCCGCGCTACAAGAACGCGGCAGTAGACCCCCGTTGTCAGCATGTCATTACCGTGACTGCTAAGTCGAAGTCTGCCATGATTCGAAATGCGGAGGCATTAGTGCAGTGGATGGAAGAGAATCCCTCAACATCGGTATCCCATGTAGCATACACCACCACCGCTCGCAGAATCCAGCACTATTGGCGCATGAACGTGGCTGCCGGTAGTTTAGTGGAGGCCCAGGAAGCTATCAAGGAACGCCTTAAATCTAACTTCATCCCGGTCTCCCCAGAGGAACCCAAGGTTGCGTTCATGTTCACCGGTCAAGGTTCCCACTATGCCGCTCTGGGCAAAGAGCTATATGACTACTCTTCCGTCTTCCGCACGGCTATCCAGGATCTCGATCGCCTTGCACTTATCCATGGCTTCCCGTCATTCCTGCCTCTCATCGATGGCAGTGAACCTGAGGTTCAGAAACTGTCCCCGGTGGTTGTCCAACTTGGCCTGGCTTCGTTCGAGATGGCCCTCGCCAAGCTCTGGAAATCTTGGGGGATCCAGCCCAGCGTTGTTCTCGGCCACAGTCTGGGTGAATATGCTGCCCTACACGTTGCTGGCGTCCTCTCTGCTAGTGATACCATATACCTAGTCGGTGTTCGGGCGCAACTACTCGTAGAGAAATGCACCGCTGGTACGCATGCTATGCTTGCTGTCCAGGGTTCCGTTGATACAGTTACCAAGGCTCTTGTTGCTCGCGCTGGACCTACAGCCGTCGCATGCATCAATGGACCACGCGAAACTGTACTGAGCGGTAGCTCAACAGCAATTACCGATGCTGCTGAGCAGCTAGCTGGGGCTGGGTTCAAGTGCACTCAGCTCAAGGTTCCTTTTGCTTTCCACTCCACTCAAGTCGAGCCAATCTTGAGCGATTTTGAGAACCTCGCTCGTTCAGTTCAATTTCAAAAGCCCAGTGTGCCAATTATCTCTCCTCTGCTTGGCAAAATTATCGAGAACGAACCAATCAATCCTGAATATCTTCGTAACCACGCACTGGATCCTGTTAATTTCCTTGGTGGTTTGGTCTTCGCCCAAGAGTCCGGGGTGATTGACGAGAAAACTGTTTGGCTTGAGGTTGGCCCCCACCCAGTGTGTGCCAACATGATCAAGGCTGCCTTTGGCGCCTCCACCATTGCTGTTCCCTCTCTGCGGCGCAACGAGTCTACTTACAAGACCCTTAGCGCGACCCTATGCACACTTCATTCGGCGGGCTTGAATATGGACTGGAACGAATATCATCGCGACTTCGATAGTTCCATCCGTCTCCTAGACCTACCAGCGTATGCATTTGACCTGAAGAACTATTGGCTGCAGTACACAGGCGACTGGTGTATTACGAAGAATCGTGGTGCTATTACTGCCCCATCCGGGGCTATTGAGGCTCCTCCCAAGCCTAAGCTATCTACTACAACCGTACAGAATATCACCAAGGAAGATGTTAAGGGAGATATTGCGATCCTTGAGACGGAAACGGAAATGACGGAGGAGAACATGCGAAAGATCTGCTCCGGTCATCTCGTCAATGGCACCACACTCACGCCGTCATCACTCTATGGGGACATGGCTCTCACTCTCTGTGAGTACGGTTATAAGATCCTGCGCCCCGAGGCTCAGAATATCGGCGTGAACGTTGCAAACATGCAAGTCCCCAAGACATTGATTTTCAACTCCAAAGCCAAGAGTCAGGTCCTACGCATGCAAGCCAAGATCAATGCCGCTGAAAACACGGCTGAAGTTACTTGGAGCACTGGTGAGGGAACTAAGAAAACAGAGCATTCCAACTGCAAGGTTTACTTCGGCAACACTGAAGAATGGCTTGACGAGTTTGATCGCGTAAGCTACCTTATCAAGTCTCGCATCGACTCACTGAAAGCTGCCGAGGAGCGTGGAGAGGCCTCAAAGCTTGGTCGCGGTCTTGCATACAAATTGTTTGCAAGTTTTGTCGATTATGACCGCCGCTACAGAGGTATGGATTCTGTCATCCTCGACAGCGCGAAATGTGAAGCAACCGCAAAGGTCGTGTTCCAAACCTCTCCTGACGATGGCGTATTCCACACTGCCCCCTATTGGATCGATTCGCTTTGTCACATCTCTGGGTTCATTTTGAATAGTACGGATGCCGTCGATTGTCGCGACCAGGTCTACGTCTCACACGGATGGGGTAGCATGAGATTTGCGGAGCGCCTGGATGCTAGCAAGACCTACCAGTCCTATATTCGGATGCAGAATATCAAGGGTACAAAGATGATGTCTGGTGACGCCTATGTGTTCGACGGCGAGAAGCTGATTGGTATCGCTGGTGATGTTCGCTTTCAAGCTATCCCTCGCAAAGTCCTCAATCTCGTCCTACCACCCCAGGGCGCTGCCGCTTCCGCCGCCCCTGCACGTCCAGCCCCAGTGGCTAGGTCTGAGAAGCCAGCGGCCAAGGAGAAGACACAGGTCACTGCCAAGAATCTTCCGGCTGTTAACAAGAAACTCTCCAAACGGTCGGTGATCGGTCAGGTTATGGATATTGTCGCCAAAGAAACTGGTGTCAGTCATGACGAGCTAGCAGATAACATTGCTTTCGCTGATCTTGGCGTTGACTCCCTTATGGGTCTCACTATCAGCGGCCGACTGAGGGAGGAACTTGAGCTCGACGTTGATTCGCACGCTTTCAACGACCATGCTACCGTCGGTGCCTTCAAGAAGTTCCTCGGCCGGTTTGAATCGGCCACTGCCTCTGTCGAGGAGGCGAGCACCGTTGGTGGAAGCGAGGACAGTGACGAGGAAGATACGGCATCCGAAGACTCCGACGTTACAACCCCGCCCGACGATAGCGAGAAGGGCTCCGTCAAGTATGGCGGTGTCACCCACGGGTCTTCTAACACCGGTGAAATACAGCAGATAATTCGTGAAACTATCTGCACAGAGATGGGTGTTGACTTGGAAGAAATCATTGCTGCTCCAGACCTGGCTGCCCTAGGTATGGACTCGCTTATGAGCTTGTCGATTCTCGGCATACTGCGCGAGAAGACCGGCCTCGATATTCCAAGCGATCTTCTAGGGCACAATCCGTCTCTCAAGGATGTTGAGCGGGCCCTTGGTGTGACGGACAAGCCAAAGCGACCTCCGGTGCCTCCCAAGTCGATGGAGGTCAAGTCAACTAAGTTCTTTTCCAAGAAAGAGTCTACCGTAGTAAAGGAGTCTACTGTGGTAAAGACCGAGGTGGTTGCGGATCCTTATCCTCACCGCAAGGCCTCGTCAGTGCTCTTACAGGGCAATCACCGCACAGCTACCCGTCAGCTGTTCATGATACCGGATGGAAGTGGAAGCGCTACTTCCTACACCGAGATCGACGTGCTGGGCCCTAATATTGCTGTCTGGGGCATGTTTTCGCCTTTCATGAAGACTCCAGAGGAGTACAAGTGTGGTGTCTACGGGATGGCCACGAAATTCATTCAGGAGATGAAGCGTCGTCAACCCAGTGGGCCATATGCCGTCGCGGGATGGTCAGCCGGCGGAGTTATCGCGTATGAAATAGTCAATCAACTCACTCAAGCCAACGAAGAGGTATCGCATCTCATTCTTATCGACGCACCTTGCCCTATCACTATCGAACCGCTCCCAGCTGGTCTGCATGCCTGGTTCGCTTCCATTGGGCTGTTGGGTGAAGGTGACGATGAAACCAAAAAGATTCCTTCATGGCTGCTTCCTCACTTCGCCGCCTCGGTCACGGCTCTGTCAAACTACACCGCAGTGCCCATTCCGAAGGAAAAGAGCCCGAACGTCATGGCTGTCTGGTGCGAGGACGGCGTATGCAAAGAACCGACGGATCCCCGCCCCGACCCGTACCCTACCGGCCACGCCCTCTTCTTACTCGACAACCGAACTGACTTCGGGCCAAACCGCTGGGACGAGTATCTGGACGCCAACAAGATGCAGTTCCGTCACATGCCGGGCAACCACTTCTCCATGATGCACGGCCAGCTCGCCAAGCAGCTGGGCGGGTTTATGAGAGAGGGGATCAACATGTAAGGCTTATATGTCAAATACATTTCACTAAAACAAATTACATACGGTACTTACGGGGGGGTTTAGTGGTATAATGTGGGGAGGTTCAATTGCACATGTTCGTCTTTTAGGGCACAAAGTTGGGTTTCTTCTGATCACTCGTTTTGAGGAGAGGAAATCGAGTTTCTTGTTTCCTTTTCCACTGCGCTTATTATAGACTATTACCTACATATTCTCAATCCGAATGCTGTATGTTTTTATCTCTGGCACGTGTTGCGTGACTTGATACGGATCTTGCATTTCTGTTGTCGAACGTTGAAGATTTTGATGTTTGTCGAGGTCGGACTGCACAATTGAACCGTCGACAACTCTATGAACCCGCGGACTTCCTAGAGCCCACTCTTGTAAGGTGCGTATCCCGTCAAATACTTCTAAGTAATGATCATCCGATCTCGATAGCGATTTGGAGCAATATAGACGTGGCGGACGAAATCTGCCTACTCCGTGAGAAGAGTCCCCATGCACACTGTCCGTCACATTCCCCCAATCCCGCCACAAGCAATGCGAAGATGAAGTACCGCTTCCAAAACGACTACTTATAGCATGACTAAGAACGCCATCGGAGATAGATATTCTTGTTGTTATCGTAGCCATCGACGCCTCGGCTGGGCACATCATATACCCTTATGGTCTAGTCCGGTCCCTCCGGATTAATTCCTGCCCGTGATACAGCGCATCTTATATCCTCATCTGACCAGTTTGGCCTTTCCGGCATTTTGTTACCCCGATCCGTGTCGCTAGGGTTCGGGAAGTCGGCGAACTTTGCTATGCTATGATATGGACGAAGTCATCCAGAGCATCCGAATGTGTGCCGAACGTAGTAGGAGGGAGTATTCGCCGTATCAAGTGCCACGTGCATAGCGCCACATGGCAAAAGAAAGGGATAGCAATATAGGCGTTTGCCGAAGCAGGGCGATTGATTTATGCTCCTCGCGAGGTCAGTGAGAGAAGATGTCACCGGAGAGCGCCATAGCCACTATGTACTTCCAGTAGGCCTCAAACCCTGTACCAAATAGAAGAGATCTTTCTCCCTCTCTGTCGGGTCCGGGATATCATCTCGGTATATCCCTTGAGGGCCAGAGCCATCTCACGAAATGCCATGATGCCTTGTGATAGGATGGACCAAGGTCAAGGTCTAGTCAGGCGTCCAGGGCGGCTTATAGTCACAGTCGGGTTTGCCTGCGGCATCCTCATGCCAATTGAACGCCCACTCCTGGTAGCGGCACACGTCTCGCCAACCCAGATTAAGCTCTGCTGGGAACTCGGGGCCGTAGCCAAGCCCAAGCCACTATTCCTCGCAGTAAGCATGCGGACCAGTCTTCACACTCTTCTGGCGCATTTCCCCGGACATCAAGAGCTATTTCCTCATTCGGTCGTCCATATTGCCGAATTGGGCACATCATCTGGACCCCGGGCTCCTTCTAGCCTTTCCTTAGTCGTCCCGTCAGCGGTGTGATAGACGTGCCCACGACAAGCGTGGCATCATTTCACTCGCACGTCGTTGCTGGCTTATGGCCTCGTGAGAACGACAGAACGCCAATTGAGAGGTCGTGGAGGCCTTGGCCCCCTATCTAGGCCTCATCACTCACGTGGGCTTCGCCTATCCGGGTACTTGAGGCTTCAGGCCCTTTTCGACCATCCAACCAGCCACCACTACCGCGAAGATCTCCGGCGAGTGGCCCAGGGCCCAGGCTGGCTCGGTCGGTAGTCACTCACGTTCCCGCTTATAAATCCCATAACTGTAGCTCGGCATATTGAAGTTCCTGGAGCGTCGACTGCCATTCTTCTAGGTAATTGGTGAGATTCTCCGTCGCGTTCACACGCGGGCCAGCGGGCTTGGGAGTCGCTACGCCGAACCTGTCGATGTCGAGCGTTGCTCGATCAAAGGGGTTTGAATTAGGCGAACGAAAAACGCCACAGAAACGTAGAGCAAATACCTACCTGCTACGCATTATTTCATGTTCAGAGGCAGTATCTATACTTCGAATATGTATCGTAGAAAGACATCATGTTTGGATACATCGTGAGAATCTGATGCTCCCTCATACAGATTGCGGGGCCACACGGGGGCTCCTGTGTGGGGCCTCGATACTTTGCACAACTCGGCATAATATGGGTCCCTGTAATCAGCATACAGATTTCCGTAGCTAGCATACATGCCAGCTGCCAGCCCAGTATTACGAACATACTGTACGTCCGTACTACCTACCTACTTCCTGCCTGCGCCTACAGCCTTCAATTGCCTCCATTTTCTCTGCGTAATTGACGACGTGCAACCTAACTGTATGCGATTCAACGGTTCGTCGCATTCAGCCAATATACTGACCGGTTGTATTTTGCTAACTTCTACAGCTAGGTGTGCGCCGGCGCTAGGTGTGACATATTACCGGCCATGGAGACCCTATTCGGTCATACGTTTCCCTCGTATGACCTAGCCAAGGAAGCAATTGATGCCACAGCTCGAGATATCGGCGTTTCGCTTGTTGTTCACCAGAAACGGCCTAATGCTCAGAACCCGACTCGAGTACTATTACGATGTGCAAAAGGCCGCCACTATACTTCGAGTACAAGTGAAGTTCATGGATCAAGACGACGCCAGGGCAGCACGCAAATGACAGGCTGCCCGTACCAGATAATCGTCAAATATACACCAAATGGCTGGGTCCTGGACCGCGTGAACAACGTCAATACTACAACACATAACCATGGCCTTGCTGAAGCCGGAGCCTTTCCACAACATCGTCGCCAAGCTCTTGAGCAAAAAAAAGATGAAATCGTTTCGTGGTGGAATGCTGGTACCCGACCTATACAAATTCTCACAAAGCTACGGTCGAGCGATGACCCAAGTCTCCACGTAGCCACAATAGATGACGTGTATAACCTTCTTCGTCGTCATCGTCGTGAGGAACTCGGAAACCTTTTGCCGATTGAGTGGCTTTACCATCAACTTCATAAAGATGATCAGTACTTTTTCCGCGATCGACGAGACAACCAAGGTCATATCTCTTGTCTGTTTATCGCACCCAAAACTGGACTCGAACTTCTTCGTCAACACCCAGACGTTATCCTTTGCGATTGCACATACAAGACCAACCGCTTTAACATGCCAATGTTTAACATCTGTGGGGTTACGTCGACGAATAAGACTTTCCAGGTTGCTTCTGTGTTCATACACAATGAAACTGAACCTACATTTGGCTGGGCTATTGCTGTTCTTTACCGCGCACTTCTTGATAACCAGATTTCATTACCAAAAGTTATGGTAACTGATCGCGACCTTGCGCTTCTTAATGCTTTCTCTCGCCATCCTATTTTCAAGCAAATACCTCACCTTCTTTGCCGCTGGCATATTAACATGAATGTACTAGCTAAAACGAAACAATACTTTCCTAAAGCAGTATTCGACCCCAAAACCAAAAAGGCACGACGACACGCAGAATTCACTGAATTTCTGAAGGCATGGAATAATCTCGTCAACAGCCCGACTATACCTGAATTCGACCGACGCCTTGAGCAGTTTAAACGGCCTAGTGTATATCCTGAACGGGCCGTTTCATATGCACTCACTACATGGATTTCCCCATGGAAAGAGAAGTTCATTCTCTGTTATACCAGACAATACCGTCACTTTGGCTTCACTACAACATCTGTTGTTGAATCGCTCCATGCTAGGATAAAGAGTTGGCTTTGCGCAAGTACTGGTGACCTTACAACAGTATTCAAACGGCTTCATGGGTTCTAGCAGAGCCAGAATGCAAGTATTACTACGGTTAAGGCTACGGGCAAAAACAAGACACTAACATCTGTGATGGTACCGCTTTACACTCACATTCGGGATCGGATTACACCTACTGCATTGAAGTTAATTGCTCATGAATACTCTAAGCTTGAACGGAATACTTCAAAACGACCCGCCGACCCATGTTATCCATGTACTATTTACACTTCGTACGGGCTCCCGTGTAAACATATGATCTTTGAGAAAGCACATCAAAAGGAACCGATATCACTTGAACAAATCGATCAACACTGGTATTGGGACCGCACCAATACCGCACCAATTGCGCCCTCCACTGTACCTCTTGAACCGCTCATTGTACGGCCAAAAGGGCGCCCACGTGGTGCTATTGCAATGGAGACATCTTCACGTTCAACTAAGCGCGATCCCAGTTTGTTCGAACGTATCGAAGCATTAGAATCCGAGGAGGCAAAAGCATCGTATATGCCAACCTCAATGGCACCAGCATCGACAGCACCAGCATCGACAGCACCAGCATTGACGACAGCAGCTAACGCTCATATCACAACTACCATGGGGCTGAATTACATAGCCCAAACCGACACGTATGAGCCAGGTACAGAGATGCAACGCGCTTATCAACGAACGTTTCAACATATGGAGGACACAGAAGAAGTGAATCAAGAAGTCCAGGACCTTGGCGATGGAGATAACTTGGAATTTGAAAGCCGAATCGACACGCGCGCAGAGGAAGACTATGTAACATGGGTCGATGAGATGGATTAACGGATGGATTGATGGCTGTATTGACTGTATAACCCATACGTTACCTTAGCCAAATGCGATCAATTGATGTGTAAGCTTGACTCGAGTATAATACCCCCGGAGCTCTGGCGAACCTAGACTGAAGTTGGTGCAATAGCACGGGTACGCCCACGAAGTACGTCGTCCATACATCTGTACGATTGTACTGGGCTGGCAGCTGGCATGTATGCTAGCTACGGAAATCTGTATGCTGATTACAGGGACCCCATAATATTTATGCAGAAGCTGCCCTTCCGGTTACTCTCCGGCTATTTAACGATGGATCTGTGGCTAGGTTTTTGTGGCGCTTGAGTAGGTCTGCCTATTCGTAAACACGCTGACTATCTCCAACCTTGTCATTTACGGATCGTACGGACGTACTCCTGCTGCCCGTCTATACAGTCCAATACAGGTTGCGAGGGTGAACCAGGCATCGTCGTAGCAAGTCCGACGCAAGATCAAAATGCTAGGCATAAGGTAAAGGCAATGACATCTTCACTCCTCACCGCCCCTCTGATTCAACAGACAACAGCAGTATAAAACAGACAAGATGTGAATCAGTTCGCAAGCAAGATCCCTTCGTCGGAATTTAGGATCAAGAGGCCAAACGGGCGGTGGAGGATCTGTCTGAGCGGCAGTTGCACGGACACAACAGGGTGTTCGGGATATTGCATCGCGGACCGCCTTTTGCGAAGACTGTCCCACAGCACTCCTACTTACGTCGCCAAAACCACAGGGAAATAACCGGATGGCTCGGGTTCTCGACGGCAACACACGGTAGGTATCAAGATCGCAATGCGAAAAACCCCCGAGCGCGCACAGCGTCTGCTTCGCTGTGCTTGTTCACGACCGATATAGCCCAAAAGTACACTACCTACGTAGTTCCGCCTCTGCTAGATCATATCAAGGAACCAGTTGCGCAGCCGGTGACGGTGACCGCCACCAGCCCACTTAAGTCAGGGCCCGCGTGTCATGGCTGAGATAGGCTTGACTGCTTGACATTGACAAATTGCTTCTGCCCTCATACGGACAATAATAGATTTCTCTTAAGGGATCTAAATCAATGGTGGGGGACGTTGCCCCCCGCCGGGGAGGGTGGCCGCCCCCCAGACACAGATATATTACATGCTGAAACAATCGACCCCGGCTCTGCGCTCCATGCGATTACCACGTGTGTGTACGGCATCGTTCGGATCGCCTGGGCGGCAGACCGAGTCTCATCTTCTCGTGTTCTCGCGCTGCACGGCGAATTCGACCGCACGCAGCACGCTGTGCACCAGAGACTAAGACAGACGAGACGCGTACGGGGTGTGAATATTGGTAACACGCTTCTTCTGCAGAAGGGGGAGAAGGCGAGAGTTGGGGGGCTCGGTAGGTTTGAATCTACCAGGGAGGGGGAGGGGGAGGGGGAGGGGGGCGAGAGAAGGCGAATAAATACATCGCTGAGGTGGCGCGAACCCTCCTCACGCTGTGCAACACGCCAGCAGGAATGGTAGACCCTGGAAGGGCGAACGTCCCACGAACGCACCAAAGCGGACGGGGACCACGCTACCGGATCGACAGTCGACCTTGCTGAGAGGGTACAACGTCCCCGAGATGGCCGCGGTGTGCGGTCATGGACGGCGAGATGTCCATCCCCGCTAGCAAGGAGAAGCAATCGCATATACAGATGTGCGCCGCATGATGCGTATCGCGAAAGCTTCGCCTCGTCGCGAGCAGTTCCCCAAAGCAGTATATCTGCTTTGAGAGCTTGCGAATCGCAGTCTCATGCCGCTTTATGCTGTTGTGCCTCGGTTAGCAAGTCGCGTCTTGCTGGTAACTCTAACAGGTAACAGGTAGCAGGTAACATGTTGGCTGGCGCATATCACATGAGTAGACAGGCCGCAGCGAAACGACATCAAAATAAGCCATCATTCCATATGTCCTAAAATCCCATATCGGTCAATCGGCGCTCGGAGCAACAACGCGAGGAAGGGGACTGTGTTATTATAGCCCGTGGGATGTCGGCAGACGCCTGATTACGGCAGCGTGCTGCGTAGGGGTTCCTACACGATCTCGCTCAAGTCTAAAATCTTGTTATATAACATTTGACTTTGCATGCGTCCTCCGCGCATGATTTCAGGATCTAGAACGTTGTATTTCTTATCAGGAGACGAGTGGCGGCTGTGACAGCAAACCATACGGCACGGAAATCCGAGATGCTCTTAAGATAAGAGCACTGCGCGCCCCGAGGTAAGTGTCCATGTCCAATTCCTATAGCGGTAAATAATCTCGTTTAATCTCTCGTTTAGTCATGCACGATCCATGGGGCTGCGCATAGGTCTGCGGCCAATGAAGAACATAGCCCCGAACATATTCTCTGACCAAAAGGCCTTCTTAGACGTATACGAAGAGCAGCCCTTATGTTAGTTCCGCAATGAACACGAAATATCTACGCATGTCTACAGTATCAAGTCTGGGGGGAACAAAGGTCAAATCGGATCCATCTCATGCACCTCGATAGATATATCGAGGGTTACCCTAACAAGATGCAAGCATCTTGCATATCCAGATGAGACGATATCGTCCGTAACACGTTACATCTCTCAGCGACCTCAAGGCAAGCACCCGGCCATCTGGTTTCAGCGCCGAGATCACCGCTATTCGACAACGTAAAGTTGTTTCTCTC
The DNA here is from genome assembly GCA_028637635.1 of Xylariaceae sp. X802. Taxonomy (NCBI): domain Eukaryota; kingdom Fungi; phylum Ascomycota; class Sordariomycetes; order Xylariales; family Xylariaceae; species Xylariaceae sp. X802. Next base: position 88,980 of record JAJFDH010000036.1, on the reverse strand, counting down.
TTACATCATTGGCTTCCGAGTTGAAAATTCCCGACACCGCCAACTCATCTAAACGTCAAGCCACTGCTCACCGTTCAATCCGTGCTATGGACCGTGTTTTAAGTCACGGGCATGAGTCCAGTCCAGTGTCTCCAAATACGTATGCGGCTTAATAATGAAAGCGAAGGCACCAACACGAATCCTTACCAGCGAGCTACGCCATACCACCCCCATGTTCCAGTATGAAGAGGTGAGCGTTGGAGCAGGACTTGTATAACTATACATGGTACTTAAGGCTGAGTCACAAGACGAAAGTCCTATCCCGTCAAGATAAACAAGATCTGGTAGATAACCGAAGATGGCGATCGAGAACCGACAACCAGACGAGTAGCGAGTTTGGGAGCGCTTGCGGGCTTGGGTGAATTGGGTAAAGGTTCCGAACGTCAGCTTCGATTGTTCTTGTGATGTGACATGGCTAGCTAGCTCCCAAGCCATACCGAACGGCTTTTCCACACTGCCGGCATCTACAATTAGGTAAGAAATAAGTTTTCGTGGGGTGGGATTGAGTACCAGCGCTGCTTACGCTTGTATTTCTTGGATTGGGACACCGGGTTTTGGAACTGCGACGCTGTTGGTAACGTCTTTTTAGTCCTGGGTACTTTACTCGGTTACTTGGTAACTACGTATCGGATTCGGGTAAATAACTTGTCTTGAGAATGGACTTTTACTGGAAAGCGAATGAATACTACCTTACCGGTGCGACCATGCAGAGAAACCGCAATGTCCACCGCCAACGTCATAGCAACCGGTGTACCAGGTCTCTTTGCGCAGTGGCTTGCGAGCGTATCCAAGAGCGTGGTAATCTGCATCGTGGAAGCGCTACTAGGCTGAATTAGAGAAAAGGGGCGTTGATAGGGCAATGCACGCATTTGCTTGGCCTGGCTATGTGTATCGTGGGGTTGACGAGGCTGTCAGTGGCTGCTATTATGCGCATATACCTATATGTAGCCGGCCATCCCTTCCCATTCCCGCAACGGGTGAAGCCTACACCCCATCTACGATGTTCATTGTTTGCAATATCTCTCATTGGAGGGTACTAACTCCGTGTAAGCCAAGGTAACAGAGAAGACATGGAAACGAAGTCACGAATCCGTATTCAAAATGCAGGGTCGCTTAGAAGTTATATCGAGGCAAGTATCTCCTGCGTTCGGGATCTGCAGGCGGTCTGGGGTATTGATCGGTACCTGAACGTCGCGGAAAGGTTATGTCGATTCGAGACGCAACATACCCAATCGGGTAGCATGCACTGCGAATTGTCGAGAGCAATTAACTTCGCTACCCTTTACTTATGACCCTTTGGACCCCTACGCTGCTGGAGTTTACCCCTGAATTAACAACACCGCCTGCTATAGGAGGTACTTACATAATGTAAGGACAGCGGCTGTGTTTGCATGTAGTTACCTGTCAAGTCATCTTAACTACACGCAGCAGTAATCCCGTGTCTTCCATACTTTGCCCCAAGTCTGACTCTGCGCGGATCCCACAGAGCTGGACCACAGCCAGGCCCTCCAGATGCTTACGGCTGAGCGAAAACGTGCATACGGCGAGGGAGGAATAACTCGTTTTTCTCGTTACGTGAAACCCAATAAATACCTGCCCTGCTCCCTCCTCGCGCTTATTAAACCCTGATCCTGCATCCGATGCCCTCATTCCTTAAAATAGAATCGCCATCGCGGCACTTGGGACCTTCTAGACCGAGTTGGGTCGATTCGGTTTCTCTCCTCGCCTGGCGCTTTGGCTCGAGATGCGCCCGACTCGACCCGATGTCGAAAACGGATATTCCTGTATGGCGGTTTATTACAGACGTGCTGAGTCGGTGGACATAAGCCCGCCCGACGTGCGGCCAGTTAGAGGAAGGGTAACGCCGTTGGTCGAGCACGGCCTGATGCAACCTCTCAGTAGTTCCGTGTTATTGGTCTGGCTTATACAAAGTCATTCTGCATTGGTCTGTCGCAATAGACCTGCATGCATTCTACGAGTAATACCAGTACGTCTTGTTCTATGAAACCGATTCGAACGAGACAGTATTATAGACCGCCCCCAAGTTCCATCAATGTACGGATCTCTGCAACGTCTTCAAGAGGTGGGCTGAATGACTTGTTGATAGCCTGATAGGTCAACGAGATTGATATGTGGATGCTTTCCCGTTCATGCTCGTCCGAATCTTGTCCGGCCAGGCATCCCCAAGCTCCGCGGACCGCGAGAAACCCCTAATAGGTTGACCGGTAACATCAGTTTCCAAGTGACTGCAAACTTACAAATCCATCTACGACAGCGACCGCTTCTTTCCCGTCTCTGCTCAGGCTGCCTGGCTTGGACAGGACACATGCACGCACTCACACGCAGGTAATCTTGCCCGCTTTCAGTCGTGCACCACGACCGTGGTGTGGGTTACAGCGCCCAGCGTAAGACTGCGCTGCACTTGGTAAGTGGAAGTGTGATTTATAGTGACCCAGGGTCTCAGCCGTTCGTTATGGCCAGGTCACATCCCGGCAGCTGCATACATTTATTCAAGGACTGAGATGAGTAACGGTCCCGTCTTCCATCCCGTCTATCCCAATCCTCAAAAGCGAAAGCGGTAGCTTGCTCTTCTGTATATGCCTGCCCTCACGAGCCACGGCTAAAAAAACCATGCGTCAAAAGCTTACCAACCTCGTAGTCAACCCGCAACGATCGGCCCTCGCCAGTATTAGAAATGCGACTCGTACTCTCGCGTACGGGTTTTCTCGTAATTTACAGCACAAGCACAAGCACGTCTTAGCATTTCTCCCTCGTTGCTTTTTTGTGTTTTATGCCTTTTTCTTGCCCATTCTTCCTTGTAAGCCGCGTCCTCGCGTTGTCGGGATAATACGCGCTGTTATCATTTGGAGCAACTTACACTAGATTTGCTTGTACTGAAAGATGGGCCCTTTGTCTTCCAACTCTGCTCTAGCCTCTGCCCGACTGAACCAAGATCCGTCCAGAACAGTTGAACTAACTTGGCCAACTGCAACTGGTTCTCGGCGCCTGCTGGTTTCTCGCGCAAATGCTAACTGTTGCAAACGGTTAACCGGCGGGCAGTAGCGAGTTAGTTAGTTACTGACAGTTGCAACTCCCATCCCGTAGTTACAAGAACCAGAACCAGTCTGCCGGCTTAACTGCGCGGCCCAACGAGCCTGCTCGAGCTGGATATAAGAAAGTATTGCTTCTCACGCTCGAACTTTCTCGTACATTGCATGGGCCACTGGCCAGTGTTTCGAAATGTTGGACTGTGTGACATGCCAGGTTAAAGCTTCAGACGCCTTCCAGCAACTGCGCATACAAGGACGAAAGTATACATACCTCGATTAACTTCAGCATGTGAGGCAGCGACACGTAATATAAGTACGGCCCTTGTTGATGTACAGCCCGATCTGTGAGCTTTCTCGTGTGAGCTCTTCGCCTTTCTCGCCGCCTATAAGATCCGCGTGTCTCCTCACATGCCTGTTCGCACCGCCATTCCATGATAGTCCCATCGTGCTGCTTGCGTCTTTTTGTTTATTGTTTTTCTTTTCTGATTATCCGACCCTTCGACCATCTTTCCCGTGTTTCCAAGTTTTACCCATCCCGTCACATCGCTTAGCATCGGAATCTCTTCTACAATTGCACTTTATAAAAACGTGGTATTACCGTAGCAACCCAACCCACCAACCTCATGTCGAGCAACATAAGGACTCGCCAGCCTCGCCTGCGCGCCTCCTGTGACGGGTGTTTCCTGGCCAAGGTGAAGTGCTCCAAGGGCCAGCCCGCCTGCCAGCGTTGCCTGACCTGCGGCCTCGTGTGCCACTACTCGCCCTCGAGCAGAGCAGGGAAGCCAAAAGCAATAAGCCCCTTCACCGGCCGCCAGGCGAATACCGTAAACCGTGCTCAGCCGCTGCACCTGCTTGTCGACGAGAACTCGATGAGTTATGCCCATTTGCAGCAGCCTCAGCCCATACTGCAGCAGAACCCGCAGTCGTACTTACAGCCCGAGGCGGCTTTACAGCAGAATCTGGCGCAACCGCCGTCATATTTACAACAGCCTGAATCCAACTTACAACAGCCTTCGCCCTTTTTACAGCATGCACAGTTAAATAACATACAGACGAATAACATATATCCCATGGAGGGGCCCTGGCCAACGCCGCCCGGCAGCCTAGAGAGCACCGTTGCCGGGAATCCGTCTCTGCTCGCCGATCCGGCTCTATTCAGCATGGACGACGGGCAGATGGCGAGGGAGTCAAATCCAATGTCGGCAACTTCCGAGCCGTATTCATCCATGACGGCCTGGACGCCGACGCCCCCCACAGACATGGCGAACCCGGCGTATCCCAGCAACGGCTCCGTCGCGCCTCACATGCAGACCTCCAACGTGCGATCGCACTCTCTCGACGCCGCCATGCCGATGGCCATAGCCTGGCCCGGCGTCCCGTCGCCGCACGGCCTGCCCCCGTATTCCAAAGCGCAGAGCCCGCAGAGCATGCCAAACACGTACTTCCCATCAGACCCCAGCCCGCCGCTCGAAGCACCGCCCCCGACGGTCTTCGACGCAGACGCGGCGCAGAGCGCGGACCACAGCGTCAGCAGCTGCCCGCTGTTCAACGTGTGTCTCGAGTCGCTGCAGTCGCAGGACTTCAGCCTAACACCGGGCAAATACCACTTCGACGTCGTCGTGTTCCTCAACCACACGCCGGCGGAGGAATGCCTGTACCATTCCGCCGACCACGACGCGATCCGCCACGACCCGCCGACGCCGGGCGACGTGACGCTCGTATGGCGAGGCCATCTCCCGTATCTGGCTACTATGCCGAATTAGGCAGTGTATTGTATTTATTGTGTATTTTCCCTTTTCCCTTTTTCCTCTCCTGCCGCGCGCATAACGACCCGGTTTACAGGCCGATCCGATCGGCGCAGGGGAGGGGGATGGGATGTCTGACGGACTGGGTTAATTGGGGTATATAAGACTTGTACATAAATTCCCTTGGTACATGTACATTAGGCGATGATTCCCCAGCGCTGCGCGATTGGAGTTAGGGGGCTGGTTCTTTTTCTTCCTCGCGCTTTTTCGGGGTGCTTGATACTCCCGACGGCCCGTGGGCGTTTTGCGGGACTGGGGACTGGCTTGGGGCGGAATCGTCGGGACGTTCGGGACTTTATACCTTTTTTAATTGGGGGTTGGCAGGGCATACCTACATATATAGTACTTTGCTGGGCTGGAGGGCCTGGGTAGACGTGCCTGGGCTGAAGCGCTTGGGTGCCTGTTATATTGCTGTTGCTGTGTTTTGGCCAATTGTTATGATTCTGCCAAGAGTTGCTATGCGATGATACGTTTTTGTAGGGCTTTGGGGGGGTTATGGGTTTGGTTTGGTGTTGCTATGGCTCCTGGCATGGGTTTGGTTTTGGTTGCTGGATGGTAACTCAAGCGGTTGGCAATACAGTTGGACGCACTGTATTTATTGTCACGATTAGACTTATGATTGATGTTAGTTACAGTATCTACACGTTGTGGCATTCTTAACTGTATAACAAGTCTCGTTGTCGCTTATTCGACGTCGTCGGTAATTCATGCGTGCTTACGGACCACTCTTATGTAAGTGCAGCGTTCCTACGCTAGCTGCTACGTTGTATTGGGCTGGGTATGTTGCAACGATACTATAGACATTGCAGTGTAGGTAAATTACGGTCCTCCGAATTCGCTGCTCCCGTCTATACAGCCGCGGCTATGGTATCTCGCGTAGGCAAGATCGTCGAACCGGACGACGTGCCGCTTATTAACTGTACCTTACACCGTCTTTTGTCCGATGGTCATCGGATGTTGTTGGTTGCTGATATCGGGTGTTGTTGGTCGCGGCACACGCGGTTGCTATCAGCGTTTATGTCACTGTAGATCAAGTCGGAGGCATTGAACGGAGTGAGGTTGGAGAGGGACCTTTTTTGGGGTTGGGCTATACCTGCTGCGGTATATTACGGTTTTATAGATCTGGCGCTATATTTGCCGGCACCGTCGCTTGTTTGGGTCCTTGGTTGGTTCCATCTGCCACGTGCGTTGCTGTTGACGTTGAATGGTGCTGGTCTAGTTGGTTAATTAGTGTACGCTAAGTAGTGTAGTTAGTTAAGTACCGGGGATGGATTCAAAGGAGATGCTTTACTCAGTCCTAGATGACTCAATTATTCTACATAGTTGCCTGGTGCGAAGTTGGCAGTTCGCCCGTGTAAATGGGACAACAACATCAAGATAGCCCGGCACATCTGTAACCGTGGACCCCTCCTATATGCCATGGATCACCACGTATAGTTTGTACCAAGAATATGTACCGACGCCAAGACTCTAGTCAACTCTAGAGCAATCAGCCTTTCCTATCGCGGTCTAACGTGGCTTGAATCGCTGCCTAGATCGTCACTTTAGATCGTGGGAGTCTAATTTGAGCTAAGTATAGCCATGCCAACCCCAGACGCTAGACAACCGGTCAGTTAGAAGTACCAGGCATACTGAAGTGTATATGCGATTCAAGGACACTTACGTCCGTAAGCATGGCATGGCATGCCTACAACAACTTGGTAGACACCCTTGACAAACCACTTACCGCGCAATGCCTCGTGATGTCAGTACACATCATCACAACGCCGTGACCACAAGGCCGGTGACAGCCAGCAATGACGGTCCTGTAAGCAATCCCAGGATCTACGAGTGCTGATCTCACCGAGTCTCTCGACCCGGGCTCCTGGTTCGCCCACGGCAGAAACCAGCCAAACAGGTTCCGTCCCAGCGTCGCCTCGACGTGGCGACGATGATGCGCTATTTCGGGAGTCGCCCGGGAATACACATACCACCACTTAATAACTCCGTCTTAGATAATTTCCTGCTGGGACGAGGAAGTAGGTACGTTCTTGGCTCTTGAGCTTCCCTCAGCTGCCAAGGTACTGGCGCTTACTCGACGTCACTGCACAGGGTGACGGTTTGCTTATTTCCCTCCTATCATGATCTGGCTTCCATGTTTCGTGTCCACGGGCCAGTGATGCCGCGATTCTATGGAGTATAAACGACAGTAGGGGAAATAGTTGTGCGAGACATGGGCCCCTTTACTAGAACTCAGGAGAACGGAAGGTCTAACGTCGAAGCAGCGGGTTGCGTCAAGAGCAGTAGAACAACAGCCAAGACCAACGCGCGTAATCATGGTGACTGGCGAAGATACTGCGGCAAGGAATCGCGTCAAAGCAATAATGACAACAGCTAGATCTCTAATACTATTATCTCCGCTCACCCGGGACCCGATCTTCCGCGCATCGGCTTATGGTCAACCTACCCAGACTAGCAGCAACGCGGTTCCTAGGAGCCGAGCAATATATTTTCGGAACAATCCGTTACACCGGTATGTTATGCAGAACTTCGCCCAAGTGAGATGACCGACATAAACCACGCGCATCATACGAGACAACGTGTTCTATAGCCGATATAAGCAACAAGGACCATTAGAAGAGCATCGGGGAATTTGTAATCGTCTCCCTTGCACATGGTCCAAGGACCAGCCTCAGAACCGCAGCAAGCACAGCATTGATGCCGTGTCAGTCACGAAGGCGCAGCATAAAACGAAAAGCAAAGGGGAGCGGAGCCGCTGTAATATAAGCCCGCCGCGCAAGCGAGAAGAGAGGGTTCGATAAGGCGCCATCGCGAAATACAACGTCGCGAGCACAGTGTTGCCGATGTTGCACGAGGTTCCCGAGAACGCCGGTTGGATAACCCAACAACCCGGTTTATTTCTCCACGGGCGAGGAAAAGAAACGAGCTTCGGTCAGAAAGCTGGGGAAGGGCGTTCTGGTTCTCCTCCCTGGACGTTCTTGGCCTTGGCTGTTTGCTCTTCTTCACATCACGCCACTTACACGGCACCAAGCGATGAAATGTCAATCTCAGGCTCTCTGTTCTTTAATAAGGGATAAATCCCCAGACAGAGAGAGTCCATATAGGCGACCCTCAGCTGATGCAGGCTCGTAGGCGGCGCAGCTGAACATCGGATACGAACGCAGGTCGCAGAGATAACGATCTACCAAACGCCGGCGTGCTCGCGACTTATTACCCACACGCAGCAGCGCGCATGGCGAGCACATGAAAAGAATGCAGGAGTTGCGCAACGGAATCTATGCGAAACCATATAAGTAGGGCTGCCCCATCTTACTCAGCGCGCCGTGGAGAGAGGAAAAAGCCACCCTTAACCGCCCGGCGAATCGCATGAATGGGAATTCGGTAAGTCATCAAGCAACGCCTGGGCTTTGCCTGGCTCTGCTTATGGATGTGCTGCCGTCGGTACTTCAACCAGTAAATGCCACACTTGACCGGCATGACGTGGCTGATGGAGCCTGGGCAGCGAGCTCCCCAGATGGGATGGGATATATATCGGCAGACGCTCTCTTGGCGATCGTGGCGCAGAAAAGCATGCAGACAGCACGCAATGGTCGCAGGTCAGTGGTTTGCCTGTCTGACGGGTGGTGGTGGGGGGTGGTGAGCGCATATAGTCTTTCGAGCCGTGGCTTACGGTGAGAATCAGCCCACCTGTGTCGTTCCATCTTGGAGGCGCCAGGGACGTGTTGGATGCTGTTTCATGACGCCTTGCGGGTGACGTTCTGGGGCAGCGCGAAGCCCGTGGACGCCAGCGGCCGCGAGAACGATGGGTGTCACTGTCACCGAATGTACGACGCTGACCTCAATGCATGTGCTACCTGTCAGAGCGACTCTGTATCACTCGCGAGCCACGCCGAACTCGTGACGCAGAGACACACGAGATCAGCGAGTTTTCGCGTGGCGAGCGGGATGAGTTGGTCATGGCCCATCATTGATATATACGCCTATGTTGGGGAGAAGGCACTGACTGGCAACTGTGCAATTGTCGGAGACGGCCAATGTGATCCCGTAGATATATTCTGTATATGTGGTCTATCTGGTCTGCATTCGCGCATTTCATTATACCAACGCGCATTTCCTCGTATATCTCTTCGTTCCCATCTCGACTCCTCGAGGCTCAAGCCGCGTCATCGGGGACTTACTCAGATATGCCCGTCAATCACCCGCTTAGACACCACCACCAGAGCATCGGATGACCTGGCCTAGAGAGGGGGGTAAGCCACCGGAATCATTACTAAATGTAAGAAAAGGGGGGGAAAGCACTAACCGTTGATCCACTCGCCCTCTTCGCTAATGAGGCAGTAGACGACTTTCCCAATGTCCGCAGGCTCGCCCACGCGGTCCAGCGGGCACATCTTGCGAAGACCTTCCTTGATGGTCGCCACCGGCATGCCCTTGTATCCGCCAGGGACGTAATGCCAGCTGTTCTCGTCGAACATGTCGCTCTGTATGCCACCGGGGGCAATGGCATTGCAAGTAATGCGCTTACGGCCGCAATCGACGGCGAAGGCGCGCGTAAAGCCCTCAACGGCGGCCTTGGAGCCCGCGTACAGCGCGTGGTTAGGGATACCGCCCATCTGCGCGGCGATGGACGACGTCAGGACAATGCGTCCGCCTTCACGGCAATGCTTCAGCGCCTGCTGGGCCACGAAGAACTGGCCGCGGCAGTTGAGGTTGAAGACCTGGTCGAACAGCTCCGGGGTGACCTCGGTTTCCTCACACCACACTTCCATGCCCGAGTTGGAGACGACGTAGTCGATGCGGCCGAAATGGGCCAGCGCGTTCTCGAAGAGCGTGGCTACCTCGGCTGGCTTGGATATGTCGGCCTGTAGAGCTACCGCCGTAGAGCCGATTTCCGCGAGCTCGTTGACCACTTCTTCGGCTGATTTGGCGCTTCGTCCGTAGTTCACGACGACCATGGCGCCACGCTTGCCTAGTTCGAGGGCAATGCCACGTCCAATACCTCGGCCGGCGCCGGTAATTAGGGCGACCTTCCCGGCCAAGGGCTTGACCTGATTACTCATGGGTTGCTCTGTCTGATTTCCGGCACTTGTAGTCGCAGGAGACATATTAATCGGCCGACCGTGGTCAAGGAGCGAGGGGCAATGAATATAAGTAGAGTGAACTGTTGTGTATTGGAAGGGTGAGCAAGGAAGCAAATCCACCAGCCTTCAACGTGTATGTAGGGTAGGGAAGAGAGAGAGACAAGATCTGAGTTTAAAGTAAATCGGAGGGATCCCTATGCTTTTGACTCTTATAGCGGACATATCGGCCGTCGCTGGAGCTCCGGGACGCAGAGGGGAAGGTTTTCGGCAAGGTGCGGCAGACAGGGCGCCTCTATCTAGGAGAAACCCCTAGTGCTGTTGTATAAGACACCCTGCCCCAGCGACGAACAAGAATCTTGGATTTTCCGGGTGGCGCATCGTTCATTTTTGGTCCTTGAGACAAAGCTCCGACAACCCACCAAGATGAGGATATAGCTCGCCCTAGAGACACGTGCCCGGTATTCAGCTGCCATGTCGTCAGTTACAATATAATTGATAATTAAATGAATACCTCACTTTGACTTTTCTGTCAATGAAAGACCTACTTCTTGATGACAGTTTGCTCCATAGGAGCTGCAACACCCAACTTATGCTGCGGATGATGCGGGATTTGGTCCCCCAACGGACTTCCGCGGCCCATTTCATCCGAGCAGTAAATGCATCTGTAGGCGTGCGATCTATAAGTACTTTATTGCATAGATTTACGGATAACCCAACAGTTGTTGAAAAGCAAAAAGAATCAAAATCAATACGAGACCTCTCACCTCGGATGGATTCGGATTAGTCAGAGGAATTTTGTAAAAGCATAAGACGTTAGATAGTCATACATTATCGTGAGATAGCTTCTTAAGAAGCTGTAACCTTGAAGTGAAGTTTTAAATGTATGGCTCTAAGGAATGATTACCTAACTTGCAGTTACAAAGTATAGACTGTTCCATGACGTTACCGCGTAACTGTATCAACCCTCAGCCACCAACCTCACCTCGCCAATTATTGTTTAAAGCTACAGATTATCGCTTGTAATGTTTGGCGATATGTACTGTGGTGTAGTTAGACTTTACAGTTCGTTCACATTGTCGCACGATAGTAACGTGAAAGGCTGGAGTCGCATGTAAGCCTTTCGTGTATACGTGTATGGCTTATGATGTCATTGGTTACCCGCCCTCCTAGGTATGTCATGGCCGTCAATATCAATAGTGGCTCACCGATGACCGGAGGCATTCATAACACAAGGAACCTCTAGTGAATCGTGATAGTATCACTTTGTCATGTATGCACTGTAGAAGGGGAAGGAAAGATAGAGCCTGGACTTCGTGCACATAAACCCGTACGTTCGAGTCTGGTCCCCTATGCGCGTCTCGCAGGATGAGTGATGCTTACAATTGTTCTTGCGAGTGGATTAAGACGCAGGACCACTACTTAGTAAGTACATTAGCTAGGTATTGCAAGGTTAGGGATTTCAAACTGGCTGCCGCAGACCAATTCTCCTCATGAGGAGCTAGGTATGTATTGGTGTTCATGTCGAAGACGAACGGGGTTTTACTTTCTTCGCCAGAACATGTTACATGCCCATGCCAACGACCGGTCGCAACACCAACCAACTCACGTAGCACGCATGCTAGCGAAGTGAACACTGCTTAATTAATGGGTGTTACCAACCATGCGAGTGCCGCCTTTGGTCGGCCACCCACCCTGACCAGCTGCTGGAAGTGTCGCAGGCATTCGCTCCTTGTTGGCCGAGCAAGGTTAATGGCCCAACGTGCTTGGTAACACGTTTAGTGCCAAGTTCTGTCACAGTACGGCAAACATATCCAGCGCGTATTCCTTCGCGGATCCAGCGCATTTGAGGACTTCACGGGACTACCTTACACACTGTACCAGTACCTTGCCCTGGCCTTAAAGGCGTCCAGATCGCAAATCAGCCAGCGCCTGTATGCAGGTATCTCGGCCTGCTGCGGTGCTCAGCCGCTGCACGCTAATATGTCCCAAACAGGACAATGATAGGGCCATTGCCCTCTTGTGATAGGTGGAGTGGCCGAGGTCCACAGTAGGCCGGCCAATAAGGTAAACGCGTACCACAGCATGTCCCCATCATCTTGGGCATCTCGACTCGATACTTGTCACGTTCCCCAGTCAAACCACATATCGCCAAAGTACTGGACGTTTGACTCGCAGACGACAAGGATTTCTGTTCAGCCTCTTTGTTCCAGCGATCACAAAACGAATGCAACGCTCTCCACAGAGCCACCGGCACGAACCAACGACGACTGCAGAAGCTTCCCGTTGGTTTGCCGATAGCATTGAATGGAGACTCAGCATCGCCACCGTCGACAGTTATCGAGCAACATCGACAATCACTCCAGACGCCATGGCCTCGAACTGAATACGCTGAATAGCCATGTTGAACATGAAACTACACTAGAGGCTTCGCGGCGCCTTCTTTTGCCTGCATTTCTATTAATAGAGATCCGCAGCCGCTGGCTTGTGCGCAGCTAGATTCCTACCTGGTCTGGTTGCCTGCTCTGTTTCCCCATCAGATCTGGGTACACCCGACCTGTCATTCGCCGATAATGCCGCATCTACCGGCACTTATGTCCTTTGGCTTGCCATGAGTTCTGCCATGAGGTCTCCGGGTTGTTACCGTCGCATCGGTACCTGGGGTTACCAGGAAAACGATCTAGAAGCTATGGCGCCGGATTTCCGACCGAGCTCCGGAAGGCGGTGCCGAATGCTAGAGGCACATGGAATCAACAGAACATACATCGGCCTGTAGGATACGCACCGCGCGCATCGAGGGAGTGATCTCGTCAAACCTCCAGCAAGGCCGCCGATGAATAAACACGCTGTACTGTATATAACGTACTATGTACGACAGCTACCGCATGCGAGTAATACCAACCCCTGCGTTCTCCCGGTCATGCAGAATGTATGATTGCATTCGGCTTAACAAGGGGCTCGCGCACTGCGCAACTACTGCCTAACTCCGAGCTTTGTCACGATAATGACCAAGGCTAGCTGTGCCACCGGAGAGGCATCACGATATCGACGGCCTTCTGCCGTGCGCTGCTAACGACAACCTGGTTCCCGAACTAAGCGCTCAATGGCCCGTTACGTCCCCCATAGCAACTAGATAAATCTATTGTGTTCCTGAAGCGTCCAAGAAGGGCTGCCAAGAAGGAAAACATGGGATGAGGCCCCCCCCATGGTTCAAGGCACATGTTCCTCGGGATTTGCCCCCGGCCCACCGCTGGACCATGTCGACGACGTCAAGGCACTGCCCCGATCAATTACCTCCTCTACATGACTCAACCTTGGCGGCTGCGCTGCGCCAGCTGAATGCGCTCGTTCGGACTGCCATATGGCCCTCACGTCATCCTCGGCCGCAAGCAGCCAAGGACAACAACAAACACGCATCCGCGAGGATACAGCTACCTACCCATCAAATCCTCGCAGCAAAACGTATTCGGCTCACCGCGCACTGGCAGGCCTCAACCAAAAACCTCCCACGGCCACGAAGGCGGTGTAACAGCACGATTTCTCCCATAGCCAGTAAAATCGAGCCAAAGCGTGGCAGTAGATTGCCCATCGGGCATTCTTGATATGTCATGTCTTACACGAGTCCCGAGCTTTGTCTCCCCCGTATCTGCATGCCGACATCGAACGAGACAAGACACACCACACTTTGAAGAAGCCCGGTCGAACACGCCCTGCAGCACGAGAACCCGCGGAAACCAACTCTTTTACGACAAAGCAAACGTCGGCTATTACGGCTTATTTGTCGCTAGCCCTACGGCGGCCAATTGCTGACCGCCGATCGGCCTAATATAGCCCAAAAGCGCCGCCGACTGGGTCGTAGCAAACAGGTAAAGCCCCCAGCCATGCCTAGATACGAGTAACGACGCGAGGCAAGGCACCTAGGTGTCACGGAAAAGCAGAAAAACTGGAATTCTTCCTGCCCTATGGCAGCCGCCGTGACTGGGACTTCGTTACGAGGGAGGGCCCGGTCCCCACGGGGTCCTGCGGTCCCGTCCAATCACGCGTTCCGTCATGTAGGTACTCGAGGTCTATAAGGCTGGTTTCCGCATCTCACCACCGCAGGTCGTTGCGAGGTTCGAACGTTACATCCGGATCGAGCCGGCCTGGGCTGGGCCGGTGCATTGGCCGGCATCACTCCGCGTCGCTAGACTACACATATTCAGCATAATTATCATGACTAGGTCGTATCGCGAGGGAATCCTACATCGACGCTCTTATTCCGATGCAAGCCCACCGCCGTAGGAATTGGATAGGAAAGCTGCAGGCAGGCGCCTTAGTTGCGTCCTCAAGCCGAGGCACGGACGCGAGACCCTCTAGCACAGATATATTAGAAATAGACACAAAGTCCAATGAAATACAAAGGTCTAGAGCAAAGATTAATAACATCAAGTTAGCAGATACAAGTCCTAGTAGAGAAACGCAACGCACCATAGCCCATCCATGCAAGGTCCCGTGCCCGTGTCCCTGTGAGAAATAATCCAGCGAAATGCCGCGACAGCTGACCGAAAAGCCAAACACCCCCCGTCGATCATAATAGCGTTGACTATAACCGCCTAATCCATCGCCAAATGCCGGCAGACGGAGATTGTCAGACGGGCGGCACATGTCCAACAGAAGTAGACACTCCGCACTAGAGAAGGATAAGACTGGACTGGACTGGACTTTGTAATTGTTACGTACGTGATGTGATGGAAAACCTGTTAGCCCGTCTGCGCCGCAAATGAGTTGAACCCCCTGACTCCCAAATGCCGAACACATTGTAACAAAGTCCCATTGCTAAGCAAATAACCGAGAACCCCCTGCCCCACCATTACGGCCCTTCAGGTCGATAGTAAGCTGGTATTAGCATCCCACCCGGCTTCTGTCTGCTGCATATACTGCTGTAAGGCAATCCATGTACGACTATCCTGCTCTAATGCTTCCGGGTGGAAAACGGCTGCTCTGGGATAGCTGCCTGAGTAGAATATGGGGTTGTCTTGGGGCTGTGACCAGCCGAACTGGGCGGCTATCCCGGCTAGATCCTCCTTGAGCTGAATAGCTGGCTCCCCGCTTAGTCCTAAGTTGACGGTGACTGACTTGGGGTCTGATTCGGATGCCTGGCTGTTTGTTCTGGTGTGCATCGAGGGGGGTGAGATGACATAGCTCGACATGTTAGGGGAGTCCGACGGAACTGAGTCGGCCATGTTGCTGGTTTGGGGCAGCATCTGTATCAAGGGACCGGCTGGTGTCAGTGGAGCATTGGGTGAGAATAGCTCGGGGTCTATGTCGTAGGTTGGTGAGGGTTGCCATAAGTCAGGGCAGGGTGTCTCCTGTGCCACGATTCCATTGGAGAACTGGAAGATGCTGTTTGGGCTGCTCTGGAAGATCATGTTGGGATTTAATACCCCGCTGGATGGTGACGAGAAGAGCTCGAGGCCGGTTTGGAGGTTGACCACCGATGAGCAATGGGCGTTCTGTGATATTTGGGGATTAAGCGTCACGAATTGCTGCCCTGGTGATGCTAGATCACCAACCTGTAGACTTTGGTCAGTCCCTTCGGGGCTGTCGTCCTCCAGGGGACCGAATGGCATCACAGGAGTCAGTTCTTGCAGTGTCGACTGTGCTGTTAGTGCCGGTAGCGCTTGTTGTGTCGAGGATGCTGACAGCGACATAGTCGCTGACCTCTGCTTTCTGATGGCGCCAATCCTCGCTGTTCGCCTAGCATATCGAATTTCACATGGGATGCCCTTGTCACGACATCTAGAACAGGAAGGCACTTGTTTGTCGCATCCTGTCTTTGCTGTCGCGCAGTGGGCGCAGGCGATCTGATTCTTTTTCCCGGGAGGGGCCATACTGCCCGACTGGCTGTTAGACGGGTCCTTTGCTACGTGATACGTTAAATGGTGTCTCTGAAGGAGGTCTCTACCGGCCAATTTGTTAGCGAGAGCCCTTGACACTTTGTACCATGCCGGCGCGGCGTTATGGCGAGGAGGCATACCTTCGTGAATAGCCTAGATGACATTCATCGCAATGGTAAGGTTTCACGTTGGTATCTGAGGGCAGTTGTTAGACCTTTGTGGCGTTATGCCTTGCAGCTTCGATCGAGGGCGGACTGCTCACGAGTAGGTAGATGCCTCTCCAGGTGTTCCTTGCGCGAAAAGCCCTTCCCGCAATACGCACAGTATATCATATCGGCGGTCTTCTGGAAGGAATGTCGAATAGTAGAACTGCACTGGGCTGTCGAAGCGGTCGTCCACTCTATGGTAGAGCTAGTGTGTGTGCAGGTGAAGGCGGTCGAGGTTGGCCAGAGGATGTGTGGATTGGAGTGAAGGTGTCAATACGTCAGAGCCGGCAAGGCGAGACATATGATGATATAGGAGCAGCTAAGAGTAGCTAAGAGCAATGAGGCCGGGTCATTTATTTTAACGACGGTACCAGTAACGCAGACTAGCAGCTGGGAAATGCCATTACACGTGCAAAGGCGGGTAGGGGAGGTGTGAGAGCAGTTGCAAGGGCAAGTTCAAGTACAACCACGGCCCAGGTACAGCCTTATTCGTACCAACATTTAGCTCTGGACCAGAACCGGGCTGCTTATATGCGTGTGCGCGCTCTCGTGCGTGTGTGTGTCCAGGCAGTGTAGGAAAGGACTGTCAGATAGGAAGAATATAAGGCAGATCTTAGACATACCAGGATCCAAGATGATCGCCTTGCCAGAAACCCAGTCAGACAGACACTGGGCAAATGAACGGTTGCAGAGCACACTGGTAAAGCGAAGGGCGACCGAAGGGATAGATTCGAACCTGTGATCACAGCCTGGTATATGGCAAATGCATATGTGTGGGGTGTGTCTGTCTGTGTGTGGGAATGCGGTTATCATGCTTTAAGGAAATGCCGTTCGCCAACCTAGATCTACGTGGCGCCGGGATGTGGGCTTGGGAGCGAGGCATTGATATCAGCATGCTCGGCAATCTCCTGGGTAAAGGTTCTAGCCACCAGGACAACAATAACAGCGCTGAGCCGAAGCAGCAGCAGCAGCAGCAGCATACACATTCTGGCGCAAGCGCCCGACGCATGTTGTCAGCTACCAAGACCAATGCGATAACATAGGCGATACTACCAGCGAACGTCGACTGTCATGATCGCAGCCACCAGCGCTGAATTGTGTCATCTCGGGATTCAAACTAGAAACTCGATTGTCGAGGATCGAGTTGCTTGCATGCTCAGAAACTTACAAGGATCAGAGAAAACACAGGCATAGATTACATCCAATGCGATGCCGACGACGGTTTAGAACAAACGGACACTGAAAAATTGAATAAAATAAAATAAAGAGGTGGGCGAGAGAGAAACGAGCAGTAACAAAACCAAGAGACAGCTGCATAGTACATCATGTGAGTTGTATTCCATGTAGCTACATTGTCCCTCGAGAGGAAGAGTTGGAGAGGTACGCACGTACCGTACGAAAGACGCGGGAGTCTTGGGCGTTGGTCAAGCTTCCAAGGGAGAAGGGAGAAGGGGAGAAGGGCCAAGGTACATTACGTAACTGTGGTAGGTGACTACGGCAGTTATCGGCAACGTCGATAGCGTGTCGATGCTAGGCCCCGACTTGCCTGTTGCTCGGCCTCCGTACCTCTTGAACAGCCCTTGCGATAGGTAGAGTGGCCGAGCAGTACGGTAGGCCGAGTATAATGGTTAGCAGTCCATGTACCGTAACATTGCATCCCTAGGTAGTTATTCCGTATAGGCATGTAACAGGTAGGGAATCAGGGATGGCAAACCTAGCGCACATGCTGTACCAACTTACAGCTTCAACCGCACCCTAAAGGCATCATCACCTACTCTGCACCACCAACGAAGTAATTGCCTATTGTGTATAGACGCCATGAGCTACCGAGACTCGCATCTGAGCTCGCATTAATCCGCATTTCGATGCCGGCTCGACGTGCACCATCAGCCTCAGCTAGATAGATCTTCATGCATCCCGGTCCACTCTGTGCCTGTCCATGTCCAGGCAGTCAAGGCCATGCACACACTTTACTACCCGTGGACGCTGCCTCTGCCTCCGCATTCCGTTTATATATAGAATAGTAAGTCTTTGGATGAATAATCAGGCACACTCACGATGTCGTCTATCGGAACTGAGCTTGGGCAGCTAGTATTCCGCGATCACTTTGTTTAACGCATCAACTGCTAGGAGGTCAGCATGTAGGTACAATGCATCATCCTGATCCGGCTTCTGCATGATTGAGACAAGTCTCAGAGATATCTAACGTGTTTGCCACCTTGGCCGGCCTACCGTGTTGCTTGGCCATCTGGGGCTGCTGTTCGCCTGTAACCCGGTTTAATTAGGTTGGGCCGGACAACAACATCCGTTCAACGAGATGTGAAAAATCGCAAACTATTGCGACGGGCGCCATCGATCATGCGAATTAAACACCCGTAATTACCACCATGTTCAGGCCTTCAAGACTTCACAATGTGTCCCAAGACTCAACACTAACAAGACCCATTTCGACCAGCTCCATCACCACAGCCTTCAACAAACAAACAAACATATCATCAACCACTCAACCACACGGAACTCAACAACACCTAACCGGCCAAAGAAACCAAAAAAGGCGAATATGCGGCCCACGGGATAAATAAAGGCGCCCCAGCAGTACAACATATATCCGGATGTACGACAGAACCGCATCTCAGGGCCGAGAGAGAGCGAAACCTAGTTATTTATTCTCGCCGCCGGGGGGGCACAACGATGCAAGGCTCCAGCGCCCCAACTTGGCGGTGTGGTTCGGTTTTCCTCGTCGTACCTCTCGGTGTTTTCTGACTTGCCGGCAGCTGGAGCTGTGCGACAACTGCCGATTCTGGTCGTCTTCGTTACAGACACTACGGGTGATATGTTCGCAACATTGCTCGGCCACTCGATCTCTCAATAGGGGTTATTATAGGTGTAGTGGCCGAGCAAAGCATAGACCGAGCGAGAGTGACGTCAGAGGTACATCCAGCCAACATCCGAATCGATCCGATGGAACATCCAATGGAACATCCAAATGACGAAGGGCGTGGCTCAGCATCTGCTGAGTAATCGCGATCCAGAACACGAAGATTGATAAGGAGATTAGATCAAGGCAGCATCCGTATATCTCGCACAATCCTGTCGAAGGACGGAGTTCAGAGTCTGACAGGATGTACATTGATGCGCTTCGCAGGCGCCTCACAGGACGTAGCTGTAGCCCATCCTCGCTTACCAGCCTGTGATGTGGGCATCATGTAGGTCATCGGCCTCGTCCAATCAGCGCCGTCGCAAGCACTTCCTGATCAATGCGACTGGCTTGGACGAAGTACCTGCGTACAATCCCCGGTTAGCTGATGGACGGGATGAGTCTTCGCCGCGCGCTGTGCACCCGCCCCGAAGCTGATACTGACATAATCGCAGAGGACATGCCTTCTCGAGCGCTGTCTCGAGGCAACTCGGGATGGTGGTCCAGTCGGTCCCGAGGACAAGCCCGTCCACCGTCGAGGTACCGTCTCGTCCACTGGAGTCCTTGACGGCGTCCCCCGAGCAGGACGAGAGCACCACGGCGCTCCCTTCCAGGCACCTACCCTGACCGCAGCGCGCCATTACGTAGGCCCGAGTCTCTGGGTTCGCGTAGCTGCGGCTGCATCGAGGGCAAACCGGCACCGCGGGCTGAAACCCCTCGGGTTTAATCAGCGCACAGCGCGTAGCGGTGCGGTTGGGGGAGGGTTGCAACCGGCTGCGATGCCACATGGTACCCACGCTCTCGTGGCCACGACCGGCCCACGCCCCATTGGCGTCGCTCGCCACCCATTCTGTCCCGCCATTTTCTGCATCTCTCGGCGCAGCCCTCTGGGGTTGCGCCGTGTCTATTCGCTGGATGGGCACATCGTGGCGAGTGTGTCCGTCTCGTTCCCCCATGCCTGGCTGAGAAGCCTGACTGGCGCGGTCGAAACAGACGGTGGATGACAACCAATACGGTGGCCGAGCATAGCATGCCGTTCTCCGCATGCTCTTTGTGCTGCGCCATGGCTAGGACCTCGCGAGTTCTCATGAACAAATCGGGTTCCGATTTGCTTCCACATCACGGACTTCTAGACAACCTTTTTCGTCTTTCGTCTTTTTGTTTTTCCTTTCACATCAGCCATGCTTTAGCATCTCGTCCATATGATCTAGCTGTCCTCCCCCAGAATGTGCGCCATAGCCGCAAAGCTGTAACTAATAAAGGCAACTTGGACTTTAGGTTTGTTATATCCATCGTCTTGCTATATCTGACTTCATCTATGGTAAACCAAATGTGAAGATATCCAGTGTGTAAGATACTCTATGCCCGCGATGTAGAACGGCATTGATAATGAGTCTTCGCTTAACTGCATTTCCGCAGTTCTAGGCGGAGTTATGAGCGCAACACAACGATATAGTATAATTAGCAGGAAACGTATCACCGAAATAGTCATTCCGTGATACGGAGGAAGCCTCCAAACGGCATGTACGTAGTCCAAGTAACTCTCAACGCCTGACCGAGAGCAAGGTACAAGGCCAGCAAGCAGCCACGCCATAGAGCCAAAGCGGCAACACGGAAAACGTGATGGGCGCCTGATACGATTTCTAAATCCATCTCGGGGTTGAGCCAACCACGTGAAGTGACCAGTTGTGACCCGAGCATCAGCACGTCCCTAGCAAGATCACAGGATCCCCAAATGTGAAATGATCCCCAGCGAAGTCATAAAATATCCGATCACGATATCGCCACAGCTAAGTCCCGTGATTGGACTGCCAGCAGCAGGTAATCCTTGCCAGCGAGTGCCGAACATTCCTCGCCCATGAAACGAACCAGTGGCAAAACCTCAACGGCGGTGCAGCGTGCAATCTGAAACAGTGGCAATCCGGACGCGTATATCGTGACTCACGGCACCATCGTGGTCTTCGCTTATTGTAGGGTGGCTTCGAAAGGACGTTCTCTAAACTTCTATACCGGTACGGTATGTAGCCGTAAGTATGGCAGGGCTAGAATGTAGATGAGAGTACTTCCATCTAGACACCCTCATACCATGCGGTAACTTCCGCCGCACCGGCAGTGAACACGCAACGCGCAACGCCAACAAGCGCAGCGCAGATTCACAAGCAACCGTATCCAAAGGTCCTACGGCGAGCGGCATACGGCACCGCAAGGCAGCAACGCGGCCCACCGCATACAAACCCCGAGCAAGACGAGCGGTGATTAGTCGTCACCAGCATAGCATGTACATCCCACCAAACACAGCAAGCAGCGCAAAAAGAGCCAGAAACAAAAAAGTATCGTCCGGCACCCAGCCGTGACAAAGCCCATCCAAACCCGCAAGAGTTTATAAATAACTCTTGGATGCCTCCCATCGCCCACCCAAACCCCCCATTTCTGTCCGTTTCTTGTCTGACCTGAGGATTATCACACGTTGTTGCCTCTAAAGAAAACAAAGGACCTCGCTCAAACGACCCAAGCTGACCCTTGGCATAACCCACGCAACCGGGACATTGGGTTTTTGAAACAAATGCAGCAGGGGTGGGAGTGCTGTGGGGGATTGGAATGCTGGGACTGACTGGCATACGAAAGACTATGCCTTGGGGAAGCAAAGCATTGATATTGATTATTAGCCATCAGCCCCGAGCGCGCTACAAGCCTTGTTCCCGAATAGCCAGCCTCAGCGACACCTCTGGCTCGGCTGAGTCGACATCCCGAACATCCATCCCATCCATCCATCCCACAATTCAAAACACCGGGGTAGCACACAAGCAAAGAGCGAGGAATCCGAAGCAACGAGTTAAACATCGCCAAAAGAACCCCAATCCCAACTCAAGGAGTCGCAAGAGAGCACAAGGGGGTGTTTGCCTAGCATCCAAGCTTAGAGCTGCCGTTCAAGGAGGGGCGTAGCCAGCTGGACCCAGGACAGGGGGGGCAAGCCCTGCAACACCGTAGAGGGCAGGCCATGTACATCATGCTTAGGCGAACAAAAGCCCGCAGGGATCTCAAGGGAACCGAAGGCGGTTTTATCCCTACCATAGGGCTTAGTGTGTGGGCAGATATTTCCGGAGAATCACGATTGCCGATACGTTTCGAATGACTTATGCCGCAGGAAACGAGGACGCCACACACGAGCAGGCCCATGCGGTACCGGTACAGCACCACCGAGTCGTGACGAGGAGGTGCGCACGAAGGAGATCCTCACGCGGCAAGGGTGCGGAAGGGAGGGTTGAGCTTCGCGACATGTGGTAAATCGGACAAACGCGGCAGGGTGGGATTTGGCGATCAACAAGGTGCCATGCGCATGCATGCCAAACACCGAGGTGAATATCGCGGCATGCGCAAGCCTATCCACTGAGCGCGCAGCCTCAAAACATCGTGTACTTCCTCTCAGTGTCTAGTCCAGGGCTTCTGCTATGCCGCGTTTCCCGGCCGACGCATTCGAGCTGGACTCAGGCCATTTTACCATGACAATATAAACGAGGAGGCACACCTCCTGTTGGCCTTATCGCACTGCCGTCCCGCTTGCTTGCTATTGTTACGGCTTTTATGCTGTCGATATTAACCCCGGCGCCCGGTCTGAAGTATCTGGCTGCCTTATACTCTGCCGGCTGTGTTATGGTGATACACCTGCCTACTATATGACGGGTCTGTAGCAGCTAGATAGCAGCGGACAGTCTCCACGACTGCTACCAACGCCAGTAGAGCTTCGATGCGGGAAGTATATTGAGTCAAAGCAAGCCTGCCGTATCAGCTTCGACCGCAGCTCCGGATTGGTCGGCACCCGCGGACGGAAGGCCCAGCACCGGCAGGTTGAGGGTGTAAATGTACTATCGCTCCAGCTCGTAATGCGCGAGCCAAACGCCATCTTGAAACGAGACGAACGCCGGGGCTGGTGGCCGCCGTCGACGTATCAGGAATCATGAAACACGGAAAACTCTCGGCACACGCAACGCCGTCAACGAATGGCATCTCTGATGCAATGTACGATCCCACGCTCGGAGATAGTTGGCGATAAGAGCGCGGTGCTGGTCCATGTCCCTGCCTCGATCGATGCGGCACCACGGATCCCCTCGGACGGCAGAGGGGGTAATGCCGAGCGTCACCCATCGTCTGCGCCGGGTTCAAGCATATCACCAGCTAGCTACTCCAACATTATCAACAAGCGGCGGCGATACGGACCCGCGATGTTGATAACGAACGTACGAGATATGATTCGAAGGGTAGCCAGGTGTGGTCAAGAGTTGCAAGAAAAGAAAACTGATGCTTCCATGTCGCATTATCTGGGCAGGTTTCCAGTAGAGCGTCAATAATAGACAGATTCAGGTATCAACTCATTCGATGCATTTCGATGATTCTCTGCAAGCACGATATTCCCTACCAAAATAGAACGCCGGCTTCATTTGTATGCCAGAATTCCGGCTAGTATTACAGTTCATACCACAACAAACGACTCAACCGGACGGGGCATTACCTATTACACTACAAAAGTGCTTCAATCCCTGCTGTGGTCGACGAGGTTATCCTCGCTTCCCAGGGTTGAGCAGGTTTTTCCTCCTTGTAAGGCCGGACTCCTCTCTAGAGATCTCTTCTCCTTGTGCGCTTTGCTGGTTTCTCATAGATCTCGGCCCATGCATCCTCAAACACGGTGGGCAGCGTCGCGAAGTGCTCATCCTGTAGATTCAACCTCCTCACAACTTGGAACGCTCCGGTGCCGACGGACATGGTCTCTCCCATAATAATCTTTTCACTGACACCCTCGATCGGGTCCGTCTTCATCCCTGATGCCGCATCAAACAAATGGTCCGCCGTTTTCTCGAACGAAGCGAGCTGTAGCACACTGTCACGCATTTTTGATAGGCCAAAACGTGTGATGCCCAAAATGTCACCCTTGTAGGTCATTACGTCGGCGAGAAGCTGCATGTGTCGTGGATCGATACCCATGTCGCCCATAACGTCACTGATTTCCTTTGCAATTGTCGTTCGAGCTGCTTCGATTCCGAGGACGTCCCTACATTCCATCACGCTGTTGGTTGTGGCCTTGGTGCCGATGACACCCTCGGTATTCATACATTGCCGCAGGCCATAGCCCTCTACCAAAACTGTATTCGTGGCATCTTTGTCGCTCTGCTGGATGATAGCCCTACTGGCTTCGGGATACCCGGATATCGGAACTGAAGGCAATACACGTTTTAGTTGGCTTATACGGACGGATAGGTCAGACATAGCCTCTGTTGCGGTTTTGGTTCTTGTAGTTCGTTTGGCTGAAGCGTCTATATCTAACGGCCTCACCGTAATTTCGATGCTTGCGTCTTGTTCGAAGATTTGCATATCTTGTGCCGGGATCTTGAGTTTCTTCTGCTTGGCAATAGCACTGACAATGTCGCCAAGCTTGACTCCAAGATGCATGCTTTCCAGTGCTTCAGTATTGACGTGTAGAGTTATGAATGAGCGATGAGGCTGCCACTCGTCATCAATATAACGGAGGACGTCTTCAATGTATGTCTTCTCAATACGCGCCCTTACAATTTTTGCAGCCTCCAGACTCTTCGGGTTCTGGAGAGGACAGGTGATAACCGGCGTACTAATTGTCTTCGACGCGTTGATAATCTCCTTAATACGAGGCACACCTTGTGTGATACTCATACCGGCCACACCGGCGAAATGGAAAGTCTTCAACGTCATCTGAGTTCCAGGCTCACCAATGGATTGCGCACCAACAGCACCAACAGCATGGCCAGGCTCAACGTGGGCCTTGCTATACTTTTCTAGGCATAATCCAATGAACTGACGAAGGGTATTTTCGGATACCTTAGCGGCTCTTTCTGATGCCACCTTGGAAACGTATTTGCTTTCTTGAGACTCGATCCTACACGCCAATCGTGAAAGATACCCAAGTTCTAGCCGGTCAAGTTTCTCATTGAGTTCCGAAAGCCTTGCAGTCTCTTGTTTTTCGGTAGGAGTCTTGGCCTTGAAAGGGCGCTGAAAATCGAGCTGCTCGAGCGCAGGTTTGAGGTCCAAAAGGTCTTCGTACGCGAGGACATCGACAGCCGGCCCCAATCCCACAAGCCTTCTTTTCACTTGGTATTGATCTGTGGTATTAAGTCTCGCTAATTGCTTGAGTCTTGCTTGCTCTACGTCGGATATGAGTGTGGCCAGCTCTTTCCGCTCGTGGTTCGTGAGCGGAAAAGAATGTGTATCAGGCGTTGTCAGCATGCTATCGAGGCCAGCCGCAACGCGTAACTTGGAAAACTTAGTCGCAAGACCTTGTACATGCTTGTAAATAGTTGTCAAAAAGTTACGGCCACTCTCGTGCTCGTCGACACCGTAATCTGATGTGTCATTGTACAAAAGTGGTTCTCCATGTAACAGGCCGCGTCTTCGATAGCGACCGCGTTCTTTTTTGAGCATTGAATCGCACAGAGCAAGTATCTCAAAAGGCAAGAGAGCTCGATCTGCGTTGTTCCAAGTCAAATTCTCGGCATGAGAGAAAGTACGTTCAAAATTGACAGGCACAGCTTTTCCCTCCATATCAACCGGATCTAGCTTATCCGCTCCAAATTGGAACTGAACAACGCCATCGCCAGATGTCCGTACTGTATCATCATATTTGGTAGACAGATCCTCGAGCGACTTCATTAGCCGCCGAGACATGTAGCCAGTCTCAGCGGTCTTGACAGCGGTATCGACCAGACCTTCTCGCCCCGATATGGCGTGAAAGAGGAATTCGGTCGGCACAAGCCCTGTGTAGAAGCTGTTTCGGACGAACCCCTTAGCCAATGCATGGCGTGTATTTTTGTGGAAATGTGGCAGGGTACGATCCTGAAAACCGTCTGCTACACGAGACCCAGCAATAATCTGTTGTCCGACCGCGGCAATCATTTGAGCGACGTTAATATTAGAACCCTTGGATCCTGACGACGCCATGATCAGAGGCGCATTGTTTCGACTCAAAGAATTGATACAAAGTTCTCCGGCATTTTGTCGAACTTTGCTCAGTACACCCGAGATTTTGGCTTCTAGCGTTTCCTCCATGGAGCATCCAGTAGCCTTCGGCAGCTTGTTCTCATTGAATTGTCGAATGAAGTTGTCCGACTCTATGTAAGCGTCTTCGACAAGCTTATTCTTGGCTTGAGTGAGAGCCGCAGTAGGAAAAACGTCTCCAATACCAATAGAAAAGCCTCGATTCGTCAACATTCTTGCACAGAGTTTTGCGAGCCGGTTCATGGCAGTCACAGCCGCATCCGGGCCATAATCTCTCAGAATAACATAGAATATGGAGTCCTTCTTGCCGGATCCCACAGTGGACTTATCCATTCGCCCACACATAACCTCCGAATTCCTCACGACAAGCCAGCCATCGTTGGGACACATATCTGGCGCTCTTTTTCTTTGGCCAGGTGGAGCTGGCGGAGGGTCCACGTACTCTCTGCATTTGGCATCTAGGTTAACCATGACGTGACTTGACTTATTGGGCCTCATAAGCATGCTGAAGATCTGTTTGCCGGTCCATAATCTTTTGGGTGCCAATATGGCCGGAGCCGGCAGATCAAGGTGTGTAACTCCATCCATCATATGCATTACAATATAGGTAAAAGTTCTCCGGTCAAAAAACATGTCTTTGCTGCTGAGAAGATATGACGCCGTGATGAAATCCTGAGTGGCTGCAATAATCGGCTCTCCATTTTTGGGTGTCGCTAGGTTGTGCTTGACACTCATAAGGGTAACGGCTTCAGCGCGTGCCTCCTCTGTCTGAGGGACATGGAGGTTCATCTCGTCACCGTCGAAATCAGCGTTGTAAGGACCACAAGCACACTCATTGAGGCGAAACGTTCTCCAAGGCCGTACTTTGACGAGATGGCTCATAATACTGAGTTTGTGGAGTGATGGCTGTCGGTTAAAGAGGACGATATCCCCATCCTCTAGATGACGCTCAACAATGTCGCCTATACGAAGATCTTTCGCGGCAGTTTCTTTATCGCCAAATCTAAGTGAGACACGAAATGGGGGGTGATCACCGTCGACTTTCAGAATTGCCTGTGCCCCTGGCCAAACGGCAGGACCATTGACGACACACTCCCTGAGTTTGTGAATGTTGTCGCGATGGACTCTCTCCGGATACGTTAGATTCCTTGCTACTAGCAACGGAACAGCGACTTGATTGACTGCCAGGTTCGGGTCGGGGGAAATGACCGTTCTCCCTGAAAAGTCAACACGTTTTCCCGACAAATTACCCCGGAAGCGCCCCTGCTTTCCCTTGAGACGCTGACAAAAGCCTCTCATCGTTTTGGTAACGCCGTTGTCCCGAAGTCCTGGCACGTCGCTGTTCACATAAACTGCTATTTGCAGCTGAAGATATTCCCACTGCTCCATAATAGTCTGCAGCGCTGTACCCTTTTGAAGTGCCGCCCGAATTAGACCACAAGCAAATACTATATCACCAAGACGTGTCGTTATGTCATCTTCGTTACTCGCGCCTTCTTGGGCGACAGACGGCCGAATACATACGGGGGGCGCCGGTAAGTATTGCCAAAGAAACATCTCTGGCCGGCCCTCTGAAGGATTCAGGCCCAGTAGTTCGCAATCATCGGGTGTGATTTGTTTAAAGAGGTTGAGAACCCTCAGGGGGTTCAGATCTTCGAATGCTTTCCTCAGGTGTTTATCAAGATCACTGGCGTGCTTCCTAGCTTCTTTGAAGGAATTATCAAATTCAATTTTGCTAGGGGGCGGCTGCTTCTTGGCCGAGGTGGATTTGTTGTAAACAACAAATTTATCGTGGACGAGTTTGAGAGCACCTACTTTGCGAATCTGGCCATTGACAGCTCCGCAATAAGGGCATTGCTTGGCTTTCCTGCATTGGTCGTTGATCTTTTTGCAGATAGCCACGCGTTTCATGTTGTCGATGTTGGGCCGCCTCAGTTCTCTGAGGTATGCTCGGCGTTCCTGTTCGACCAGCAACACCCTTGAACAATCTTTGCATATATTCTGTAGAATGGTGATCGTGAACTTTATATAGCCAATGTGGAAAGCCGGAAGGGGTAGTCGCACATGGCCGAAATGCCCGACGCAATCAGCCAACCGCTCGTTGCACGTAGCGCAAATACCAGTCTTACTGGAAGTTCCCTAGCAGATTGTGTTAGAGAGATGGAACCAAGCTAGAGTCGATCGGCGCATAGGTAGGACTCACCAGACGCTTGTCCAACACGCCATTTTGAGTCGGCTCGCGGCCTTTGTCGATATCATACATACTACGATCCGACACCTCCAGAACACCTTGGTTTACGATGTCCTGGTTAGACTGGATGCCGAATTTGAGATTCTTGAACCTCTTTGGCAACTTATCAACCACCTGGTGCTTCACCGGCGGCACGACAGTCGTCGCAGTCATCGTCGCCATGGTGGTAAGAACGTTGGGCGACTAGAGTCGCCGTCGAAGGGTTGGTGGGCGTTGATCGGGTTTCAGGAGCCTGGATTGGTGTTGGCACAGGGCCTTCAATTTGCGCGAGATTTGAATCGAATGAATATGAGCTTCGTGACACAATTCGTTTTGACTACCGCGCGCTTGCCAATAAAGAGAGAATCCTCGTCATCATAGGCAGCTCGGCACGCAGGCAATGACGAAGAAGCAGGCAGCTGGAGGTAGGAGAGGATACAGGTAGAGGATATTTTCTATGGGAGAATGGAACTTGAACTCGAGAACTGAAATTTTGCCGGCTTCACGGTAAACTGCGCTTGGAGTCATCGGCTCGTGCCCCACCATGCAAGTACCTAGGTACTATGTAGGTAGAGAGGTAGCGTACAGTGTCCAACACGTGCGTACAGTGTACCGGTACTGTATGTCTGATGGCGTGCCTGATTATAGCGGGGCTAGCGGGGTAGGTACGGAATATAGGTACTTCGTACACTACAACCGCCCCCCTAACGAGGGGCTACGGCACCTGCCTGGTTAGAGTGTTGCACCTTTCGGTGCCTCCGTATCTCCACGCCGTATCTCCATGGCCATGCTCAAATCGTCATAGTCATAGGTAAGTACCGATATACTTCGCTCGGGCGCTTAGTGTTTCCCATGTGACAATTACTTCACCTTATTTCACACCTCACAGCGCCGTCAGACCGGCCGGCTTCAACGACCAACTTCAATGTGACACCCGGGCGGTGGCTAGACACTTATAACTGGCCTATTGACTCGGCCATGTCTACATGATGTATTGTCTATTTCAGTTCCTTCCGATATTTCTGTTCCATTGCAGTTATTAACCTTCGATTCCACCCACAACAGGTCACAACAGGTCGTGCGACTCTCCTCATAGCCCTCCCGGCAAAGCTTAACCACTGTCTAATCTATTCTTCTACGGCGGCTATTCGCTTGTCAGGTTTCAATACACTGGCGCAAAGTCATTTTTGCCTTGTCTTGCGTGGTTGTCTATATCCTCGACCCACGCCGCTCCTGTCACTGCGGTCAGCGTCACGCCTATCTAGAAATATATTCGGTTGGCCTGTTGGCGGTTTTAACCCAATGTCGCCTGGTACTGAGAACACCGCCGCGTCTGGCGATAAGACAGGAAGTAAGAAAGCAGAGAGGAAGCCGGAAAAGTCATACCTAGCAAGTGCCGTCGAGTCCATAAACCCCTGGACTATGGCCCGCAGCGCTACGCCGACACAGAAGGATAACTCTGCCTCAACGCAACCAAATGCGAACCCACAAGTGGCCCAGAAAGCGGACGATCACTCCACGAGCACTCTCTATGGATACAGCCTCAAGAAATATCCCGATGACTGTCCACCATTGAACGTGATGTGGTTTCATGCTGTTGATGTCTGTACTCACCTGAGCACCCTCGTCGCTCGTGACCACTAACCTTTACAACTAGGTCCCGAAACGTAAGCCACAACTCCTGAAATTCAAAAAGAAGGGAGTCGACGGCGCTAAACCGGCAATTCCTAAAAAGTTCGTGGCCTTCTCCAAGGTGGACTCGCGTTCGCTTGAGAATGCATACCAGAAATTACTAGAAGAAATGGAGAATAATCGCGTGAGAGGCGCATCTAATCCAACTGTGCATACTCGATCAAGTCCTCGCCGCTCACATGGAGCGTCCGTCGAGGATGCGCCGAACACGGGTCATGATGGAGACTCTAGTAGTCCCAAACCAGGCTTGCGAGTTCCTGTTAATGAAGATTTTCTATTCGATGTCGACATTGAGCAACGCGAATTGACTCCCGTATACTGGCCCGGGCCCGTATATACAGTTCGCCGTGGAACGTGGTTTTTCAGTGAGGGCTCGACCTTAAAGCCTTGCGAGGAGAATTTGGCAGCCCAGTTAGAAGAAGGCTATCTCAAAACTAAACCTTGGACCTACCCTGCGAATAGAATTCGCAGTGATTCTGGCGTACATAGTGTTACCTCGAAGGCGTCGACAGATAATCTGAAGACGGCTGCCAAGTCACAAGCCGAAGGCCCCCTCAAACCCCCGCCTCTCGTGCCTCACCAACCGCAAACGTACCGCCTCTTTGGCACATACATGAACAGTGTAGCTACTTACCAGGACTCGAATACTGCGTGGCTGTCATCTGATGGAGTATTCAGCTGGGTGACGTCGACAGTATATCAGAAATTTGCCGGTGGTGGCTATATGAATGGAGTCAAGCTTATAAGGGGCTACTCAGAACCCGGGAAGGTAAAGGATGGGAAACGACCCGCGACGCCTGCAACAGCGACACTGCCACCTCAGCCAACCAATGACGAAAAAGAACATACAGAAGAAAGAGCCCACAAGCGTCGATTTGCCTCGCCCGCCACGCGCTTAGATGCCGCCAATAGCGAAAACGACCCGGATGGAGTCACGGCGGAAAGGGAGCAGAAAGGGGGCCGAGTCGAACTTCCGTTTTCCTCATACGCCGAGGATGTCAATGACCCTAAAAAGCAAGAGGAGCACATTAGGCTGCGGGAAGAGAAAGAAATTCAGGATGATTACACGGGCCAAGATGGAGAAACGCAAGAGCGCGAAATTGAACATCTGGTACTGGTCACTCATGGTATCGGACAGCTACTGAGTATGAGGTAAGGCAAAAAACCCCATTGATTTGGTAGCGGATAGCACTAACCAGGCGATTTGATATATCAGAATGGACAGCGTTAACTTTATTCACGACGTGAATATGTTACGGAAAACACTAAAAGCTGTCTATGCTCATTCAGAAGACTTGAAGGCTTTGAATTCAGACAACGGGGACGGCCCTGGCAATTGCAAAATTCAAGTCTTGCCTGTCTGCTGGAGGCATCTGCTTGACTTCCCGAAGAGACGAGAAAAGAAAGGGGAAACCGATTTAGGTGACATGGCTGGCGAGGAGAATGAGTGTCAGTGCCCTATCGGATACTCTGTTCGGGATAGGAGGCTAATATTTCAGCAGATCCCTCTTTGGAAGACATCACCATTGAGGGCATGGCTTTCGCGCGGTCCCTAATCTCTGACCTTGCTCTCGACGTTCTTTTATATCAGAGTGCTTACAGAGAACAGATCACGGAAATAGTTCTCATGGAATCGAACAGAATTTACAAACTCTTCCGCGAAAGGAATCCTGAATTCAAGGGTAAAGTCCACATCATCGGCCATTCCTTGGGCTCAGCTATCATGTTTGATATACTGTGCCGTCAAAAGGAACGGGCTAAAGGTATCGAACCGCTTCGTAATCCCCTTCGGCTCTGGAATCCCCATGAACACTCTGAGTCTTCTAAGGACTCCAAGGCTATTTCTTTCGACTTTAATGTCGAAGACCTCTACTGTCTTGGTTCGCCTGTTGGTTTATTTCAGATGCTCAAAGGGCGAACGATCGCTGCGCGACATCAGCCCAACGCCGCACCGTCAGAGAGTCCTCTAAATATGTCTTACATTGATGACCCATTCATGTCGTCTCCTACTACGCAAGAACAGCAGGTATCGAGTGTTACTGGCCTCCCGATGTCCATGTCCTCGCCGAAAGTCGCACAGCTCTTCAACATATTTCACCCATCCGATCCTATCGCGTATCGCTTGGAACCCTTGATCTCGCCAGCAATGTCTTCTTTAAAGCCGCAGGCCCTGCCGTACACCAAAAAGGGTATACTTGGGTCAGTAGCCCCCCAAGGCTTATCTGGTCTCGGGGTTATGGTCGGCCAAAGCGTGAGCGGCCTGTGGTCAAGTCTCAGCGCCGGGCTTGCCAGCAGTCTTCTCAACCGCAGCCTTGGGCTCAGCAATGAAGATATAGCAAATTTCCATGCATCTAACCCTCCGGCAAACAACCCCCCTTCGCCCGAGACGATCCCAGCCGTGGCTAATCCTCTCAGCACAAACTCGGGCAAGGTCGCCTCCAATTTAGCCGCGCAGTCAGAGAAGTCAGACGCCCGCATGAGAGCACTTGCTGGTGAGAGGGCCGCCGGTCTCAGTTCCACGGACCGCTACACGTGCGGCAGCAACGCCGGTAAAGACTCAACGCTAATCGACAATGACCTGGAGACCCTCTATTCCCGTTTCCAGAAGAAGCGCGTCGACGAACATAAAGACAGCGTAAGCCGCGCAGGAGAAGGCCAAGAGCTAGGCGCGGCATGGGCAGCAGAGGAACTAAAAGCGCAAAAGCTCAGAAGAGAGGAATTAAAAGTGCGAGCGCTCAATTGGAACGGGCGGGTTGATTACAGCATACAAGAGTAAGTGGATTATTCTTTTCTTCTCGGGGGACTTTTCTCTGCCCCTGGGTTAAAGTCATCGCTGCGAAAACATCTTCCTAACTCATAAACAGAAGCGCACTAGATTTCAACCCGATGAACACCATCGCCTCACACATGAGCTACTGGCAAGACGAGGACCTCAGCCACTTCCTCTGCTCACAGCTCCTCTGCAACCGCGACGCGCGCTATAAGATGGCCCAGTCGCGGTAGAGCACACTGAGCCAGGAAAGCTAAGCCAAAGACCGGATATCACGAAAACCAGTCCGCTCTCCCGAGTCACCCAATACTAGTTCATGTCAAGGTATACACAAAGCATCTACAATCCAATCCAATCCAATCCAATCCAATAAATCCATCCATCAAGTCCCCGGCATAAGGCGCAAAGGAAACGAAAAGGGGCAAAACCCCAAGCCAATTAGACAACCTCCACCCCGCCCCCAAGCCCACAATCAATCCAATCCAACCCCAACCCCCAAAACTATAAACCATACACACACCCACCACACACACATCCCGGGAATAAAACCAATAGACAGGATAGACACAATTGGAGAAACCAGGAAAGAAACTTGTAAACAACCCCAACATGAAATAAAACCATGTATTGTATTCATACTCCCTCAACCCAGGGGCTCATAGCTTGTCTGGTGTCAGTATAATAGGCAACACAGTCACGCTCCCTCCCCCTTGATGTGCGTTCTTAATTGATACCGGTAGTTCCCCGTTGGTCCATAGACGTTGAGTCTTTAGCTCCGGGCAAATGCCGTATGAGCGGAAAGCAAAGCACATCCCCGAACCCTAAAGCCGGTGCGCTAGGAGAGACTATTAGTAGTCTACTCAAATGCCAATTGAGAGGCATATTTCGGCCGTCAGTGATCAAGATCTACGAGCGCGCTGGGCGACCCAAAGGTATCCAGTGAGTACCTCAAAGAGTAGCGGCAGTTCTCCCGTACGGCAGTCACATTAGCATGAGGGAAAGGTGTTGCAACGGACTTTTGCAAAGTTACTAGCGCATTGGTCAAAGGACTATTGGCCTATGAAATGCAGTGAACCGATACCATTTAGTAGTTGAGCCATACCATGTCTGTGACCGAATAGATCCAGTACCATCTCTGTTTGTGTATGGGGTGGACTAGCCCTTCATCGCATGACCGCGAAAATCAATGACCCTTAACTCCTGATTTAAAAACACTTTTTCGGTGAAGGAAGAACAGCTTTGCTAGGAGGCCAGCGATCTTCGGTGCGACCCTGCATGCTCTGAAG
Source organism: Xylariaceae sp. X802 (assembly GCA_028637635.1). Lineage (NCBI taxonomy): Eukaryota > Fungi > Ascomycota > Sordariomycetes > Xylariales > Xylariaceae > Xylariaceae sp. X802. The sequence goes on along the minus strand of JAJFDH010000036.1, from coordinate 55,014 downwards.
TTCATTCCCATGCCAGATTGAACCAACGGAAGGAAAAACGCGGGTATTGGGAATCGATGCACAGCGCAATATGAAAACTTCAATCCCGTTGGGCCTTACTAACCAGGTAGCTTCCCTAGTTATCAACACCTCTGCCCACTTCCACGCATAACAGGTAGGTAGGCGGGTAACACGGTAACGGTAGTCATCGAGTGCTGAGGTCCTGGTGAAAAGGGTTGTCGTATCGTTTTGCCATAGGGATTTCTTTCAACTTCGAGCATGCATTCTTAGACATTAGGGCAAGCAGACTGGATATGTCCAGGCTGTTGGCACTTGTAGCAGATCTTCTCGCCGCCGGAGGATTCCTTGGGGCAGTCGCGAGAGAAATGGCCATTCTCGCCGCAGTTGTAGCATTTGCTACCATTGACACACTCACCTAAAATCTGTGTCAGCGCGCCAATCTTGAACTCATCGAGCTTTAAAAAGGAACTTACGGGACATGTGTCCGTAGCCACCGCAAGAGTAGCAAGTTTTACCTTGGTTGCCGCCACCGTAGCCGCCGCCATAGCCACCGCCGCCGTACGAGTTTCCGCCGTAGGCATCGGGGCAGTTGCGAGCGATATGGCCAATCTTGCCACACTAGTAGACCCAGTCAATTGAGCACATGGACACGATACGATAAGAGCATCAAATACCTTATAGCATTCCTGGGATCCGCCCTGACCGCCACTCACTGGGCCGCTGCCCTGGGGGCACTCGCGGCTGATGTGGCCACTTTGGCCGCATCGATAACAAGTCTTGTTGTCCTTGGGTCCCTCGGGACAGTCGCGGCCTACATAGACGATACGTTAGACTGTTGACAGTAATGGGCGACGAGGATGTAGGGCATACTGAGGTGACCCTCATTTCCGCAGTTGTAGCTATAAACCGGTCAGTGAAGTTGTTGCAGAGAGACCGCCTAGGCAGGACGTACCACTTCGCAGCGCCACGGTTAGGACAGTCGCGGGCCTGCAAGAAGCGTTAAAGTCAGTATAACGCCTCGCCTATGAGTATTCCTCCTCCCTCCAACCCTTATGCCTTCTCTCTTTCTCTTCGTACCTGATGAGTGGTCTGGCCGCCTAAACAACACGAATCAAATGTCAGATCACGCACCCCTACCAAGAAAACACCACGTCGGGACTAGGAAGGGCCGGACGGCAGAGCTGGTCTCGCAATAAATGGCAGCTCCCAAAATCGCGCTGGTACAGTGGGGAGTTATGGAATTGGCGCAGTGCGACTCGAGAGTGGAGGGTGATATGTTGCAGAGTCGCGGGAGGAGATGAGGCAGATCTGACTAGACCAGCTAGGACAGAACTGGTACAGAACAACTGGTTGCGCGATTGCGGACCGCCATGTGACAAGCGTTCATAGCAAAAGCAGCAATGGCAGCTAAAGACAATGTGATGATCGTAGGCAGTTGTAGAGGAAAAAGCGTACGTGCGTCGCCGCAGAAATGAGAGAGATACGGTATCCCCAAAGACCAAGGGCCCGGAGGGTACGTATTCAGGACTTACAAGTGAAGCACGAGCGGGTCGAACTGGAGAAATCCATGGTTATAAGGGAGTCGAGAGTCAAGGCTTCGGCTGCTTAGGTTCGGTGAGGACCTGGAGGGAACAGTCAATCTGATGTGACGAATCGTCGCCGCCGTTAGTGATGTGGACCAGGAAAGTCAAAAATAAAAATGGAAGACGGCGAAATCAGGTACAGTCGTAGGATAAAATGAAAAAGACGACTGGCGAGGAATTGAGAGTCGAGAGATGATAAACCCGTGGAAAAGCGAATTCTCTCCCGGAGGCTTGCGCAAGCTGGCCAATAAGAGTAGTGCACACAAAGTTTTTTTTTTTTCTCGCTCTCCCTTCCTTTCTGTTTGCGCTGGACGAACCAGGCGAGCTCAGAGACGACAGCGGGATGCCGGTACCTACCAAGTACCTACGCCAGACGCAGGGAGGCCAGATAACCGGGGCATCGTGGCAGATGGCAGGGAGTGTACGTACCGATGATAAGGTTATTTCTGGCCGTGAGACGGTGTGCGCAGAGCGACGCAGGCGACGGCAGAGGCACACTACACAAGCTTAGGTTAGAGTGGTGTAATGATGTACGCGTGGTGGAGGCTAGGGAGGTTAGGATGCCGGCGGTCGTGAGACTTGTGGTGGAAGTATTGTGGAGTGGTGGGGAGGAGAGAGACGAGATGAGAGGATGGGGGCAAAGAGCAGCGGGTGCGGTAGAAGGCCGGTAGAGCGCCCGGTATGCTGCTATGCAAGGTACACGCGAATACAGAGAGAGACCCACGGTGGATGTGCGGAAGGAGACAGGCTGCCGGTGTGATGCTTCGGTAGGCGACGTCGTGAGTCGTGTCGTGGTGGTGATGTAGAGGGCAGGGCGAGTGACGGAGGGGGTCGGGGTGTTGTGTGGGAAGGCGAAGAGACGCGGGAGTCGGGACAAGTACCAGTGGGGTGCATCGACATTGAGGGGTCGCTGGAGGGGTCGCGGAGGGGCGTGTGGAGGGGTCGATACTACTCGCTAGAGGGGCTGCCGGGCTGTCTGCCAATCGCGAGGGGCGGCTTGCGACGAAAACCCGTATCACTTGCCTTTGCACACAAGAGGTAGGTACGTCCGACGAAGGTACTGCACTAGAAAATTTGCCATGCGAAGTTGGAGTCCGCGATTAGTGCAGGCAACTATCTAGCCTAGCCTACCTGCTTACACCGGGCAGGTACGATGCTGCTGCGAACTGATGGTTTTACGAGGAAGGCACCTCCTTTGTACACTAGCCCGCGATTCTGCTCGCAGTGACCAATCAGGTAGGGCACGTAAAAGCGCTTCATACAGGAGGAAGGCGTGATACAAGCAATAATTACTGGCAAAACCAAAGCCACTCCGTTACGGGCACTACCAAGAAAGATCGATGTGGCGCCTGTACCTATTGACCTACAGTATGTACTTCGTAGGTACCTAGCTGTTATTGAGAGCTGACTATGACCGAGTACCATGTACCTAAGCAGCAGTAGACGGGAATTGACACCAATAGGTACGACATACTGGTAGTTTTACGGAGGTATCTATGTAGACCGTGAGGTCGTATCGAGCGCTCGTGGTATTGCGCGATTCAAATGTCCTATCTACTGCGCAAACCTTAGCCACCTGACGAAAATATATAACGTTATATTGAATATGCGACTATGGGGGTTTTTAATGTAGACACTTAGCCATTTGCGGTTAGAGCCGATGCATATAAACAGTTTAAGCTCTTCTTGCTTGCGCGATAGGTACATTTAAATCGCGTCTCCGAGCAACGGTCTAACCAACCTGGGCACCTGCAGGTCGCGTCTCCCATGCTAGGTATCATCTCAACGCGTCTCCTGTACAAATGTAATGCTTCATGAATCTCTGTACACGCCTCCCACAAGGACCATCAAGCTCTATCTATGGCTTCAAGTGCTACTCAAAAAGGACCCAAGTGGGCTCATATCTTCTTATAGCTTTCAATCACAGCAGATTTCGTCATAGGCGGTAGGCAAGATGGAGAACTGGTTCAGAAACGTTGGGAGAACCATTTTGTCGGAAGCTATTGAAGGAGCATGTGATCGGATCAACGACAGTTTCAAGACAGGTATCATAGTCTTCAACCAGCAAGCAGATGCGGTCATCTTCGTTTCTAACAGTTTGAGATTTAGAATATCAAGTGTGCGCCGAAACGCAGGCCAACCTTACCACCGAACTCAATACGCTAAGACACAAAGCCTCTGAGGTGGCCCGTCTAAGGGAGGAGAACATCACGCTCAAGGCTGAGTTCGAAGCCCTCAAGAAGGCGAACTGCAAAAGCACCAACAACTCCAACACGACGAGCCGGAGAGAGGTTAACTCGGCTCTTCGAACTCCTCTCTCATCTAAATCTGCCAGTCGACTTAACTCGAAACGGCTTAGCCATGCCGATGTTGAACGACTGACTGTGCCAGAGCTAAAAGCAGAACTCTTGTACATCGGTCAAAGTCATGCCAAATTGCGCAATACATGCTTCGATCTTCAAGATGCTCTATCTCAATCAAACCAATTGCTTCGGGAACGGACTACATCGTGCGGTCAATGGATAGAACACGCAGAGCAGCTTCGTGAACAATCCCTGAGACGTGCCCAGAAAATCAAGAAACTGGAAGCCAAGCTAGCTGAGTTGTCCCGTGACTCTGTGAATGGGAGCTTACCTCCAGATGGCGCGGATGTTCCACCGCCACCGCCAATTCCCATCCTTTCTCAACAGCATGAAACCCCCGATATACCCACTTCAAGTTCAGTAGTGGATCCTCAAGATCAGCTTCGAGCTTCAATCCGCAGGACGAGTACCAGAAGATCAGAGTCACCGTGTATGACTCCTAGCCTTTTCGAACTCGACCGCTCTACCTTGGCTTCAGAGGCCAGTGAATTAGAAAGAACAGAAGATGCAGTGCCTTTCCTGCCTCCCCTGCCCCAAAGCCGAAAGCCTGCAGAGGGGGAAACAGAGATAAAGTCAGAACCATTGTCAGACTCGCCTGTCATAGTATCGGAACGTCCCGTGCGAAAGCGAAAATATGTTGGCCCCGACAACAGCCACAGAGAGACCCTCTCAAGAATAAAGACTGAACACAGTCCTGAGCCGCGGAGTAGCAATTTCCAAGAGCGCTTTGCTCCGCAAGAAAGCATAGACTTGGATGTAGAAGGCCACAGAGTGCAAACCCCGAAGAAACAAACGAAATATCAGCGTAGTTATGGTGCACACGCTGGTGACGTCGTAGACGCGCCGAACGATGGTGAGAACTCTAGAATAATATACCATATTGACCCTCAGGGACACGGCACAAACGATGGATCTTGCAGAGCACATATCACCGATTTGACAGCTTCCAACCGCCCCAAATCCCAATCCAATTCCAATAATGCTTTGCAGCCTCTCAGCAACAATCAAGTTCTTTTTCAGGGATCCAGATCTTCACATAGCAGGATTAAGGCATCTTCAATGTTGTCACGCGGCATTGCCAGCCTTGCCGAGGATAACTATCAAAGTAAGAAAGAAAATTCCTTGAACTCCAGGAGCAAAAAGACGCGAAGTGCAAGCGTTTTGGCACAGCTTCTAGACCCGCAACCGCGGGCACCAGATAGCAGGAAACCTCAACCTCGCATTCCAGAGGTCGGACAACTATCAGATGTTCATTCTCTTATGCCGAAGAGCCGAGCGCTTCCCACAGAGAATCATGGATCCAAGAGCGCGACGTCACCTCAAAATGATAGTCCAACTGTATCAAGCGACACCTCGCCCACCCCGCCCATGGATCGAAACCATAACCGGGGGGATGCAGTGATTGACACTGTTAAGGAAAGGGAAAAGAAAGGAGTGCCTGCTTTACGACAAGCTGCGAAAGCGAGTCTCCGGCTAGACGACTTTAAGATCAATCCACATGCGAATGAAGGTTACGACTACGCTTATACGGATGTTGTCCGGAGGAAAAATGACCGGGCGTGCCTTCAGGGCTGTGTCAAAGAGAACTGCTGTGGCCGCAAGTTTCGCGGACTGGCCAACGCGTGTCGTGCGAGTACTAGTCCATCCGAGTTCGTGGCTCAGCTTGAATCATATCTTGGGGATAATTGCCACCGCCTGTCCACTATGTCGGCAGCTGAGAAGGAATCATTATGGGTTGAGGCTAAGATGAAGGAGTTGGCCAATACGAGCGGAAAACATCGCCATCGGTATCCCCGCATGCCAACACCGCCTGGCTTCTGGAGGGCGGATTTCCCGACCACACAAGAAGGCGAAGAGTACAATGAGGAAGCGTCCAGGTTGGAGCGTCAATTGGTTGAAGAGAGATACAGGGAAGCCATGCGTCCCGGCGGTTTGTGGATCTTCCGAGACGAGTGATGAGGAGCAGGTGTACATTTGTAACATCTCATTACCTACCTGTATAAATAAGGCTCGGTAAGGAACCCCAGCATTTGATAATGATATTCGGTATTCAGTACTGTATCAAGTGACAGTACTAGATTTGTATACCGTTCAGCAACCTATACTTCACCATTCCCAGATTGCCTCCGAGCGTTGATAAGAGGAGGTGAGAGTAAAGGGTTCACATGGCGTAGGGAATACAGCACCGGTACTCCTCGTAACAATTCGCAAGGTAAACTCTCCCATACGTAGTGTAGTACCCAAGGTGAGAGTCGTGCCGTTGTAGGTTCCCAGCATCATTTCAGACAATAACAACAACAGGCAGCTAGAAATTATGAGAGTTGTATAGAAGCATGTGATATTTTGCATCCAAGCTACAGACTACTAGGTGTTCAACTACCCCTGAAACTATATATTTCTCACCTGTTTATTATCTTAATAGTGAGGAAGACTTTCTAACCCTTTTAGCCATGTTTTCAGGAGGGTGTTCAGGAGTCGTGAATGTGTTAAGCCCAAGTTGGACCGTGCGAAGCCGTATTGTCGCATACTGTCACTACGGCCTCGGCAGTACCCGTGATGGAAATCCGACGGACCGCTTAACGGCTATTGGCCGCTTACGGGTCCACTGCTAAGTAAGCACCCTGTTACTTGCATAACCGCCCTACTTGCACCATTTCAGCAAGTGTGGCGCAGGAGCTCGGCTTACTGGCACCGAAATAGTTAGTGGCTTATCCTCCCTACCTGGAGTCGCAAACAAGTTGGAGAAAAAAACAAAAGCCCAAAATCTTTCACGCATACGTTGTTGTTGCCGAGTTCATCCCAAAAGTTGTCAAGCCCCAGGACCGCGTATAGAACAAAGCCAGGTGCGGCTATTTACGCTTATACTGGCTTTCCGTGCTTTTTTTTCCCTTTCGGCCGGCCCCTCGCTCGCTCAGCCCACTTGCATTCAGTACTGCACCAGCTTGTTGTAGTTTTGGTCGCGGCGGCATAGTGTCGGAGCTAACAACCAACGTGACGTCGAGTTCGCATTGCGCGCACTCAGTCAACGCCAGACAGCGTCGCCAGCTGCCCTGCTGGCTCGGAGTCACCGTGGCCGGGATCGCGCTGGCATCTGCAACACCAAAGTATCGTAAGGGCGTGTGACGGGATCCTCGTGCCACAAAGGCAGTGGGATACCCACTGCTTCGTTCACCCAAGCCGGCAGGATGAACGGTAATCATCTGCCGGCTGGGCAGCCCATGCCTGTCGGCGTTGGAGGGTCGGCTTCGGGCCACGGTCTGAACGGAGGCAGGCGTCGACCGCAGCAGGCATACTCAACCCACCAGGCCTACCAGCAGCCTCTCCGACACCACCAACATCAACACCAGCAACACCAGCCGCAACACCAGCAGCAACACCAGCAACATGCCGGTGTGGCATACGAGGCGCATTCGTACATGAATCCTTATGCCCACGCTTACTATCCGCCTCACCAGATGGCCCATCACTACCAAACCGGTCATATGCCCTCCACACACTACTCCATGCCCGCCTACACCCCGTATCCTCAGCAACCATCTCCTCCACACATCCACCAGACATATCCCCCAATCGTCTCGTCTAGCATGCAGGCTCCCCCCCAGCCGTACACACGGCCTCCTCCGCCGCCTCCCCCCCCTCCCCATCCCCCTCCGCCGTCGTCGATGCAGCAGTACCAGATACCATCTCCGGCACTGTCCCCCCGCCAGTTGCCTATGACCGAGCCAATCCTGCCGGCGCCCGTTCCTGAAGCGCCAGCATCGACTCACTCGTCTCAGGTCATTCTTACGCCTTTATCGCCAGTCACGCCCCAATCTCAAGATGTTGTCCCTAGTAATTCCGAGAGCGAAGTTCCGACACCCCCGGCTTTCAAGTATCCCGTAAGTCGCTATAACTGCAGCCGAAGATCAACGCGCAGGCTAACCTGTTTCTTGCACAGTTGCCCTGGCTCTCGAATCCTGATGAACCTTTTCCTATACGAGTCACTAAGCGAAGACGGCGGAAAGCGGGTGTTAAGACCTCAGTCGAGCTTCCTGTTGTCGAACAAAAGGTCGCCAAGCCCGAAGACTTAACACCACCTTCTTCGAGTACACCCATTATCCCCGGCACTCCGAAGGTGGACACAGTCGATACTCCTGCGCCAGCCATTGAAATAGTTCCCGAACCATCATCGGCCGACAGTCCGTCCCACAAGGACCACGTGCAGTCCGCCGTTTCGACGCCAGTATCCGCCAAAGCTGTGCCTTCTTCTGTTACTTCAACTCCTGCAAAAACCAACACCGTAGCCCCTCGTAAAGCGGTTCCCGCCGTCCCGGTCGTCCCGGTTATTCCAAAAACAAGTCTCAAGGCAGCTGAGAGCGTTGAAGTGGCGCCCACAGCGACGACATCTACCTCCAGCCAGAACGATGAACCGCAGCCTTCTGCTGAGGCAACAAAAGCAGAACCCGAAAATGCACAACCCCCCGTTCAACCCACAAAAGTCGCACCTAAACTCTGGAGTGGGCTGTTCCAGCGTGCGGCGCCTGCTGCCACAACCACCAATGGCCAAAATACTTCAGAGTCTGTCGCCGCAGCTTCTGGCGTGGCATCTTCTAATGTTCCTATCATAAGCAATGGACCTGGAAGCTTTGCAAAGTCTAACGCAAACTCTCTGGCAGAGGCGCTACGTGCTTTCCAAGTGTCCGATGTTCATAAGATTGCATTTCTCAAGCCCAGAGGTCTGTTCAACACTGGGAACATGTGCTATATGAATTCCGTGAGTTGGACGTGACTGTCCGTCATTCAATACCGCCTGCTAACGAGACTTCAGGTTCTTCAAGCATTGATCTTTTGTATTCCGTTTTATAATTTCCTAGACCAGGTGAGCAAGAAAGCAACGTATAGCTTTCAGAGCGAAACGCCACTGATTGAGGCTATGTAAGTTACCTCCTACTACAATACTGGTGGTCTACCCTCCGTAAATGGCTAATTCCAACGTCAGGGTCATGTTTATGCGCGAGTATACTGTGATCGATTCTGCCGTATCAGCAGAGCAGCTTCGGAGACGATTGAAAAGCGAGGAACTTGAACAGTATGGCGACGCATTCACCCCCGAAACCGTATACGATGCAATGAAACAATTACCCGGGTTTGCAAGCATGCAGGTATGTCGTGTATTCTATACGGTCTATTAGGCCTTAACTCACTTCACACCCACAGCGTGGACACCAGCAGGATGCTGAGGAATTCCTTGGTTTTCTTCTCGACACTCTTCATGACGAGTGCATTCATGTCATGCGCCACCTCGAGGAACGCTCTACAACTACTACAATTGCCAATTCTTCTACCTCTACACCTGGCACCTCCTCACCAACTGCGGTGACCAATACGAGCGAGTGGCTAGAGGTCGGCCGGAAACAACGAGCTGCTATCACACGTGCTTCCGGTCACCAAACTGAATCGTCTCCTGTCAGCAAAATATTTACTGGACAGCTACGATCAGCCTTAAGGGTTCCCGGATTAAAAGAGTCTGTTACGCTAGAAGCATTTCGGCCTTTACAGCTAGACATTGGAAACGAGCACGTCCATAACATCGTGGACGCGTTGAAGCATCTTGCCCAATCCGAAGTTATGCAGGGAGATTTCGGGGCTTCCCGGATGGACAAGAAAACCACGAAGCAAATATTGATAGAGACCGTACCGCCGGTTCTCATCCTTCACTTGAAACGTTTCCAATTCGACCCCAAAGTTAACGGGACAATCAAGCTCCGAAAGAAAATCGACTACCCCTTAGAATTCGAGCTTCCGGACGAGATATTTTCGCCACAAAGGAGAATGGCGTTTCGAGCCGAAGGAATCTCTACTAAGTACAAACTAATCGCAGCTATCTACCACCACGGTAAGAACGCAAGTGGTGGCCATTACACTGTCGATCTCCGACGCCAGGACGGTCAGGAATGGATTCGTCTGGATGATACTGCCATCCGACGCATTCGAAGCCAAGACGTAGCACAGGGCGGCGCAATTTCGGATGCAGCCAAGCCAGCAACATGGGTAAGCCAGAAGCGCAGTGTTATTGGCCCTGCAGTCGGAAACAGGTTTGAAGGAATTGGTGATGAAGATTCGGGCGACGAGGCGGGATGGAATAAAGTCAGCGCCCCTGCAACCAACGCGAAGAAATGGAGTTCGGTAGTTAATGGTAATGGCCCAAATACCACCGCACCAGCAGGGGGGGAAACGAACAAAGACAGCATCAAGGACAACAAGGACGCGTACCTATTGTTCTATGAAAAGATCTAAACATTTCACCGGCAAAGACGAACCCCACAACCTCAAGGCGTAGCAACGACGGCTACCTCATCCTTAGCCGACTATAACTAAGGCGACCTCGTGTGGAGAAACATAGGCATATCACACTGATGCCTAATCTGTGAGACACAACATTTGCGATGTCGCTACGTTTGAGTGTGTATGTTTGGGTGGCAGATGTGGTCCATAGCTCGACGTAGAGCTGGAGGCAACAGGTACGGTACGATTCTATCACGATGTCTGCGTTAGCGGTTTGCGGTTTGTGGTTGGTTTCGCGGTATAACGAAGAAGCGTGCTGCAGCAGGTATGCGGTGCCCGTCAAGCTGTCTAGATCGGGACGGTAACTAATAGCTGTCCCTCTTACGCTTTGGGCTGTTCGTATCTATCTGGCAGAAAGCTCTCTTCGGACCTTCGGCCATATACGCTGCCATGCGCCTTGTCTGTCTGGCTCTCACTTTTCCAGATCATGTCGTAGATATTATGTCATACCCCTGTTGTACGATAATATGGAAAAGTGGTTGATGAAGAAATCTAATAGATGAACGAACTTGTGTGTGTTTTGTTTGTGGGTGGTGATTGCTTGCTGCCGTGGATCTCACTGGAGATTCTAGTAGTGAACAAAAGTAGGAGCTTCATGCGTATGAGTAAATGATAGGAATCCTAACGACTATGATACCCAGCTCTTGTGCTTGGGTATGGAGTGTGACATGGCTTCGGAGTATATGGCTTCGGCGCTTTTAAACCATACTGGCACGATTCCAAGTTTCAACGCGTTGCCGATGATTCTATTCTTATTCGTTTCTTCCTTCCTATTACTTCACGGGCTGTGCTTGGCTATGTCAAGGCTTTCGCGGATGCTAATAGATGGTATAATGTTGCCGGGGTCACGTGGGAAAGACGCCGTTGCGCTGGTTTCTTCTGGTTATTCGGTGGTCCGATACGTTGGACGGTTTCTATCCCTTCTTCTGGTTTTGGCTCTAATAATCTATTCACCTAGGTATCTGGTTTCGGAAATCCTTGGCACTTGGGGATTCATGCTACGCTTGCCGAATTCAGGGGCCTGGGCACGTGAAATGGACAAATATAACTTATACGCGCAATGGAGGACACCTTCCAGGAATATATTCTTTTTTTTTCCGGCTTTGCTTTTGCAGACTCGGCTTTAGATATTGGTACCGGCTTCTTGGTCTGCATGCTGCATGTATTATCGTCCGGAATCTGATTGCATATCCTGGGAACCGCCATCCTTGCCTTGGACGTCACATGGCTTGATACTGGATTCCGGTGCTTTTTTTTCTGTTGGCTGTCTTTTGGGGGATTTTACTCCTGTGCGTCACAGATACTCGGGATTCTTATTGTCTTACTTGATATCTATGGAAATGACAAGTTTCAATAATTAAACTACCTATCGCAGGGAACCCATCGCATCTCCTAGGCCAGACAAGCGAGCCATGCATTAGGATCTGGATGTTTGTATAGCGAAAGAATTATGTCCAAGACTCAAGTACTGTTCTGCCAACCGTCACCACAACAACCGGCTGTAAATTCTACCTAGCTTATTATCTTGGGACATTCGTCGCCTGGGTTGGTTTCAATGATCTTGTAATACACATTTAATATGCTGTTAGGGACTTCTTCGTCCTCGTACTCAACTAGAATGTCTCTGCGGGTAGGTATATAGTCCCGGTTACGTTTACTACACAACCACATGATACAAGGATAAAAGGACAGATGTGCAGTGAGTATCCAGATCAACCATAAACTCCAGGGTGAATTGATGCCAGATTGATGGCTTTGGGCACTACGCAGCCGATACGATAGCAAGGCACCATACACCTCCCGGTTCTACGCCCGAAGCGACACGCATGAAGTAACCAGGCAGCAACAAAAAGCAACCACGTACCTAGGCAGGAAAACCACCCGCTCGGGTCTGTGAGTTTACTTCAGGTGCCTATTGAGTCTTGACCTTGGCCGCAAAGCCAGGCCAGCACGAGGCGGTTACCGGGAGCTGCGAGAACAGAGTATAATATCTATCTCGGTAACACGCCCCAGGATAGTCCCTCCTGCATTGAACAGGGACCTACCTCCAGGTCCCAGGCTTGTCACCTGGTTATTCTACATTTTGAAAGCTTCTAACGCCATGCCTATCACCGGGTTCTCGGAGTAGCGGCTGTAGTAATTCCTAGAGCTACTTTCTGGCTGGGGATATAGCCCACGCAATATACGATTCTATAGGTAGATAGTCAGATATAATGACTGAAAATAATTAGCAAAAAGAGTAGACTCCTAGCCGGACGTCAAAGGAGCGATGCTAATACCAAAGCGGTTTTTGAGGGTGTTCGAACACGCCCCTATGAAGCAATAAGTCATATCTCCTAAGAGTTATTTGGCACAATGTGAATGACATGTGTAATAATGAGTAAATATAACTCCGACGTTCGTCACATATAGAACACCGTCGTCCGTCGTATTGCCAAAATAGAGCCCTATGATTCAACCCCGTACTCCCCGCGCGCAGGACCATCGCCAAGCTCCAAGTAAATAGGAAGGGAATCAAAGCAAGCCTTTTCCTTAGTAATTCTCTTATATGGTTCCCGATATAGCGACAGCCACTTCCCAATGAAAGAGAGAAGAAAAGGGGATCAAATCCGTCCTGCAAATCACTGCATCCGCCAACCCGTATTCTGATTCCCATAGCGCTGAAAGAGAGCTATCCGCTCAGGCAGCAATCGAGAGGCCAAGACCGTAAGCGACGCACCTCGCCGCTCAACCGCTCGCGAGTCCGTTTCCCCCATCCTTAAGACCGCGCCCACCAACACCAAGCCCGACAACACCCAAACCACCACAAAAAGCTACCGAGTCATAAACACCAGACCAACAACAACAAAAAGCGCACCGCTCAAAACCGGAGAAGAGAAATAAGCCGCATTTTTCGGCACAGGGACAGCGAAAGGGGGCCGGTCCGCCGAGGACTCGTTTGCGGGCGGGAAGGACGGGCGGTGCAAAGGCGGGACGATCCCAGTCCAGGAGGCGTGCGGGGGGTTAGAATCAATAACTTCCGTCGTGGTTCCTGACTCTGACTCCGGCTCTGTAGCCGTGAGAGATGAAGTAGGAGCCGTGTCTCCGGCAGGGTCGGTTTGGGAAAAGTTTGGTCCGAAGAAATAAGCGTGGGTTGAAGAACTGGTTTCGGGCGTGGTTGGGTGCTTGGGCTTGGGTTTGGCTGTGGAAGCCCGAACACCTGAGGCAGTTGTAGAGGGGGAGACGTAGAACGTGGTTGTAGTGGTAGTGGTGGTGGTGGTGGCTGTGGTAGTTGTTGAAGGGTCATTGACGGTTTTTGCCGTACAAGCTCGACTCAAGAATGCCGTGAAGAAAATACTGTTTGTGAGCCTCATCTTGATAGTTTTATCAGCTATTCAAGCTGGCTAAAAAGGGGAGTTTGAATGTAGGATCACGATTATGTGGTGCAGCCCAGAAAAGCACTGGGCAGAGAATAGGACACGTATAGATGCGACGTATAGCGGCCTCTGGATTTATACAGTTTGAGAGGACCAGTCATAGCAAAGGCATGTTTCTAAATATTGGTTTCTAACTCTATATGACTAACGCCCGGGTAAAGCACACAAGTCGTAGATCGACTTAGAGTTTTCAAAAAACCATTACGGGCATTCTCTAGGCATGGCGACGATCATATGAATATGCAACGATCTCAAATGCAAAACGCAGGTTCAAGAGGAAGTCTGAATGAGGGAGAGCAGGGTTATGGTAACTATTGTAGATTAGACAAGACAGCAGCGTTGCAGGGCACTTACACAGCCAAGGCTCAAACTGGTAATTTAGTTTTCCGCCAGCTGCCTGTAATCCCAGAGTTGCTGCTCGATTTGGATCTAATAGTCCGTTCTAGCATTATCCCACTTCACAACTCTAGTTGTGCCGTGTGAAGTCGACCGATTTGTCCATGTGGTGTTCCAACTATACTAAGCGGCATTATTTTCCTTGAACTCTATGACTTTTCAATCTTCCGGCACACCAGAAAATAGACCAACTCTCATGCGGTGACTCTATAAGCTCGTTAGCCGATCGACCCGGGGACAAACATATCTCAATGGGAGACGTACGAAAGGGAGTTTCGGTATGACTACTCCTAGGACAGCCAGGAAGTTGATGGTGAAGTAGGCGAGATCGTAATGGGTATAGTGAGTGCTGAGAAGAAAGAGGACAATCGGTACGCTGAGCAAGAATTTCTTCGCCGGCGTATATTGCGCACCATCATCGATCTGTTCCCACATGTTCAAATTGTCGTAGGCGCCACTATTGAAGTCAAAAGGAACACCACGGACCCAATGGAACATGATGTAAGAGCCAAACATGTACGAGATGTTGGTAAGGGTCCACGATGTTTCTTGCGAGACGCCTGGAATAACATCCCAGAGAATTTTAAGCGCGACTATCAAAACGATGTGAATGGTCCACGCTCCTATATTTGGCACCACAGGCATATCAGTAGCTGCCCCCATCAACACTCGCAGCACTCGGCTCCGCACATACCTTTGGCGTTGACCCAGTTCGCATTGAGATTGGGGAGAGCAGACTGATCGCTCAGCTGTTCTATGGGCTCCAGCGGCTCTTGGTAAATCTGGAGGATACTACTAGATCTCCTCCGCCTACCAGTTTTCCGGTCGCTCATGTTGATGTTTTGAAGGGAGCACCGGTTCGAGGAGGATTGGCACCGACGTCAAACGAGACGGTCCGGGAAATAATGTTCGGAGAAGACACCTTGGCGGTATTGATATGGGCTGTCGCAGATGGGGCTCGGTGGTTCGAGAACGCGGCGAAAGGGACGGGATTTGCCAACTGTTGATATCGTGCCAGGCGGAAAGCCAGAATAAAGACTCCAATCACGACGAGAGGCCCAGAACACAAGTTTAATGAGAAAATGGTGAACTCGTCAATGCTCTGGCGAATGAAGACTGAATGGACAAAATCGACCAAGAGGGATTAGCAGTTATGCCAGAGCAGACCAAAAGCACAGCCGCGAGAAAAACCAGATCGAGGCAAAGCGCAATGCTAGTGATGCTGCAATAATAAAGAAGAAGCTCGAGAAGTCATGTATGCCACGGCAGCCGACGTCGATATCAGATGGCGAGGGCAGGCCAGCGAGCCGGTTCACTTTCGGAGCGCCGAGGTAGACAGCATGGACGTGGCGAGGAGACAATGGCGTAGCGACGAATGATGGGAATACCGGGAGGACTGGTCATTCGCGTGTCGGACAGGCAGAGACAGGCTGTTCGACGCCGGGGGTTGAAAGGGAGCAGATAATAACTAGTTGGCTGGATGTGGACGGGATGGATAACGAGACCGACGGGAGTCTCAACACATGCGAAATCGTCACAGGCCACTCAGCTGCCAAAGCCCCAAGCAAGGGTCCCTCACCGGCGGCACTGTGAGCTGGCCCGACGCCTCCCGGCCGCAGCCAAGTGGCAACGGCTGCGGGCGCACGACATGTCGCTGCGATTAGGCCCACACTAGTGCTTCTAGACCCGATAGTTTAATTTGGCGTGGGGCGCCTGCAAAGAATACCTAATGAAGGGGCATGTGGCTAGTACTAATCCGGGATAGCTACATTATACCGCATGTAACGCTGCACGTGCGGTTAGCTGCATGTGGGATATGTGCATGTCTTCGCTCGCGCACGTTTTTCCACAGCACAGACCCTCACCATGCCTAACGTGAAAAAGCAAGAGCCGCAATTCCATGCCACACACCCAACCCACAACTACCTACCTTTGAAGTACTCCGCTGCAACACCTCCGGAAGTCTCTGACAGATCCCTGATGCTATAATTAGTGGTTATCAGATCAAATCTACCCGCTAGCAACTGTCTGCCAATTTTTACATCACTCCATGGAGCAGGTCTTCCAGAGACGCCATGGAGCTGGTGCTTCAACGAAGCCGCTTGACTCGTCTGAAGGTGGCCCAACCTTGCAGAAGCGAGCTCGCGACTACGGCGAAGAGTTGAAGGGTTTGAGCTCGGAGGAAGATGATGGCCGCTCCGAGGAATCAACGCCCGCTCTTAAGCGTCGCAAGATAACGGGGGACACAGACCCTGATGGTGGAGGCAAGAGCGTATCTGAAGGTTTGGACGACGGCGAGATAGTAGAGCCACGCCTACCTTCCGGTATCGCTCAGCACGTCACCGCCGAACGTCATCATCAACCCAATTCAACGTCACAGGCTGCCGGTACGTCTGACTCCCCTATCAGCGTGTTATCTGAGGATGAGGAAACAGCTACAAACTCTGGAGCAGAGAAGGTTTTAAGGCAGAACCAGCACATCAATGGGAAAGAGAATCAGGATGACGGATCTTCGATAATACATCGAGGAAAGCGAGCCTCGTCTGCGGCAGGACCCGCCAAGTCTTCCGTTGGGGCTTCGCATAGAGCTGCAGAAACTACGGGGGAGCCTGAGAAACCGCCCACCAACGAAGAGAAGAAGCGAGCCCGGTCGCGCAATCCAGTGTTTTCCTTCGAGGCGGGCAAAGAAAGCTGGAATTTCCCAACTACCGCCCCGGCAATCGTTGTACCTACTGGCATCTCTGAGGAGGATGATGCCTGGAAAACAATCCTCAAGGATTGGATTTCCCATTTACTCGAAGCCAATGGCGAGGCGGCCAATCGTTTGAATTTTAAAGTGGTTCGCGCGGGCTGGCCCCTATATTTCAGTAAGAAGATGGGTTTTCTCCGCGGAAAGAACAAAGAAACGGTTTCCATCAGAACTGTTGCGCAAAGTTTCATGACTTCGCTTGATAAGGACGTTATTGGCAACCTTATTTCGGGGGCACGGGCGGCACGGGCGAATATGGATAGCCAGGCGCCAAGCCAGGCGCCAGATAATCCGAGCGAAGAGTTAGCTTTGCAGGAAAAGTACTTCCGCGGCGCTGACGATCCATCGAAGCACTGTCTTTCGGTAAGTAATTCTCAACGTCGCTTTCGTTTCCTGATCCTGTTATTTTCAAGGGAACGAGGGCTTTTATTTGGGCTCAGTTACGTTCCGGGAACTTTCCGCGCTTCTATACCACGTTCGACGCCGCGATCGATTACTGATTACGACTATTGCAGTGCTCTGGTATCGGGCACACTTCGCGAGCTTGCCCCGAGTTGAAATGCCGATTTTGTGAGGAGAGGCATAATTCCATTGGTTGCCCAACAAGACAAAGATGCGGTAAATGCCGTCAACTTGGTCACATTGCCGATGGATGCAAAGAGAAACTCTCGTTAGCCCCCGACGAACTCGGTGGTTGTGCATTTTGTGATGGAAATCACCAAGACCAAGATTGTACTGAAATTTGGAGAAGTTTCAAACCTTCGGAACTGAATACGAAGAAGGTGAAGAGCATTCCGGCCTTTTGTTACGAATGTGGCGGCCAAAATCATTATGGGCCAGAATGCCCGTCTCGTGACAAAAGCGGCAGCGTATCAGACAGTACAACATGGTCTACAACGAACCGCAATGCTTATATCGACCCAGAAAGCGAGGATGTTGCCATAGCCTGGGCCAACGTTGATCCTGACCAGGTTCTAGGGCAGGAGTTTCACATCCTAGGACGAGCAGTGCGAAAGACTCATACCTACTTTGTCTCTAGCGATGATTCGGACGAGGATTTTACCCTTAGAATGCCTAAAAAAAAGGGCCAAAGCCGAGGTGCTAATGGGAACTCGCGTGGACGTGGACGAAGCGATGCTAACAATAGTTGGCAACAGTCTCTGCCCTATGGCCGCCATCCACCTGCCGCAGAGAACGGACCTGCAGGATTACCTCAGTCCACACCTAACACTACATTACCCCCACGACCCGAGACCTTCACCGGTGGTAGACCACGCGGGGGCGGTAACAGTGGATCAAATAGTCGAGGTGGGTATCGTGGCCGCGGCCGTGGTCGTGGTCGTGGCACAGGCAGAGGGAAATGAGTTGAACAAAGTTCAGCACAATACCTAGATGCATCTGCTGGGAACTTGGGCAGGCGGCCATAGTCCTATCTCCCTAGCTCATTAGGTAGTCAACGGGTTCAGCGGCAGTAATCGGCGTGCGTACACTACAGAGTACGCCGTAAGGGAGGACTTCATAGGTAGTCCACTCCATCCAAGGCTCAAGCATCCACCGCAACTTGCAAGTTGCCTACCGGTATGAGGCTATGCCTACCCCGGACTCCGGACTCCGGAGCGCAAAAAGACGCACACAACGGAGCGCATGAAATTCGCCTTGCCGGGATAGGAATAGCAAAATAGGCACTTACCTACCTAGCTAGGTACACGCTATATCTCGAGCAAACTGGCCATGCTGGCGCTGTCGTCCAAGTACGCCAGTTGTAACGAGCTGCGTTTGGTCTTATGTAGTGTGTAAAGACTGAGGAAATAAAACTACATACTTGAAATTCACGATTTATTAATGGGTTCCGCTCGTGAAGGGTGAAACCTCGAAAACTATGGGGTTGAATTGTATATGGTGGGCAAAATACGGAAGTGGCATCGAGATCATTCTAATAGGTTGATTGATTGATCGTTTGTTTTTAACATCATGAGGGCGCGCTATAAGGCGTGCGGAGAATGACTTCCTATTTTCTATAGGGCCGGAATCGACGGCAAGTTTGGTTGCTAAGGTAGGTAGAGGGTGCGACGCGATACGGTCGGCATTAGCAGAACGTCGAAAAAGGACTCGGAATGAATCGCGTTCGGTCGCAGTCATCATCTGAACTAAAAAGTAATTGACGGTGAAGGTGGTGATGAGGATCGCGTCACGTTTGCTAGTTGGTGCTTATATGGTGTCTACCCAATCCGAACCTCTCGTGGCAAAGAGAGGTACGAAGACCTCATTCGTCGCTGGGATCACGCGTCCCTGGCAGCCCCTAGAATCTCGATCATGCGTCCCTATCAATTGCTCTTACATAATTATGGGGGTGCGGCTGGCGCTACCTTCCGCTTGGGTTCGCTATCTTGGTTTCTGCCCTATCGTTGTCGCCTTGGCTGGTGGCCGACTGTGTCGTGGCCGGGGCGTCGCGCGTTGACGGTTTCCTGTTTCAGTGAGGCATTTGTTGGCGGTTTCATTCTTGAAACCGGACCCTAATTCATCGCAGTTTACCTACACTATGTATAATGCATAGAATTCTACTTATCTGGTATTCGTTGTGTTTGTGTGCCTTGTTAGTTGCTCCGGGTCCGGACTTATTGGTCGAATTGATAACATCCACTGGCATACTTTCTAGTCAGCACGTGTGCCCGGTTGTATGCAATTGCTTCCGAGTCAATGGGCCGCGAGAAAGTCAGTCTTGTCCCGGTTATACCTGGATGAGTGGCGTCCTTGGATGACCGCGCAATACGGCATGCCGGCCAATAGGGTTGCTACCTTACCCTCCTCTCGGCCACCACGTTTTCTTACGGGATCGCGAATCTTAAGATTGAGCTTGAATCACCACTGTTTGCGGATTACAATACTTGAATCTTCTGGATTGAGCGGGTTGTACAGTTTGATACCTACAGCTACCTACATATCATCTATGAATATGAAAATCAGAAGCCGGAATCTTTGAAATGAATGAGAAATGTCACAGTTATGTGTTGAATCCATGTAACGTTACTGGGGCTGTAGGCATACCTAACCTGTCCGTAATCCCATATTTTTTTCACGATTTTCATATTTATGAGATCAAGAAGCCTTGAATCATCCATTCAAACACCAATCTTTCATGCAATAACCGGCAAGTTATGAATTCTCCATGACCGGTGGCCGATATGATCGTGTGGCCAAGACGGAGGACAGGTGGGATACACTGCAGCATACATGATGCACGCACCCACATTCAGATAGATGACTAAGCATCTCGAAGACGAGCACCAACGCCTATAAGAGGCAAACGCCAGCGCCACGCAACCAAGTCCGCGCAAGCGATGTGCGAACTCAACGCATATGCATATGTGAAGCTAATAAGAGTCGGGGGGTGGAATCAACGGTGCAAACCGAGCGTACCGGTATTTGGGGGGGTTGCGAACTTGCGCGGTAAGAGGTGGTCAATGCGGCAACAGGCCCGACCGATAGTGGGGCGGGCGAGATGTTATCTATAAACGGCAGTTCCCTCTCTGACGATGCCGTCCCGAGGTGAAATCCCAGGCAAAACAATCCAAGTCAATTTTCTCAACGCTCGTATATCCTTCCCCATTCTCCAGTAGAAGAAGCATTACCTATTTATTTCCATATCTTTTTGTTTGCTAGCTCGACTAAAGACATATCTGCCACGGAAAGCCGCGCCAGAAGAAAAGACTGCTAGCACGCACCTCCATTGCTTGACGGTCCTTCTATGGCGGACGCTTCAGAGGAGGGCATCCTCGCCCCGAGCCAGAGCAAACTAGACACTCCCCCACCAGCTATTGAATATGGCGTCGAGCGTGTCGAGAAGGTGTACAAGAAATTGGACCTACGCATTATTCCCGGTAACCACCCATGCCCAGCGTCAGACCCCGCCTTGCTCCGTGTCACTGACCATCGACAGCCTTCTGGGTCCTGTACTTCGTCTGCTCAGCCATCGACGGTAATATTGGGTTGGCACAGACAATGAATGCGGACGTTGGCCATGATCTTATCTCTGTACTGCACTTGACACCCAAAGATGTCTCGACCACTCTGGCCCTGTTCTATGTCTCTTACGTTCTGTTCGACTGCCCCTCCAATCTCATCATGAGCAGGCTAGGCCCTCGAGTATGGATGGCTCGTATAGTATTCGCTGTCGGTCTAATCGGAGCCTTGCTCACTGTCGTGCAAGCTGCCTGGAGCTTGAAGTGAGTTTTGCTCCGCTTTCCCTCACGATAATTTTTCCCTCATGGATAAGATAAGCCGGAATGGGTGAGATACTGATAAGTCCGAATGAAGGTTAATCCGGTTCATCCTTGGAGTCGTCATCGCTGGCATGTGGCCTGGCATGTCTTACTACCTAACTCTGTTCTATCCGCCTTCACGAATGGGGAAACGAGTTGGCCAGTACTTCACGGCGGCTCAGGTTTCGGCGGCTGTGGGTGGACTAGTATCTGCGGGATTCCAACTAATTGACGGTCGAGGTGGACTGTTCGGATTTCAATGGATGTTCCTCGTATACGGCTTGACAGCCGCCGTTTTGGGCATCTGCCTTCTTTGGTGGTTGCCAGACCGGCCACTCCCTCCTGGCGAGGAGCGCGTCCGCACTGGATTTAGGAAATGGCTTCCCGCGACCCCGGAAGCCCTCACCGGCGAGGATGCACTAATCCATTACGAGGATCTCAAACGAGTCTATAATCCGCGGCCCTGGACACTCAAAGATTTGTGGCACGTGTTGATCGATTGGCGTCTCTGGCCCTTGGTACTAATGTACTTCGGTGTTGTTGGCGTCGGTATCGGAACGCAGCTTTACGGAACAATCATCATCCATGGGATCAATCCAAAATTCACTGATATACAGCTTAGCTTGCTGTTTGCACCCATTTGGATCGTAAGTATTCAACCCTGGCAGCGCCATGCCTTTGTGTCGTGTTAACATTTTATTTCAGATGGACTTGATTGCTATACTGCTTGTGACACCGATTTCTGATCGCTTCCATCGCCTACGCCCCTTTTTCTTCTCAGCCGCTACTCTTATCCAGATCGCCGGATTGTTGACAACCACATTTGCTCCAACGTCAAACCCATGGGCACGATATGCTGGACTCCTACTTATCGGATTCGGACTTGGCCCAACAGTGCCTATCTGTATGACTTGGTCAAGTGAAATCTTCCAACCCCGTCACGGCGAAGTCGGTGTAGCTGCTGCTACGGCCCTTGTTTCTGGCCTAGGAAATCTGGGTAGTATTACCACCACATACGCTCTATACACCGGTTGGCCCGCAGACGCTGTGCCAGGACCACACCAGTACCGAAACAGCAACTTCGTCATGATCGCCATTCTCGTCGTCAGTATTGTCAGCAGTTTCGTCCTGTTTATTGCCCTGAGCATCTTCGGCAATAAGGCAAGCGACAAGCTCGGCAGCAGTAGCAATTCTACCAATGACGAGTCCAATCAATTTGAAGACGGTGCCGCTCGCCGCGAGCGCGAGCAGCGTGGGTTTGACCGTATGTGGTGGAGTCCACGACCCTAGTTCCTCCGCAAATGGTAGCCAAGTTCTGCCAGGCAGCTCAACCTGTCGACGGCGCCGCTCGTTCCGATGTTATCCGACTGCTTTATCCCACCTTCACATGCTCCCGTCTTAAATTCGCCATCTATGCGCATACCGACAAGCTTTGAGCTCCACGGCGAAAGTGCCACTACGCCATCGCTAGGACCGGCTACACGGTCACGCACAAGGGCAAGTGAACGCGACAATGCCTTTGCGCTATCGCCAGTAACCTGCCCTTATTTTCAAGATCTCGCGCTCCCTTCTTTTGCCCTCGATTTTTGGCTTGGTTTTATTTGGTTTATTGGATTTGTTTCGGCGTTGCGATATGATACCCCATCAGTTGTTTGAATATGCTGTCTATTCGAGAAATCCCCCCGTTGTGAAGGAAGAATTTTCTCTCGCGGGCGAAAGTGCCGTTGCGCCATCGCCTGGGACGGCGTATTGCAGCCGAGACGGGACCGGCGACAATGCCTTCTGCGCTATCGCCTGGGAGCCCGTCTCGTGGGCGTCAGTACACGTTTCTGTAGAGAAACTCCCTAAAGATTTTGGAAGTCGAGGCTCCTATATGCTACCGGCGCAACGAACGAAAGGTTTATACGGTTGAGGGGTCCTACTTCTCATCTTTCATAGGCTCGACTTTGTATTCCTTAAATCCCCGTATGCAATAGATGCATGTTTTATCTCGCCGTGACCGAAAAGCATCGTGACCTCCGTACACTGGAACCTCCGTATTTTGGGTGATTTACCCGGCCAAGGAAACACGGTAAACGTCGTAAACAACCGCCCCCAACCGCCCCATTGCCCTTTACACACACGCGCACACACGCAACACATACAGGGGTATCGTTCCCAACCCAACAACATGAACACGACATGATAGCCTCCCAAGTCTAAACGCTCTTCGAATTCTTTGCCTCTCCAGACCCCCATACTATTGCGCAAATGGCTTCTCCTTCACCATGAAGTAGTCCGGGCCGATCCGCTCTAGGAACTGGAACTCCCTGGGTTTGGTGAACATGGCCTCCGTAACGGCGAAGTACTCTTTGTAGTAGTCCTTGGTGACTTGGTTCTAACCGGCGCACGCAGCAGTGTTAGTCATCATACGATTCACGTAAGCTCATCCGTGTATGTATCCCAACACACCTCGAGAAACCACTCTGGTGATTTTGACCTAAGGAAAGGTTAATAATGATATGTGCGGATTCACGGCTCAAGATGGGCTTACCAGTTCTCAACCCAGCTGATCTTCCCTGGCTCTTGCGGGCTCTGGTACATCTCGAAGAAGAGGCATTCCGGCTCGGCAGTTACCCTGTCGAAGACGGGCTTGAAGGCGGCCAGGAAACAATTAATGTTCTCGGGCGCAATGTATACTGTGACGTGCAGGCTCCAACCGCTGGTGAAGGGCATTTTGCGCGGTAGGACAGGGCCGGATAGGGAGTGGGCGGTTGTCATCGTCGTCGTCTGCGACGGTGCCACAACGGGGATCATTGGCGGTTGTGAAGATTGCAGCATTTTAAAGAGCCCTGCTACTGGTCCGCCGGTCTATAAAGTAAGTTGTGGTTTTGGGTTCCCTTTTTTTAAACGAGGAGATCTAGTCAATGACGACGGGCAGAATACTAAAGTGGAATGTAAATGTATCTTCGGAAAGACAATGGGCCGCGTGACTTAAATAGTTAATAACATGTAGGTATTTTTTGGCGGATATATACGGGAGCAGAAGAGGGCCTGAAACGACAGCAGTTATTACCTCGGGGTTCTTTTCTCGGGGGATGTTAATCACTCAGACAATCTGAGGTGGCTCCCTTCGCGGTAAGGGAGACCGAGGTTTGATATCTGGCTCAGAGTCGTCTAACGATGGCACGGATTTACACCAAAGTACATTGATTACCGTTTCAGCGAGCGGCTCCGGGGAAAACACGCCGTGGACTAGACTAAGTGCGCCCGAACGGGACTAAGGAGGGCATTCAGCAGGGGGTCAGGCATGCTTATGGGATAAGATGGAAGCGGTTTAAGAAGACGGAGGAGGATAATCGAGGAATTGAAGAATTAGGAATAGGAAGGAATTAAAAAAAAGCCAGTTAAAAAAAACAGAAAAAAAAAAAAAAAGTCCCGTGCTCTCATACATGTATTACTGCAAGGGACTAATTTCAAGCCCATTACAGAAGCGAGCAGCAGTTCCCATTGGCCGAGGCGGACGGAGGCCATTTGCAGCCAATGGGGGCTCTGGCAAACTGCTGGCCCGTTGCTCCGTGCGCCGTTCCGTGCCCCTCCAATTCCCCTCATCCTCCTTCTCTGATGGGCGATGGGCGATGGGCGATGGCCGGGGGCGATGGACGGATGATTGGGCCGTCTGCGAGTCTGACCTGCGGGCCTGCAGCACCTGCCGCTTCCTGATAAGTGGCCTATGCCTCCTGCACGTGCATGGCATGCATGTATACGCTATATGCACAGCACATAGCCTCCACTGGGGGCATATGTACAAAGCAAGTACAGAAGGTTACTTGCCGCTCGCTCCTGGCCCGTCAAAGAGCCCAGAGCCCAATCCAGCAACCCAATCCTCCCTCTCCCCAACAAACACCGTGACTGTCGACGGGCTTCCCTTCCAAGCTCAACCCCTATCTAGCGGAAGATCCAAGAGCGCCGGGCGATGCTGGCTGCAAGTCGTCACCTGTCGGCATAATGCACGAAGTACGTCCGTATCGAACTAGACGTGACCTGCCTACGCTACTGTCACTTGGGTCTCAGGCCACGTGAATGGACATCGCCATCAGCAAGCATCCCTGCTGAATCGAGATCACTTGCTATCGGCAGCAATGCCACCGGCGCACTGACTAGCGATGACAGATCTGATGACGTCTGAGGAGTCGACTGACTGTGTTCAGCTTCCGTCTCAGCAACCTGCTCCGCGCCGCACCGTGGCGCGATGTACCTCTCCCCCTAGAGACCGCAGCCTGGTCTGAACGGCTTGAGCAGTGAAAAGACCCGATCCTCGAGAGTATCCAGGCGAAGCAGCGGTCACGACGTGTCTCTCCCTAGCTTCGCAAAGGCTTAGTCAAAAGCCACGGCTGGGTGGGGGTGGCGTTCAGCTATTTCTCGTTCAGGGTTCCGTTGCAACGATGTAGGTAGTAGCTAACTCTGGCACTTTAAAGCCCACCGCCTTTTGCTGGCCGCCGTCTCGTCCGTCAGCAGGCTCCAGAGCGCAATGACATGCTATAGAGGCGGAGGATGTTAGCGAATCGTCAGTGTACGCCTGTACTGCAGCTCCGGTTCCATATCGACCAAAACCTGGTTCCAGATTGGCCCGGGCTGCCCTGCTGCCCTGCAGAATCGGATACTGCAGCCATACCCTTCTAGATGCATGACGAGACGGACATGTGCCGTCAGTCGTCGGTGCAACCACTCGACGCGTGCCATGTATTCCGTGCTCATGCTCATGCATCGTACGCT
Organism: Xylariaceae sp. X802; assembly: GCA_028637635.1. Lineage (NCBI taxonomy): Eukaryota > Fungi > Ascomycota > Sordariomycetes > Xylariales > Xylariaceae > Xylariaceae sp. X802. The sequence goes on along the minus strand of JAJFDH010000036.1, from coordinate 29,169 downwards.
GGACCCCGCGCGTCGCCAAAGGGACACCCAGTATCGATTTGGAAAGACCCAGCTGGAAGGCCCGGAGCGCATTGCAACCCATCGTGGACCCCTTCGACGATCTTGCATGCAACCCGCGCGTCAAAGCGACGGGCTGATGCCTGACTCGTCCACACAGATCCCGATCCTCCTGGTTGCATTGGCCTCGAAATGTGATGGACCCGAGAATACAGTTTACAGCCGTCCGAATTCGACGCCGCAGCCCCAACGATTGGCTGGGGGGTTTTCTCGGTGTCTCGAAGATAGCGGCGTATAAGTCCACTACTTATTTACGACGGCATGTCAAATTAGCGAAAGCCGTTTTCATTCGCCTTGCTTATCTGGACCGAAAAATACGCCCCAAGGGAAAGTTGTGATCCCTCGTCAATCTCTGGCTCGGCCTTGCTTCCGATGCTTGAGTCCTCGCTACCCAGTGTAGATTAAGGCCGTAAGACTCCAGCTTAAAAAGGGAGTCAGGGACTTTTTTGGCTGCATTGGGTAAGGCGATTTGACGGATCAGGTCAAAGCTTTTCCGGAGATTCGCTGTGTGGTGCGGGCGGTTAAACTCCGAACGGGGGCCCCCTCCTGGCGCCCTTGCGATCTTGCGGGTCTTCTCCTCTCCGTGCATTGGCTCAGCCCGTGCCGCTTGGTCGGTACGGGCTGGGTTAGTGTAGATCAAGGCCTTCACCCAATGCAGCAGCAACTCCCTGGTCAAGCTATTACCAAGTGGCGAAAATTACCATGGCCCAATTGGATCTCGTAACTTCGTTTAATAGTGTAGGTAATTATACGATAATACGGCAGCGATGCTATACACTATGTAAGTGCTTCCCGGTAGATTTGTGGGAGCTATACGGGACACGCAGGTCCGCAGGACCAGATGTCCGAGACATATCTACGCAAGACATCGAAAGATCCTCGGTTGAGGGCGTAATGACGAAAGGGGAATGATATCTCGGGATGTGATACGACGGTATGTAGAGAGTGAGAACAAAGTACCGAATGAGAAGAAACAAAAGACCGCCTGCGATTGCTGATATAGATGGAAGATGTCATCTGGCTCTGGAGCAGCGGCTGAGAGTCGCAGCGAGGGTGGGGGCGGTGACGAAGTTACCGCGTCTGTGTAGTCCGTGTGTGACGATCAAGAGTCAGAGCTGGCGATCAATTAACTGCGCACGGATTTTGCCGCGGGGTTACTTCCTGCGATCATCGCTAACTGCGTTTTATAACATATCAAAATGACTGCTGCCTGGGAGCCAAGATGGAAGCAGGTATGGTTATCACAGTGGTTACCAAGCACGTTAGTTCACGGTCCGTTATACGGTCCTGTTCATCGCGGTCGTGCTCAAAGGTACAAGGCGCCGAGGGAATGGATCGGATCGGATCATCGAGCATTGATCTCTATATGAGATCGAACCATGCTATGAGGTAAGTACAGTCAGATTGCCTCATGTGCTTATTCACGTGAAGGGGGTATGGCGATGGTATTATTACTGGGTTGCTGTTACTTTCTGCTTACGTGCCGAACTTCGGGAGTTTAGACGGTATCTTGGCCTGTTTGTCTATGTCGGTGGTCGTGATAGGTATTGCGCTTGGTAGGTATGTTTCCGAGTTTGCGGGAAACCCGCGAAGCTGCTATTTGTTCTGGGGTAATGGAGCCGTGCATTATACAGACTAAGTAGGGAACAACAATACCCCAGCGCCTTATCCCGAAGGCATCGGTTCGATCACCGACAAGGATTTGAACCCATTAACGGGGATTCAATTTATCCGTAGAATTCAAAGAGCATCAGACGATAGAGAATTATCAGCATTGGTATTGTGAAGCCGGTGCGAATTGCCTTCGGACAGTCAAGGAGATAGTCATACAAAGAATGGAAAGCAGATCACCAAACGCCTGCCGTACCATAACCCCCATACCATACGATACACCCAGCCCATACCATAATCTCAGCCCATACGACACCCCCAGCCCAGACCTAACATCGAAACAACCCCTACCGCCGAGGCCCGTTAATAACCCGATTCTCAGCTAACCCGGCAAGCGCGCTCTCGACGACATGCCGCCCTTTGTGGTGATGCCGGCTCTCGAGCGCCGAGTCTGTGGCCGCGGCCCCTAGCGCTGCTGTTGCTATCCGCGTGTTCCTGTCTGCGCGATGGCGTGATCGCCATGCTTCTACTGCGCCGGCGGCTATTGCGGCGCTTGCGGCCTGGCGCCAGTGGTCGGCGCTGTGGTCGTGGCTGTGGTGTGAGTGGCCGTGGTCGTGGTGTTTATCTGAGTGGCTGTGGTGCGAGTGGTCGTGGTCGTAGTAGTTGTCCTTGTGCGTGGAGTGGTGATGGGAACTTCTTGGCTCTTTGTAGTACTCTGTTGTTGTTATCCGCTCGCTTGATCTTGGTTTGTAGGTGCGGACTTTGTCTCTGGTTTCTGGGTAGCTGTCTGTTCTTGAGTGGTGGTTGTTGCGGGATGGCATTTTGGTTTGGTTTCTGTTGATCTTGATGTCTTGGGGGATTGGTTGGTAGGTATGATTCTTTTGTCTCAGCAATGAGAAGTGAATCTGGGATTGACATTGGGATTCAGATTCAGATTGAGTTCAGGTTCAGGTTCAGGTTCAGGTTCAGGTTCGGGATTGGGATTGGTATGTTCCTTAAATACCAGAAGAACGATCTTCTAACGATTTCCATCCGCCTTGCTAATGGATCCGTCCATGAAGTCACATGTCGATCCCCTGCGCGGATCTCACCCGTCGTCGTCATCCGTCGCCCGATTAATCCCCGTGGCGAAGTTTTGCTATGACATCTTATGATGTATTGCCACAGTGATCTGCGTCTTATGGTGGGTTTCAAAGGGGGGTGTGTTCTTTTACATAAGGGGATTGTTCAGGATTGGTGTTGGGGTTTCTTGACAAAGGGGTTTTGGTTGGGTTATATAAACAGTTAGTGCGGATGGAGATCGATGTCGGTGTTGGTAATTCCGTTCTGGGCTTTGTATGGCTCGTATCTATCAAGTCAAGCAGCGTTGATTCGGAAAGGGGAGGAGTTTGGGTATCGGGACTGGTGTATCGCCTCGCGTCGTCCTTTGTACGCAGTGAAAGGCATTATAAGCCGTTACGGACAAACCCAAAACAAGTATATCTTCAAAATACCATTGTTCAGATAAAATATCTTTGAATCGTAATTCAGCCCATGTTACTGTTGTGAACTGTTTCGCTCTGCCGTATATAAAGAAGGCCTCGTAGAGTAGTTTGATACCCAACTCTCCAACCCATCCAACCCACGATTCCAATGCTCGAAACACAATGTGCCATATCTACCGCGAAGTCCACAGCCCCTGCGGCCATCCCGGCAGACTCCAGGTCTTATGCCCCTGCCCAACAGGCAAAGGACCCGACTGTTTCCAGAAAAGATGGTGTCCGGTGAAGACGCGCCCCGGGAAATGCCCGGCCTGCAAGAGGAAGGACGAACAGGCTCGACGCTACTTTGGCCGTATCTGCATAGTAAGTGATGTCGAACTCGCTCTTGCGGTGATCCGGTCTGCTCGGAAACACTGAGCTGATGTTTTTTGTCCGTCTCGCGGATAGAGAATTGAATAGCACCACGGTGACTACCTACCTTTACGCGACTCTTCCCTCTGGATTTGCTTTGGGACTCCTCCGATTTGGGGGTTTGGCCCTGAGATTGGCTGTTGATTTCAGTCACTTGGTAAGTCTGAGAGTCCCACCGCCATCTGAGCAGAGAGGATATATGAGTTCGCGACGGGGCCGTCCTCGATCAGGAGCCGCCTGGTAAGGAGAAATCCACCAGTTTGTGGCGCCCTTCTCGGGAGTGTTACGCCGACGCTCGGATAGAGCGAGGTAACCGTGAAGACAGCGAGCGGCCGATAATTACGGACCCGCGAGCATGAGGCAGAAGAGTGAGAAGATCAAGAGGGTTAGATTGGCCATCGTCGCTGTAGCGACACGGAATCAGATCGGATAACGGTGAGTCTTGGGTAACTATCTAGTAATCCCTATCTCCCTCGATTCTTTAGTTGTAAAGAGGGAAAGCGGAGAAAGCGAAATAACCAACCCAGTAAACAAGTAACCATGTTTTTTCTTTTTACGTGCCTACAGTGAGGTTATGCACGACATGGGGGTGTTACCACGTACGACTTCTCTCTAGATACCAATGAGAATAAGTTTCCTTGTTTCCAAGGTAGTAGTCCAGCTCTTGTCTTCGCGAGGGATGGGAAGCCGTTTACTACTCGCCAGGGAGTTATGGTCGAATAGAATGTTAGTATGCTGTACGAGGACCCTGGAGTTTAAACGGAACCAAGGTTATTCGACATGCACTCGCGTTTGCTTCCGCCCGTTTGGGCGCTACGACTATGGGGCCTCGGAATCTTGGTAGTCGTATGGTTGGTTGCCATAAGTACAAAGTACCTGAAGGGGGTGGACACACATGTTGTTTGTAAGTATGCTGGTGATGACCCGTTCCGACCCGTACGTAGTTTGCTGGGGGGCTGGATGCGTGCCGCGTAATAGCTTAATGTTGCTTAAATGAACCCCAGATCGCCACTTTGTCGGTAAATACCGAATCCGTACGGACCCGTATCTCAGATAGATTTAATCCGATGCAAGTTTAGAGGGATGCTCCTATAGACCAGTCTATAACCGCGAGCCACAAAGCCACGCGGGGTCTGATCAATGGGTCCTTTTTAGATGAACCAACGCCATATCATGGAGAAATTGAAAACAAGTTTCGCGACGTGCTGGAGGATGTAAGAATTCGAGGTAAGCTATATTAAGTGGTTAGCATCACTTCAAACGGGAGCTCCGGGGGTGTTGGCAGATCATCCGTTCGATGCCGAATCATTTCCACCATCCACTAAAGCTGGCAAACGGTATCCTTGTTCAGGAAGAATCATGGAATCAAACGGGACGCATTCTACCGTCAGCCAAGCTCGGACAGATGAGGGGAATGATGTAGGCATCTCAAAGTCTATGCACGCAGCGGAGCGGTCCAATAAGGGTACCGGCATTGCGCTGCGCCGTACATGCCGGACCTTGCTTTTTCTGCGTTTGGCCGCAACTACCAGCTGGTTGTTTGCGGCCTGAAGGGCCTTTACAGGCCATAGCCCGCTGTCGGGCTCCCTTATCCCAGGCAATGAGTTGGGACTTGACGAATGTAGGATGCTTGGTTCTCTGGCGCTGAGATGCAGCTTGATAATAGGAGGCGGGCGATGCAACCACACGCTGCTCTGCCTCCGTCGACTTGTGCGTCTCTGCATCGAATATACCGAGATTAGTGCTTCTAGAAAGACAACATCCCGTGCCTGTTGAAATGTTGCGAGATCGATCATGCGATAGACTATTGGCGGCTAGATCTAATCCCGTGGCGTCGGTCTCAGGGGTCAAGACGTTTCTGTCACACGGCAAACGTCCCGGTTTAGGTGCTACTAGGGCTCCTAATCTTTGATATTATACCCTTGCTTCATACTGTATCTTACGGAATGAATAGAGATGCGCGGCAAACCGAATGATTGCCTATGCAATAACACGGCGGCGCGGCTATTGATATCAAGAGGGTGAATGGGAATTTGAACGACTTGCTGATGCTGATGTCGATGCTTGACCGTTTGCTAATGGTGGATGTCGCATCCCAAGCAATTGGGCGTAACATGTGCATATGCTTCGGTGGTGGAAATCGAATGCTAAATGCATACCCGTATTGTGTTGGGTAAGGGGTCATACCATGCATCTCGTTCCGTAGGAGGTCGTTCGGGGTGCACGGGTAGGGTCACGACTTGCAACATGGGTGCGTTGTCACGGGCGCTTGCAGCAACTTAAACAATGGGCTGCCAATGTCACCATTGAATATGGTGTGCGGTGGTCCGTAAGCATTGCCTATGTGATGGCTCCAGCTTGTTTCTAGGAGCCTCATGAGCAGGGCCCGCGACGATTTGAGAGCAGTTGTGAGAGCTGATGTCAGGACTTGTTGGAAGCAGGACTTTTGCGGTGTACGTTGGAGAAAATAAGCTTGGAAAATCGCATCAATGCTGCCCATGCGAAAGCAACCCGCGGGCCGGCTGAAGTGGTGAAGCCCGAGCATTATGTTTCTGACAAGATATGCCGGTCGGTCTTATTATTTTCATATAAAGACGTCGCAGCAGCTTCCATCACCTGATACCAACCATCCCTTCCCAAAGAGGAGGGCATTGGTGGAAATGAGGAGGTATATTCGAAACATCTGGATAGAGTCCGGAACCGGGGTCTGATGATACGCGGCCGGGCGAATAAGTGAAACTGCACATATTACAGTACGGGAGTGTCACCGTAAACAGATGAGATGCTTTAGCACTGCAATCCAGGGGGGGGATTGCAATGCCCGTTGCCTACAGCAAGCTCGGGTGTGACGGATTCTTGCTCGCCCAGTCTGGACCCGGGGTTGCTAGGATGTCCTAGGCAGTCCTAGGGATGCAGCGACTCTCGGATGTGTCAACCGTAAGACCTCCCGTCATGTTGCAGACCGACCCAGGGAGTCAGCGTGGTGAGCGCTTCTTGTGGTACTGCGGGGCTGTGCCATGTTGCTATGTCCAACAAGAAACTCAGCCTTCTGGCCTCCGTTCCACGACCCCGTTGGACGGGAGATGTTAATAAAAGCAACATGTCCGTGGAGTCGATTGCAATAATTATAGGCCAATGAGAAAACGCGGTGCGCAGCCTGCTGAACTTCAAAGTTTGTGTGCGGCATCGCTGTGCATGCTTCTCAATGTACACAAACAAAAGCAAGAGGCCAGAGCCACCAATGAGGTTGACCCAGAGACGGACGCACGTACATACGCATAAGTGAGCTGGGCCTCCGGCGTGACGCGCACAGGAACAGGCATCAAGGGCACACACACGCGGCCGTTGGCAAGAAACGGACAGGACGAAGGCGACGATCGTAACTTGAGATCTACCCACACTGCAGCGTAGTGAACGGCGAACACCTAGTGCAATGGCTTGTCAATGATTGCCGTAGCGTGGGATTGCAGTAGCCTAGTGGCATGGACTTGAAGATCATATACGGCAGATAGCATTAGGTAGATACCTAGATCCGTGGGCAGTGATTGTTGCAAGTTTGTGAGGACAGAGCAGAGAGAGCGTGTGTATGTGAATAGTGTGAGGGTTAGCGTGTGGTTTGCTCAGCAGGCTCGGGAAGAATCCCGAGGATCGACGCCAGGGACAAGATAAGTCCCGTCTATGCCCATTCTCAGTTAGTGTGCGTAGTCTGCGCTAGAAGGTTGGGGGTCTGGCTAGGGGGTCTGGCTAGGGCGACTGTAGCGCAATTAGTTAGCGTGGATAGCTGGTGCTGGTACCTGAGCCTTCATGTCTAGTGCCGACTGCATGGCCTATTACCGCATTGCTCGGCCACCATGCGCCGTCCGGAATGTATGGATGTAGCATCGAGACGCCGTCCTTGGAATTAATGGCCGAGCTGCAATTGATATAACGGCCGATACAGTTACATACAAACAAGCTATCGTACGAGGGTTAACTCGCCGTTTAACCCACGAGAGCCGTTGTACCCGGTAGCGCATGTTTGGTACTTATTAGTAGAGTGTCGTCGCACTTGGAGCCTGGAGGATTCTGATGGCACGTCGATCCTCAGCGGCGGATTGTGCGCATGACTGTTCGATGTGGCCTACATACTATGTAAGTAAATCTTCTAGTGTAGACTTGACCTAAGTTTCTTTTAATATACTTGTACATGATGCAGGGTCAGCTAGGGTTGCAACCAAGCGATCCTCGACAAGACCTATCGCGGATGCGTATTAGTCTGCATACGGAGGAAGCGTAGACAGAATCTTGGTGTGCGATTCTCCAGCACCTACATAGTAGTCTTAGATGGTCTATCTGGGGCGGAAGCTTGGCGTTCATCATCGAAAATAATTCCTACAAAAGGAAACCTGCGATACTCGACAAGCTGCCTTTCGAAGGTTAGGCCACTGCGCGGCTGGAGTGAAAGCCGACTGAGCGGAACTGGGGTTACATTCCATGACTTTGGTGTGCTTCTAATCTGAGCTGTGATAGCCCGAAAACAGGTTTTGTCCTCGGCGGCCATTCTATCTTACCAACAACAATTCCTTTCCACTGCTACATTGAACTGCAATGACACATCCAGCGTAGGTAGGTAGGCCCTACTAAGGTACATTTTGGTGTCCGAACGTAGTGTGGGTAGCATAGGTATTACTATCTATAGTTCTTACATGAGACAGTTTTGGCAACCGACATAGAACGTATCATAGTATCGAGCTGATGAATCCATCTACTTCGTACCTACGTATATCTTATACAAGATCGACTGAGTTTTACACTAGACCCAGGCGACCTCATGGTAGGCCGCTGAAGCCTTCCGTTACTGTCTGACATTTCTCTCATGGTAGGTATATGTAGTTGCATGCGCTACCTGCACCGCAGAAAGGCTTCAATATCGCAATGTCTTGGCGTCTTAGCATATCTTGGCATGACCTTACCTCATCGTCACAATCCTCGACTGCTGAAAAAAAGAGAACGAAAAAGTTGCCTGTAATACCTAACAGTGTACGGAACACCAGCCTATGGGGGCAAGATTCGTCATTTCGTGCAGTTTACCCTATCTGCCTACTTACGAGCACATGCTGGAAACACGCCGGAAACGTGGCCGATGAAAATGATAATTCCCCGGATAGATACGTTACATTATTGCGCTATATTATGCACCCATAAGTTGCACGACTTGAAGTAATCACAGTCCGTACGAAGTAGACCGTACGGCTACCCATAGTGTACAGATTCAGCTGCACGGGATGGCTAGGTACAAACCACCTACAGTCAGTACTGACTTGCAACCGATCCGTAGACTCTGCCGTAACTCACTTACAAATACAAATTGAACTTTAGTCTCCGATCCTGTTAGCTGGAGCACGGGTCATGGAAATAGTTAGATAGTACGAACGCTACGTTTAGCAGCACTTACATAGGTAGTAACTTTAACAAAGCTGTGTACGAAATAGCGCAACACTAACAGCTAACTACGTAAGAGCCTTCAGGAACTTCTTCAGCAGGTTAGGTAGATACGGTAGCCTCACTAATTAGGTGCACCAGATGGGTAAGTCTCACGAAGGCTTCCGGAACACAGTGCTGACATTTGCCCCATTGACAAGTTGCTAAATATTCATCGTACTTATAGCAGATCGACAAATGGAATGCCCGATTCATAAGAATTGGCGCAGTCCTTGTTGAAGGCTGCATCAGCCCCCAGTTCAGGGGCTCCGATAGCTCTTCGCAAACGCTTTCTGGTAACAAACCACACAAGGTTCTAACTAGCGTCAGATGAAACAAGCGGGTTGGACCTGCTGCAACTACACTACTGCTCGGCCACCGTACCTGTCGGATGGCCCAATAGGGACACCACTGGTGGGTATCATAGAGGCAGGTAGCACCGTAGCACCGTAGCAGACGGGGTGGCCGAGCACGCGGGCAGGCCGAGCAGTGCGGTGCGGACTTACTGTACCAGTGCTACATACGGCATGTTACCTGTTAACTTATTAGTCACCGGCAGTGTAGTGTAGTGTAGGTACAGTGACGCAGGCCGGCCGCGACACAAAGTACCTCCGCATGCAGCGGGTCTGTCGGACTCTGTCCCACGGTAGGTGCAATGCACTAGCGCCGCTGCCTGCTTACGCTAGAAGTCGCCTGTCGGGGATACCCTTGCTTCGCCTCAAATCCCCAGCAAGCCGCAATTCAGACTCATGGCAGCCGCGCCCCGGCTTTTGACTTTCGTCCAGAATCCAGACTTGCGGCTTTCTGACTTTCACCTTAACATAGGTAGGTAGTTAGCTCTGCCGCCGTGAATACGTAATTCCGTGTGCGCTCTCTCTCCGGCCTCTTCTCTCTCTCGACTCAAATCCGCCGGTCGCTCGAGCTGGCCGTTTCGCAACCCGACCCTCTGGTCTTCTTTTCTTTTTCCCGTCTTTCCACGACTCGACCGGTGCTCGTTCAAAAAAAAGCAATTGAGCTAGCTGCTGCTGTGACGCGGAACCTACCTAATTCTCGATATGCGAACCTCTGATTCCGGGCAGCACGTACGCCGTTCGCATGTTTTATAGAGCGCTGGACGGATCTTGCTGGCGCCAACATTTGAGGCTAGGTGGACGAGGTAAGACTTGGCTGTTTGCCTTTCCTTTCATCCGGGTCTCGTCCCTGAATACCGGTAACTCCTCGCATTTGACTCAGGAGTTACTCCGGAGTACACACGCGTTGCTCTGCTCCCTGCTCCCCATCTACCCGGTGACCGAGTGGTCGCGCCTGGTGGCAGGCACGGTACGTACATCCCCTGTCATGTCATATTCACTCAACTGCCGCTCAGAGTTGAGGCGGGTTGAAGCAAGATTCTTACCTCCCACTCCACGCCCAGTTCGCCCCGTTCGCCCGTTCTTCCCACACTTCACACCTATATACATCCACTCTTGTGCCAGCCTGGTTGGATACATTGCCTTAGGTAGGCCCCCAACTCCGAATCCATACTTCCTGCTCATGCCGTTGCCTCCCTTTGCCTCGAGAATGATAGCCCCCATCGTCCTTTTACTCCTTTTCGTGCAGCGGGCTCGCAATCGTGCTTCGTTGGCCTTCGCTGGAATTACATTACCTTACTAACGCCAATTCCCCTTGGTTCGGTTGATTACTTTTCGTAGCGCATTCTTTCATGCTGATATTGGCCTTTGAAATAGTAGCAAAGGATCCTTTCAAGTATCTACACCAACCGATATCTTTAGAGGGCACGGTCTGAACCAACTTCCGCCACTGAGACCGACTATCTTACCCTACCGTCTGATTTGAAGGCGCGTTCACCCTGCCTCGTCACGGCAGATATGGCCGACATGCCCGCCGACGCAGCCATGGCGAACGCTTCGTCAAACGCTCGTTCTCGAGCCTATAGTACGTCCAGTGATAGACCGTCCACCACGGGTATATATAATCCAATGTCGCCGCCACTTTCTGTATCGCCGGACGCAGCCTTCATCGCCGCCTCTGCTGCCTCGCAGATTGTAACGAATAGTCACGATACTCATTCAGAGACATGGTACGACCGAGTTGGTATCATCCCGTCGGGCGAGGTTTCACTCGTTTCGGATGGCGCGCTTCGACTCGCAAACAATTTTGTCGACCACTTGTTGTTCAACATCCTTGCCGCCGCCGGATGCACCACCTTACCATCACTCCGCTCTGCTGTCATCGACGTTCTGAAACCGAAACTAGCGAGGGATGTTATCAATTCGGCCGACGAGGAACTGAAAGAGTACCTTGGAGGTAGTGGCGTCGAGAATCTGGCTCGCTCTGTCCCGCTTGAAAAACCAAAGGACTGGGATCTCGAACTAATATGGAAAAGGACGAGGCTTCGATGTATGGTTTACTCGTCTCTAGGAGACATGGAAGAGGAGGAAGAAGACTTCCACATGGAACAGGAGCAGCTCAATGGGGGAGGTAATGCGCTAGCCGGGCTCGTGTCCCCCCCAGTAGCCATCTTCTTGACTTCTATTCTCGAATGCATGGGTGAACAGGTTCTCATTCTGGCTGGACAGGCGGCGTTCTCCAGATTACGTGCAAATTATGAGAGACAACTAAAAGACGGTACTCAACTCGCCGGCACTATTTCCGATCGAATCGTTGTCGAAGAATTGGACATGGAGCGTGTTGCACTGGACCGGACTCTAGGTAGGCTATGGCGTACATGGAAGAAGAAGATACGATCGCCTACCGAACCCAGCAGCTCCCGTCCTTTTTCACGAGGATCGGCAAATGGCTCCGGGGCTTCTTCCCATAAGTACGAGGGCGTCTCTGCAGAACTCCCAGCGGCGCTGTCACCGCGCGAATTAGACACCACGGAAAGCCAAATCGGTCTGTCGCATGATACCAAGGATGGGGTTCAGGGGCTGAAAGCGGAGGGTGACTGTCTCGATCCATCTATGCTTCCTCTACCTGACAGCGACATCGAAGCTACTTACAGTGACGAAGAAGAAGACAAGTGCGACAGTGTTCCCTCGCGCCCAAAAAGCTGGGCCGCTGATTTCTCATTCCCGACCCAAGCCTTGGTGAAGCGTACACCATCGCTTCCATCTCGGAAAAAGCCTCGGTTTAGCTCGATGTCTACGAATGGCCACTCCGAAATTAGGGGGGGTAAATCTGTCCCGGAGCGTGCCAAAAATACACTGCCTAGCTCCTTGCCGGAAGTCGAGGCTGAGACCGAGATGCAGATGCAGACTGGAGCAAACACAAGCAGATTAGTCGACGGAGCTACGCCAGGCGCCGCAGCCATCGGGGGGATCGCAAAGCCAAACCCAAGTTCTGTAACCACTGATTTCACTACAGGGATCGATATCGAGGAGGATGAATTAGATGACATTAAGGGCCATGAAACTGATGGTGAGATTGAAGGATTTGCGGAAGAGCCTGAGATTCTGACCTCGTCACGGATATCTGTTGGAGGAAGAAGCTCACCGGCAACCTCAGAATCGGGGAGGCCCACCTCAGTCGTCCTTACAAGGTCCAATAGCGTAGGCTCTGTTCGAGTCATTGAGGTCTCTGGACCTCGAGCACGAGCTAGCTCTATTGAGTCAAATCAGCGTAGTCCTACTATTCGCTCGCTTGGTAGCTCTCGTGAGACAAGTACCTCTCGAACACCTCCCATTGTCGAGGAGAATGATACTTCAATACCCCACGTCACGGTCACGAAAACCAGACCAGATACGATATCATCATTTACCGAAGACCCTTACAATACTGGCACTACGCTTGCTCCACCTCCCCGCAAACGTTCACCTACATTGACATCTCCACCGATGGCTTCTCGTACGTCAGCGCCAATTAAGGTGGCTGTCATCGCCAACACTACACAAGAAGAACGCCATGAAAATTTTCAAAGGCCGACAAGTTTGAGGTCCCCGCCATTGCCAACCCTGCCGGAGAGGAGTCCCAGTAGACCTGTTTATGTGCAGTCAACTTCTATTCACCGCATAGCTCCCGAATCACCAAATTTTCCACGCTCGTTCCAGGGCGATTTGCCGTCACCAGCTAGGTTCAAGCCGAGGCGTACTTCGGAAGAGAGCAGCTTCACTCGCCCGGCAGATGTTGCTCGCAACTTTGAGGAGCTAATTCAAAGTAATGAGACATTGCAGTACACCTTGACACCAGAAAACATGCGGGACATGGATGTGAGTGAGCCACTCCGGGTCTTCGGGTCGAATCTAACTGTGAGACAGTCTCAATCCTCCCAGCCCAATGGCAGCCCGAAAATCGGCCACAGGACCGGGAAGAGTGATGATGCGATAACGGGAGACAATTCGCGACCATCCTCCATAAAGAGGTCAATATCCATTAGTAGATCAGCGGGACTAGGATCTTACGCCGATATAGCAGTCAATGGCAAGTACACCGCTGGAAACCTGAAAGGATTACAATCATCTTCATCAAAGACCCGTACAGGACCTCCGCCCCAGGCCAGAGATGCCCGAGTCTCCAGGGAATCAATGCAAGATTTTGCCAACTTCATCCGCTCTACCGGACCACCAGGCGACAGCAATTCTCATGCAAATCGGCCACCCACATCTAGTTCGAGTGCTACTCGGAGCACGACCAGAAAGTCCTCCATTAGGAAAAGTTCTAGCATAGAGGTTCGACGGCCTAAACTTCAAGCCAGGGATGCCGTTGTCAACTCGTCACAGGAGAGCTCTGAACTCATTGATTTCATTCGCCAAGGGCCGCCTGGCACTAGTGGCAATAACACCCGAATTCCTCGCACGATTGCACCGTTCCGAAATACTCAGGACTCCGACTACATGATGAGCGGCATGGGAGGCAAGGCCATCGACGCGATCATCCCTAATGTGCGCACCAGCCTGGCGTCTACAAACGTAACCGAGACGTCTGCCGCGTCGTCTATGAATTCGCAAAGCGCACTCTTGAATAGATCCAATAGGAAACAGTCATATACTGGTGGTGGTTTTGACGAAGACGAGATGACGCCGAAGCGGACACAGAGACGGGTCCGTGATCCTTATGCGATTGATTTCAGTGACGAAGAAGACGATGAATACGACACGCTTTCGAAGCTCCCGACCAAGCAGGAAGAAAGCTTGATTGATTTCTTGAATAACTATTCACCCCCTGCGGAACTATTAACCCAGTCGGTTGTCCCGCCAAAGAAGAAGTCAAGTTCCCCCAACTTAATAGCAAGGTTGAGATCAGGCCCATCGGTCAGCCGCTATGGTTCTGGCCACAGCCGGAAAGGCTCCAGCGCATCCGAAAGTCGAAGCATAAATAACCGAACGGGCGCGAGAACCACTCATACTCCCATTGTCATCCCAAGCATGACGGATAAATTCAACCCGTCTGTCACACCACTAGATACCCCTCGCACTACCCCTTTCGGACGCGTTCCGATGAAAAAGTTCGAGCCTCGAGATGCCGGCGTATCGAACCCCAAGACAGCAGAGCTCGCTGATTTTCTTCGTGGCTCACAACCGCCACCACACATAGCAGCCATTTCTCCGAGCGAAGATAAAGCTAGCAGTGGGTTCTCCCGGATATTTGAGCGCCGCAAGAAGTCAACAGCATATTGAGTTATATACGCCACATCTGGTATTACTTTACTCCGTCCCAGTTTTCGTTTGGAATGACGGGAGCTGGCACGGGAAGACCTAGCTTTAGATGTACTATCGATACCATTTGCCTTGTTTTCGGCGGCGTGCTAGAACGTTTACTGGCGTACATTTGCTTCCATTTAATGGATTTATTTTATGTCTTGGGTGGGAGTTAGCTTCTTCACTGAATAATGCTTTGTTATGTAGGGAGGCTTTTTTTTAACGATGGCTTTTTTTCTTCTTCTAGACCTTGCTCATGGCAGCTGGGCGTGCGGATAAACGAGATCTGATTATATAGTGAATTTCTTACGCTTTATGTCTGTTATGACTTTATTGATAATTGGTAGCTGGTGCTTTGAGATCTTATGATCATGTGTTGGGTATGTTGTCTTGGAACTATCACGGCGGAAGTTTGACACTCTTGCGCTCTTGGCTTTGTTAGTGTTATTGATGCTATGTTAGGGGGATGTGGTAGGCAGCTTACGGAATTAGGGAATGAATTATTTGTTGACGAAGTCGTAGTGAGTCGGCCTATACTAACTGCCTATCTGGTTACCTAGGTACGTATTGTACGATTTATCAGCTCTGCATTCTTTGCTTGGAGAACGGGTGTAGTATGGCATAGCATGATGATTCTTGATGGTTTTTTGTGGTTTGGAGTGTTGGTATTTGGTGCTTGGAATTCGGGTTTGATGTGTTTGTTGGGTGCTTGTCTTGGGGATTGGTACGGTATGCCCATATTCAACATGTGAGGTTCGTGGTGGCCATTCGGTAGGGTTCATTGTTAGATGGGAATATGGTGGTGCTTTCTTATCCTGCTGGTCGATTACATGTGCTTGGTCTTTTTCTGGGGGTGGGGATACTGGGTAACTATATTAAATTGCTTGGAGGATGCGTGGTGTTGACCAGTTACTCGTATTCTGACTAGGTAGTCGAAGTTGGCTTACCTACCTACATACCTGAGATCTATCCCTTTCTAGTACTGCTTCCCCGATACAATATTCCAAAACTATTAGCAGCGTTACGAAATCACCTGACAAGGTTCCAGGCGAAAAAGCGTCAAGGTATCTGAGATGTTTCGCGGAAGCTTTTCAACCCCAAAAGCAGAAAGGCTTTGTGCTTCTTGCGTCGTTTCTAAGCTGCGTATCCTGGAAAGGTAACGGGTTGGTTTCAGCCGGGTGTGTGGTTGGTTTTGGATCGTGGTTAGAGGTTCTGTTGCGGAATGATAACCGGAGACAGGTTCTGCTTCGGTTAATTCTGCGTAGGTGACGATGGGGGTATGGAGAAGGGCGACGTCTATGGTATCGGCTGCGTTTCTTTGCTTGGGGTGCAACCGGTGCTTGAATGGCTATTTCCCGAGCTGGGGGATTTCTGACGGCCATTGCTTCCTGTTGATGCTGTGGTTTTGGGGTGTTGGGCTCTTGCTGGTGTGGCTTGTGCTGGTTGTCTTGATTTCCCTCGTGTGTTCTTTGGTTGTTAGGCAGAGATGGCTGAGACTTTGCGGAGAATGCTTGCACTACACCTCTCCCTCTAGGGCAACGAGGGTTGAATTGGCCGTGTCTGGTTGCGCTATGCGAATTACCCATTGTTCACCTATTACCTCTCTCGAGACAGGAGTGTAGAATGAATTGCCTGTATGTTGGCAAGAAGGAATCGTGAGATTATATATCCAAGATAACCTAGGAGGAGATCCGGCAACCTTGTTGAATCATGATAATAGCCATAATCTCGTTTGCTCAATGACAGAACGATATCTTGACGCAGAGCTTATCCCGTACCAACAGAGACGAGAACCAGTTGACATCGGAGTCCTGGGAATAAGCAACATTGCGATGAATGGACATTTCTATTAGCCACTCATGATACAGTCAGTGATAATACAAACCGAGTTCTCACACCATTCGTGAATATGATCCCTCCTCGCTATCCTCATGCTCGTCACATATCATACCTCAAATGCTCCTATACTATAACGCCTTAGTACCGGCGTCACTCTTCTCATCAAACGGGGCATATCGAGCAGCCAAAACCTCCTCAACAGTCTGGTTGAGCCCGCTATGCTCCTCATACCGCTGCTGAAGAGCCTTCTCAACAGGCGATAAACTCAAATCGATTTTCTCCTCGGCTCCAACAGCCGCCGCTTTGCTCTGACCAAGCAATTCCCTGCCCTTCTCAACACCCTTTTGCATCGCCCCTTTAATCGTGTCTTTCGTTGTTTCGGCCTTCTCCTCGGCCTTGCTCGCGAGCTCCGCGCTCTTCTCCTTTGCGTCGGCGTACGCGGTCTTGGCGGCCGCGGCTACACTTTCTGATTTCTCGCGTGGCTCCTCCTTGATCTTATTTGATAGGTCGCGCACAGGAGGATTACTCTTCGGTTCTTCCCTTCTAGGCTCTTCGGGCGTTTTCCCTAAGGCACGAGCCCACAAACGGCCGACGATGACCTCCATATCCTCACGAACGGCGCGCCAGTCCTTCGACAGCGCCCACCGCGCAGCACTCTCGATCTCGGCATTCCACCGGTCCTTAGCAGCCTCGGTGAAGTTAGCACGCTCGGAAGCGGCTAGCTCGGCTCGCGTGGGGGGCAATATAGGCGGTAACGGGTCGAAGATTCCGGATAGGAGATATGTCTGGTGGCGGAGGATGGCGGCTTGTTGTTCGCGGTTGCGTTGGTGGGCTAGCACGGTTAGACATGCTACGCCTAGGGTCAGGGTCACGCCCCCGGTCTTGGACTGTTAGCTGTCGCTCTTGTGAGGGTGATTGTGGAAGGGCGGACATACGAAGCCTGTTGCGAAGCCCATGGCGGTGGATTTCCGGGTATGTCTGATGCGACGCGCGCAAAGGCGCAGTTTTCGAGGTCGGCCAATAAGCCCGTGGAGGAATAGGTAGGGTGAATTGGTTCTGGTATTCGTGATTTACCTAACTTTTTGGCATCAGGGAACAGTCCGACGTTGTTGTGAATGGGGGATGTGAAGTGACATCCATAAATAGACGGTCTAATACTATAGCGTCGTATGCTGAGTCAGCTTAACCGCAAATGTGCCGCAGATTAGCCGTTATTCTGACTAAGCCTCTGGAAAAGTGCAGTGGAATGAACACCGCTCGATTTTTTCTCTCCCTCTGCTTTTCTAAGCCGTTTATCTGCGCGCGAGCTGTTTACTATTGTAGCCGCTCTACCTCCTTGAGCCGTTTTGCAGTCGAGCAGCCCCCGGAAGGGTTAGCCGCTCGCGGTTTTGAGCCGCTGATTCCTTGATCTGTTGGTTACGGAAGTCGTTGGATAGGGGGACCGCTCGCGCTGTGAGGTGTTGATTTCCTTGATCTGCTGGTTACGGAAGTCGTTGGACAGGAGGACCGCTCGCGCTGTGGGCTGTTGATTTCTGAAGCTGTTGATTTCTGAAGCTGTTGATTTCTCAAGCTGTTGATTCCACAAGCTGCTAATTCCTCAAGCTGTTGGTTGCGGAAGCCGTTGGACAGGAGGACCGCTCGCGCTGTGGGCTGTTGATTTCTGAAGCTGTTGATTTCTGAAGCTGTTGATTTCTGAAGCTGTTGATTTCTCAAGCTGTTGATTCCACAAGCTGCTAATTCCTCAAGCTGTTGGTTGCGGAAGCCGTTGGACAGGAGGACCGCCCGCGCTGTGGGCTGTTGATTTCTGAAGCTGTTGATTTCTGAAGCTGTTGATTTCTGAAGCTGTTGATTTCTCAAGCTGTTGATTCCACAAGCTGCTAATTCCTCAAGCTGTTGGTTGCGGAAGCCGTTAGATAGGGGGACCGCTCGCGCTGTGGGCTGTTGATTTCCCAAGCTGTTGATTCCACAAGCTGTTGATTCCACAAGCTGCTAATTCCTCAAGCTGTTGGTTACGGAAGCCGTTAGATAGGGGGACCGCTCGCGCTGTGGGCTGTTGATTTCCCAAGCTGTTGATTCCACAAGCTGTTGATTCCACAAGCTGCTAATTCCTCAAGCTGTTGGTTACGGAAGCCGTTAGATAGGGGGACCGCTCGCGCTGTGGGCTGTTGATTTCTGAAGCTGTTGATTTCTGAAGCTGTTGATTTCTGAAGCTGTTGATTTCTCAAGCTGTTGATTTCTCAAGCTGTTGATTTCTGAAGCTGTTGCTAATATGAGACACCGTTCACGGATTTTAGGACTGCTAGATACACATTTTTCCGATCCACGGCCGATCAGTACGTCCGAATTCGAGCCGCCACCCGCCGCTCCATCACCCGCCGCTGCCAATGCAAGCCATTCTTCGAACCCAACGCAAGCGAGTTGCGGAAACTCCTGCAGAAAGGACGAAGCTGAATCGTTCGCCTCAAAGTTCAACCAGGCGTACAAGGCACACGGCGGCAAGACCCCGATCAGCATCCCCGGAAATCGAGCAGCCTCCCGATCAGCCACCTGACACCCAGACCTCCCAAGCGAGTTGCGGAAACTCCTGCAGAAAGGACGAAGCTGAATCGTTCGCCTCAAAGTTCAACCAGGCGTACAAGGCACATGGCGGCAAGACCCCGATCAGCATCCCCGGAAATCGAGCTGCTTCCTTAGGCGTAGGAAATTGACAAGAATAGATGCGAATCGCATCTATTTTTGTCAATTTCCTACGCCTAGGGAAGCAGCTCAATTTCCGGAAGTCTGGGTGTCAGGTGACTGATCGAATTCGAGGGTACTGATCGGGAAGCTGCTCGATTTCCGGACCTGGGTTGACACCATGAGCTAACACCTTTTCTTGTCATTTAGTCAGAGACTTCGATCAGTATTCCCGGAAATCGAGCTGCTTCCCTAGGCGTAGGAAATGGACAAAAATAAATGCGAATTGAGATGCAATTCGCATTTATTTTTGTCCATTTCCTACGCCTAGGGAAGCAGCTCGATTTCCGGAAGTCTGGGTGTCGGGTGACTGATCGGGAGGCTGTTCGATTTCTGGACCTAGGTTGACACCATGAGCTCACAGCTTTTCTTGTTATTTAGCCAGGGATACGAACCGATCTAGCCACCAACGTGGATCTGCCAGTTTACAAATAATAGTTCGTCCGAGGCTTCGGATGGATTCGTAATAAGCTCATAGTTGCCTGAGCTGTCTTGTGTGAAAGGTATCATATACAGAGCATTATTCAGTATGGCAGGTAGGCCCACGATGTCTTGCCCAGTCTCGGACACAGAGCTCGCAGCTGATACAGGTTGTGGACCGCCGATCAGTCGCATGATAGGGAGTCTCGTTAACGGATCCTGTCTTTCCGGGAGCCTCATGACGGGCGTTATAACCAGAAAAATGAAAACGGTTTTACGGCCTCCTAATAAATATTAGCGCGGTCTAATTCAACGGATCTGTCGGTAGTTTACGCAGATCTATCTCCTCGTGTGTGAAGATGTGGTCAAGCCTTGCTTCACTGATTTTCTCTGCGTCACGGCAGCGGTAAGCAATATATTGCCCGCGTGAAAAAACAAAACGCCTCGCATTTTGGTCGTTACTAAGGGCAGATCGGGGTGTCAGTCATGCTTGACGCCGATCAGTGCAGCAATCTCACGTACCTAGCCGAATATGAGAGCTTTTTCCACCACATGATCGGAGCGTTGGTTGTGGATATGACGTTTTTTGCGTATTCTGCCCTGTAGGCATTTCGCAGCTTGGCACGGAACGCCACGGACATCTCCCTTTCTCGCACAGGCAGCTCGAGGTTATTTTTACAATGCGCTGTCTTCAAACGCACAAGAACGGACGGTTTCCAGTGAGCAGCGTCCCCAACGACAGCACTCATTGCGATGGACGGATCATCGAGGTATTCGGTATCTGCGTCATTGCTGTCTGGTGACAGGAGGCTCGCGAACATCGTTGGCACTGATTTGCTGAGATCCTCGATCAGGGAAGTTATCTGTGGCTCATCGTGCCTGAAAGCCCCTAGGAGAGTTAGGCGAAGTGTCTGTACCATATTTTCGTAGTCAAGCAGATCGCGCTCTGGGCTACGATGATTGGTCTTCGTCACGATGTTCTTCCATAGCCTATGCGGAGACAAATTAGCAACGTAACATGTGCTCGGGGCTCGGGGCATCCTTATCGTTAGCACTGCGGCTCTCTGGCCAGATCAGTTGTGTGGCTTTAGCCATAACTATACGAGCAGCTGGAGTGATCGACTTACTTGTGCTTCAACTCTCCAGGCAAGACCATCAGAAGGGGCACAGATCCATATCGACGGAAGACATCCCGATAATGCAACCCGATGTGTACGTTAGGACGGAATGCCTGTTTCCTGTATTCCGAACCTTTTTTCGATGAAGGTAGCTTGCTGATGTCGGCATCCACCTGTTCAATTGAACTGATCACGGCATCTCCCGCTTTGCCAGCAACAGATCCTGCAACACTCACTGATCGGACTGAAGCCGTGGCGTGTTTCTTTTTCGCAGCCTGATCACTAGACAGAGCCGCTGCCCTAGATAGCTTTTGGAATAGACAGCGGCTGTTATATACAACGTCGGCAAACCTAGTGGGCTGATCTGCTTCCACTGGATCTGCCCCTAGTAGGCAGTTCGCCTCAACTGTTGCTGTTAGAACGACGACCAGTATATCGACGGCGGAGCTGTTTCTGTCTAGTCGGCCTTCGGCAGATTCGTTCGCGAACATTGCTTTCACAGCTCCTATGAACGTGGGCTTTAGGTGCAATTCTCGTAGCCAACAACGAGCGAGCACCGTCATTAGTATGGACCAGCGCGCGTGGTCGGACAGGCTGTAAGTTTTTACATGGTGTGGAGCCGGGATACCGGGCCATCCTGGCGGAAACGGCATTCTCCGGAGCATCCGTGAGTATTCTATGACTGCGTCGGATGTCAAGGCCTGATCATTGAAGTCAGTATTCGAGCAGTTTAGTGGTTGGGGCCGATGTCAAACCTGGTCCAGGATCAGTTCGTGGATCATCTTCGTGATGCCTCCGAATTCCGAATGCGCGGAGTCACTTGGTCGGCCCCCTATTATATCAAGGGCAGGGGCTAGCAGAGCAACTGCCGACGGCTCGAGGTTTAGGCCCTGTGCTCTTGCGTATTCCTCCTTTCTCTTTTTTGCTTTCAACCGATCTAGATGCCGGCGTTGTCTCAGGACCTCCATGTGGCCACGAGCATTGGCAATGATGTCGAAGTTGAGATTACCTCTATCCTGGTCTTGTGCATGACAGTATCGGCAGCTCTTGCCCGCTGATGGGCCTAGCATACCGGAGTTCATCTGTTGTTGCGGCATATCGCCAGTAAACGCAAGGATAGGGGCACAGAGCGTGGTGAGTTGCCCACTGATCTCAACAATCAGCCCCTTGTCTAGAGCGGTCATAGGCTTTAGAGCCTTGATAACGTCCGTGAAGTTCGAACCGTGTGGTCCCAGTGTTAGTGGGAATATGTTTATCTGCCGCGTGTGCTGAGCTTTGGGGAGAGCAGCTATCTGGTTATATACTCCCATGACAGATTTAAGCATTGATCGGTATAACCCAAAGCCGTCAGCGAAAGTCAAGACGGGTAATGATCGAACCTTGGTGTGTGCTCGAGCGAACCTGTCGATCAGGTAGCTGCGACCAAACTCTTGTACTTCTAGTGCTCCCGGCACGGGCGGCACTTTGCATACAGGCATGAAGTAGGATTGAGTGTGATTGAAGACACGGCGGATCATTGGGTGGTACGACGGTCGAGGATCGTCAGCGAATGTTGTACCGCTCTCGAAAGCGAAATCGAAGTCCATGTGAACCCGGCCTAGTATCATACTGTTCGATACCAATTCTAAAGGGTCAATGCAAAGAATAAGCTCTCCGGGTGACAGATCGCGCTCAGTAAGCGGGTTGATTCGGACTTCTGAGTTATTCTTCGAGATCTGTTGAAGCAGTCTGCTACCCCTCCAAAAGCGACCGATGACTATTACAACGTCGCCTTTTCTTCCCTGTTGGACTTCGGCCTCGGTCGAGAACATACCCAACTGACGGCTGGCTGTTCTATGATCACGATATATAGCCTGTATCTGGCCAGTATGGCAGCGTGTTGGATCATTCAGATCTTCGTCTGTTTGGCGGCAGAAGCAGAGTGTGTGAGCGCATTTGTAGTTGGCGCTGTCACCAGGTAGGATGGGATCATTGCTAGGAAACGGAGGATACCACGCGAAATCTCCAGATGTCGTGCGAATGGATGCAGCCCATTGCATAGAGTGCCCCGCTTCCGACGGATTATCAACAAGCTGCGCCATGCCAAAATACATAGAATGCGAGAGCTGTGATGATAATATGCGACTGAATAGACTGATCGGATTCAGGAAGAACATATCTTGTTTGGGGACTTCGCTTCTTCCGGCTACAGCAGCAGAGTGTAAGCGAGACGATGGCACCTTCTTCGGGTTTAATACAAGCTCCTTGGACCTCATCTCGAGCAGCGGCATCCGCTCCCTTACGTGACATTTGAGTGTATCGACCGTGGCGGGCAAGCTGTTGAGCTTGCTCATACAATCTTTTTTGAGAAGCTCGAAGATCTCTCGCAACATAGAGTATTGTTTGCGAGAGACGCTCTGCCGGATGCAGTATAAACCGAGCGCTAGCGAGAAATCACTCAATTGATGATCTCTACGGGTGTGCTCGATGGGCGTGCTTGAATCTAGGAATGGATCAGCGTCCATTGGCGTGAATCTGTCCGCGGTGTCCGGGGTATCGATGTCCGTACTATCGTCAATGTCTTCGGCTTCATCCGATCCGTTATCAGGTATATCGCCCAGTTCTTGGTAGTCAAGAAGATCTTGGAGTTCGGTCGTGGTAGGCAAGTCCTCTGCCACATCTTCTGCTCTCTCTGAAAGGTCGATCGGCTCGACTATCGATTCCTGCTTCTCGATGCCCCCGATGAGTATCTCGACTAGCTCGGCAGCATCTAAGGCCTACGGATATACCGTTGGATCAGCTATTGGACTTGTACAGATCAGTCGGAAGGGACGCAATTCCTTACAGCCGTAGGTGCAAAAGTCTCATGAGCATACTGATCGTCATCGTCACCGTGACCGGAGAACCGACGCCGCTTCGTGTTACTCCTGGTGCTGGATGACGATGATGATGGCGATACCGATGCTGATTGCGTTTGCTGTGCTGCAGCTCGCAGTACCGTAGCTCGCCGAGCCTCCGCCTGACGGATAAAGAATGCCTTACCCCTACGTCTCACGGGGCGCCGCATATTGCTAATGAGTTTTGTGGTATGGTCAGTAGGCTTTGTACGGTGGTGCAGACGTACGATCAGTGTTGAAAGGCTTACGTAGAATAAGATCTGTGGTCGACGAAAATATGACTGGCTGGAGAAACCGGCCAATCAGTTCACTGCCCTTTTTTGCGAGGCTACCACCACGCAAGGCTACCACGTACGCCAGCCGAATCATATACTATTAATAGCAGCTCGACTCCTCCCGATAGCGACAGCTCGACTCCTCGACAGCCCAACCTTCGAGCTGCGCGGACATTGCTATTCGTACCGACGCATGCTGAACACAGATTTAAATACACTATCTTCTACCAGACTAGAGATCACCATGCGCATTAGGGGGAGGCGGAGGCGTCTCCTTGATGTCGAACCGATCTGCCAAGTTAGCCTCAGTATATATCAACAAGAAGAAGCTGGTTCCTGTCTATCTTACCAACGATCTTTTGCTCATCGGCGGGGTCTTTTTTCTTCGGCCGCTTTCGGTGAAGCTGCTGCTGAAAGATCTCGTGAAAGAAAGACTTATCGACAGCCTTAAATTGGACTTTCTTTGGCATTGCGTAATAAAAGTCATGTAGTTCCTGGCGCTCTATAGCTCATTAATCTCTGGACTAGGTTGTCTTTACGATCTGTCTCTACAATCCACTTACTGGCTCGCCCTGCTCCCTCGCTGGTCTTGGCCGCGCGAAGCCAGAGGGTGACTTCATAAGCCAGCCCCAGGAACATATCTATGAATATCGTTAACATTCAGCGCTCTGCTAGCAATGTACGGCAATGCTCACGTTTCATGTAGTACTGGCCCAGATCACTTGACTTTTCATAGTCAACGTACCAGTGAATATACTTCCACACCTTGAAGAAATTCTCCGGGGACCACGCCGCCTTGATATCATTCCGGAGCCGATCGGTGGCTGTTACCACCAGGTCCAGGTCGAGGAGTACGCTCCCTGGTTCGGTTGCGTGCATCTCTAACAATTTCTGTATGACTCTGGTGAGCTGATCCATTTATGGTGTCTCGATCTGCGGAAGCTTTACTTACAGCCATACTTTGCAAGACCTGGGACTTGAAATTCTTCTGGTCATCTACCAGTCGCTGCCGAGCTACCTCGTACTGGGAAGAATCAGGATCAATGGCGCCGTACGCTGATTCGATGATGTCCCCCTCGTTGTTTGGTATATGGCGATGGTAGAGAAAGATCTGCCAACGCGAACTGCGGCCCAATTTTCGCAATTTCTCGTCCTTCACGCGATCAGTATTATACGTTAATCAAGGAATAAGTTGCTTGCTTTATTTGGTTTCGTACATCGTCACTGATCGCACTCACGACAATATCGTCGGCGGGCCGTTGGGCACGCCGCTTTCGAGCTTGCATAGTCGTCCGAGATGACAACAACGCGATTCTCGTCTATATATAGCGCGCTTGTTAGATCTGTCTATCTATGAGGCACGGTATATGGAACTTACGTTCGACTTGACAGGCGGCTTCGACTTGACAGGCGGCTCGACAGGAGCAGCCGGAGACCTTGGGGTGAACTCCCCGGAAACACCATCATCGCTAAATGTGTCCATTGGAATGATCGAGAAAAGGAACGCGGATCGACGGCACAGCTATACGAACAGAGAATTCGACGCACAGATTCAGAAAATCAGACTCTATGATCCGTGGCCTATGTATGAAGGGCAAACACCGATTGGGCTCTAGGACAGCTTCTAATGATATAAACAATCCATCTTACTGTAGTGTAAACAACACACAAAGCTCGATTACCCTTTTCTATCAACTCCAACCGCTCGGCCTCTGAACCAGGTCAGCACGGCCGCACTCGAATTTTCACACGCTCTGTAGGAGTTGCAAGGCGCCATTCCACATCCAGACCTAGCGTACCGCTCGCAGTCTCCTATGACCCAAATTTTTATTCATACAGATCGAATTCGACTGGCGATCAAAGGCCCAGAACCGTCCGCATTCCTTGGGGAAGCGGTCGCGAAGCTTGATGACCCCTTTCTACCCAATCCAACCGCTCGGCCTGAGCCCGGCCAACAGGGCTGCCTTCGAATTTTCCACACGCCAACTCTGTCCCCTATGACGCAGGTGTTCATACATACAGATCGAATTCGACTGGCCCTTGAGGCCTAGAGCAGTCGTCATTTCTTGGTAAATGATCGCGAAGCTTGACATTGACCGCCTTAATCCACTCCAACCGCTGGGCCCCTGAACCGCTCCCAACTTTTTCACACACCGTGGCCTGCAACTCCGTGAGAGTTAGTAAAAAAAGGGCCTACCTATACAATATCCAAAGTACGTGGAACGCCGCTCTTAGGACGTAGGGGTTTATACATACAAAGCGAAATCGACAGGCGATTGAGGCCAGAGCGGCCCTCATCTTTTGGTAACTGATCGTGAAGGCTAGCAATTTCTACGTGATGAGACGCAACAAATGCGTACCGAGAACAACTGAAGCTTCGAAAAGGGCCATCCCATATCTGGCACGCCGCTCCTATAACGCAAGTGATTATATGACACCGCTCGTATTCGGCGCCAATGATATGGCTACGGTTGTGGATAGAGTGGGTAAAAGTTCAAATGAAATCGAACTGATCATAATCTTCGTGCCGTCTCGCCCTCTCTCGTGGCGAGTTGCCAGCCACTGCTCTCTCTGATATCGCTGACCCACATCACGATCCTGGCTGCGGTGAGCACGGTCTCGCAACGCCAACACAGATCAGTGAGAACGTCAGGAGAGATACTGACACCACAATCATCGCACTAGACGCCGATTGGAATTGAAATCATCAACTGCCGCTTGGGGTGAAGATGGTAGATCCTATAAACCCGATCCGTTCTTTGCAACCCAGCAATGCTTTGGCGTATGCGTCCGTATAGCAGCTTGAATCCGGCGGCAATAGGTCGAGACGACCGCCACAGCCCAGGGGTGACCAAGACCACGAGACGATCAGTGCACACCGCCCATACACGTTGCTCACGCAAAAATGTTGATCAGTCAGAAGCCACTGTAACTAATTGGAACTTTTGCACATATAGTATTACATTATATAGGAGATTCACTTGGCAACCGCCCCGTTACCGACCTAGTTCTCTTTTTCCTTCACTGCTTCTGTCTATCCTCCGTTCTGTCTATCCTCCGCTGCTTCTGTCTATCCTCCGCTGCTTCAATCTATCCAACAGTAAAACGATGGCTTCTCAACGGAATACGAAAAACGCGCGGGCTCGTAGCCCAATAACCACACGAGCTCGGTCTCAAGCAGCGCGTGTAACATTTGCTTTGGACGAAAATGAGGAGCAGCAGACCGATGATCGGCTGGACCGCAGCCCGAGCTCAGTAGCGTCGACGCAGCCCCTCTCTCTCAAGGATGAGGAGAGAATTCACAATATGGCCCAGAGACATCAGCCATTGATGTCGAAAGAAGATATGCCCAAGGAGGAGGAGATGCTTTGCACTTTGTCTCAGAGACGTTGGCCATTGATGTCAGAAGAAGGAATGAATCCGCCGCCACACCAAGAACCGCTCGCACCCTCACTCCCCCTTTTCCGGCTGCCATTGAGATCAGTGTCCAGGGAAATGTCGATTCCCCCACGCATCGGACCCTCTATCGGGAGCTTCTCAATTTATTCAGACCCAGGCAAGAGCCGGGAAGCAACACCCGGCCCAAGTTACCGCGAGCCTGAGATCAGTGGCTCGAGCCGCCGTTACGACGAGGGCTCATCACATCGGCACCCTCACGGGCGCCACCGATCCCCTCCCCCAGACGATCAGATTCCCCACTGGGCTAAAAGTCTGATCAAAACCCAGGCAGACCACCAGATTCGGCAAGTACAGGAGATGGTCCGCCAGCAGACTCGCCAGACGGAGCTGTTGGAAGAACTCCTGGAAAGAAGCGTGGCTGATCGCGCGAAATCGAGCAACATCGAGCCGCCAACCTACAAGGTCAAGCGGCTCCCCGTCGCCGCGACGACCGACGAAGTGAAAGACTGGATCTGCGCGATTAAAGAGGCCAACCAGCTGAAACCCGGATGCTCGGACCGGACACAGATTGACTGGGCTATGGGGCATATGGCCCACGAATTGCAGACGCGATGGCGGACTCATCGCAGCTCCTTGGATTACGATGATCCGTTGGCAGAGGCCACGCTGAGCGACTTCTGGGCGTTCATCAACCAGATCGGTCTGTACTTCGCGATTCGACAGGAGAGGCAGAGAATGAAGCCTGAGAGCGGCGAATCACCACAGGATTTCTATGATCGGTGGCTGGAGATGGTCTTGAGGTTGGAACGAAACGTAGTGCTTGGGCAGAGATTGGACCTTGCCCTTGAATTTTTTGCACTGCTGCCGGAGTAGCTACGTAAGTCACTCGAAGAGCGCGGCGTGCCTATCAAAAGTGCCCGAACTGTTGCTTCAATTGCGCAGTGGCTATGGATAGAGCAACGTGCCCTCGGTGGGGAAGAAAAAGAAACCAGTCGTTCAGGGCGGCGTAAACGATCCCACGCGGACAGCTCGCATGTAGATGACGAGGGGAAAGAGGATGGCAAGGGAGCCCGGGGACGCAGCGACCGCCGCTTGAATGAAGATCGCAGCAAAGCCAGTAGGCTGACGGCCCACGGCAAGTTGCGATGCTATGCCTGCGGCAAGCTTGGGCACAAGGCTGCCAACTGCTCGGAGCAAAAACTTGTGAAGGAAGAGAAGCCGCGTTTACTAGACAAACCGCTTTCCCAGCCAACCAAACAAGTCATTGACCTCGTGTTGTCAGACACTGAAACGGTAACCATCAAGCCAGAGTAAGGTATGTTCTTTTTACCCGCAACCAAATAATACAGCTTGGCGGCTCAGCTGATCTCGTAATCAAACAGAATCTGCTGGCCATTATAGGGAGCTGTGACCCTTGGTTACAGTGTCAACGCGCGGCACTGGCCAGAACCCCTACGTTGCAAGTAGAAGCTCGGGAGGGGATGACGATCCGCGGGCCAAGGTGAGCCAATGGACCTGGTTGAAGTCGGGCAAAAGCGAGTAGTTAAGCCGGGCTGAAGAGCCGCTTGGACGAAAGTGCGCTGATCTTCGATCGAGGTGGGCAAAAGGCCAAGGCCGCGAAGAACGATGAGAGCCCCCTCCTACGTTGCAAGTGGAAGCTCGGGAGGGGATGACGATCCGTGGGCCAAGGTGAGCCAATGGACCTGGTTGAAGTCGGGCAAAAGCGAGTAGTTAAGCCGGGCTGAAGAGCCGCTTGGACGAAAGTGCGCTGATCTTCGATCGAAGTGGGCAAAAGGCCAAGGCTGCGAAGAACGATGAAAGCCCTCTCCTACGTTGCAAGTGGAAGCTCG